>JAQPPZ010015785.1:0-499684 GCA_028583015.1 Wollemia nobilis
ATTCTGACAAGGCTTCTTTAACCATCTGGCAGAGCTGTAACTTCTCTCTTGCAAATTGTAGTCTTTTCAATGTCCTCTAGTTCCCTACAGAACTCTTCATCGAATCTTTTCCTTTGATTTGAGCATTGTTGTTACCGAGGAGAGAATCACTTTTGCTGGTATTTGACTAGCTAGCAATTTATTTTTATTTGCATTTAATTTCATAGGCGAAATCCTCTATAAATACTAAGTATTTCGATGTAATGAAAAAGGATAGACATTCTACCAAAAAACTCTTTGAGTTCTTTGCATCAATCAAAATATCATTGGCTTCTATTTCCTAGAGCAATGTTAGCACTTTTTTCCTAGCATTTTTGTTATATTCATTTCCATTATTAGATAAGTTTAATTTATGCATTTGAATTTAAGTCTTGATAAAGAGGTGAATACTGCAATGTTTATTGGAAGTTATATTTACAGTCTGTGAATGATTCTGATGCTTTACTTTTTGTCACATGCTAATTTGAAATTGATCGGATTTTTAGTTGCTACTTTATCTACGTTTCTAGATCATAGCCATATTTCCCATTCCTTTCTGTCATTTACCATTTCTTTTTGGTTACCCTAAGCTTTAACCAAATTAGATTAGTAAGGGAACCAACCCTCTCTGGATATTTGTCTGAAGGACATCTCTCTCCTTTGGCCTTTCAATGTTGGTCGAGTCTACGGTGCACAAGAATTTTGTACTTAGGCAGATTCATGACCAATAATTTTTGGCATAACAGATGGGACAAATAGTCTTTGTAGTTTAAGAGAACTCAAATTGGTGAATCTCTGGCTTGCATTTATCTAGTAAAATCACCATCGGTGCTAATATTTTTTGGCACGCACGGTGGGATGCTAAAAGTTCTACTTTGAGCAGTATAAAGGTTTGATGTTCATCTTTTTACTGTTTGACTAGAATATTTGGTGACTTAGTTTTACTCAGAATCCTTCGAACATGAAGTGAGTGAAATATTTCTTCATGATCACAATATCGAAGGCTAAAAATTTTGAATACCCCATTGAGTTTTATGAGCTTGACACCCAAGTTAGGAGAACAACCTAGGTTAATCACTCTAACTATTCCATCAGTCGCAACTTCTTCATAGGTAGTTGGTGTGTTTTCTGTTCCTTCAAGTCCAATTAGCACAACCACTAGCTTTCCTCCTCCTCAAGCAAATACTCCAATCCAAATGGCTCAAAATCTACCACCCCAAGCACCAAGATAGTTCTTGGCTTGGAATCACTCCGGAGCTTTAAATCTATAAGCTCAAAACCCGGTTCTACAAGCAACGTTGAATGCTTTACCTACTTACGACAAAATGAGCAAGGCAGCTTATGAGCATGTCCAATATGTGGCTTCTCTTGTGACCATTCATGGTATCATGGATGAGGATGTCATGGTAATATTACTTGTACTCTCTCTCAGAGGTAAGTTGCTTTACTAGTATCAATATTTATAGCTTACCACTATTACCACCTGGGACCAGTTGGCTGAATTGTTGATAAAAGGTTTCAATGAACAAGCAGATTCATTCTCTCTGTTGCATCAATTTACCACCATTCAAAGGTATTTGTAGGAGGAAATCATGGACTTCAATGTCAAGTTCACCCAAAATTGGCAAAGAGTTCATGATGGTCTTCGGCCAACTCTTGAGCAAGTTGCATTTTACTACCTTCGAGCTTTTAATTCCAACATCAGTATGGCCATCTGACAGTCCAATGCTAACACATTTCCTAATTTGTATTGTGTTGCACAAAAGGCTGAGGCTAACTTGATTGCTATCGGTAAGCTTTCACCAAAAATAATAATGTCTATATTTCCTAATCTCCCATAATATTTATACACCAACACATCTTCTTAGCCCTTTTCAATGTCCCCCATGTATCCAATCTCTCCATGGAGTCTGAATTCATATCAAACCTCTACGACAGTTTCTATCCCATAACTTTCTGCTCCAACCATTCTATAGTTACCTGCTTTGGTTCCATTCCCAGTACTACCATCTTTGCATGTATCTTTTCCATTACCAGCTCCTCTAGCAGCCTCAAATCTTGATCCTTAAGAGAAGTTACTGAAAGAGATGCAGTTAATGAACTTGAACATAAGAGCGATGAGCAATGAGATCACGGTAATTAGGAAGAAATAGGCTGAAAGAGATTTCCAGCCTAGGAAATTTCAACATCCACTGATCACCAGGGAGCAAGCAACTTCAACCAATAATCCACTTGAAATAAATATGATTGTATTGACAAACAAAGAAGTTGGTTCATCAAATAAAGCATGTTGGTGCTCTACCTGTAATGATCCGCATGGCAAGAAAACTTGCATGGTTCATCTTAACTACGTGCAGAAATTGGTAAAAATTTATTCTAGTGGCCAAATAAACATGATTAGAAAATTTGATCATAATTTCATGGTCCCATCTGAAGGACAAGTTTCAATTCTCACGAGAGCTGGAAGAAAACCTGTCATTGTAGACCCAGCTGAAATGGAGCCCTTGAAGGTACCTATTGATCCAAAGATGTGTTTTCCATGATTGATTTCAATGCTATGCTGGAAACCGAACTCGGTTCTTATTCTATCACAAAGCCTGAGGATGGCGCAATGCAGGTGTTCCCTAACCAGGATGATCAGAGTTTTGTCATTGATCAACTATGGAAGTTATATTTCGATGGAGCAAGATGCAAAAATGGTGCAAGAGCAGGTATTGTTTTGATTTCTCCTTCTCATCTACAAAGAACATATTCATACCGTCTTACTTGGAATTGTACTAACAATGCTATCGAGTACGAAGCATTATGCCTAGGCTTGAAAAAGGCAAGAAAGTTGGAAATCGAAGTTATAGATTTTTGGTGATTCTGAGTTTATTGTAAACCAAGTAACAAACAGGTGTATTTTCAAGCAGCATTATCTTAAAGCATACCGCAACCAAGTTTGGGACCTGTTTGAGTCTTTCACGGCTCTGAATATTCAAGCCATTTCTTGAGAGCTGAATAGGCATGTAGATCTTCTAGAATCTCTTGGAGCAAATTTTTCTCCCATTGAGTAGGTAGTGAAAAAACCAAAGACAGTAAGGATGGTGTACAGGCCTAGTGTCCCATACAAGGATACTTTCTGGCAAGTCTTCGAGAGTGATGAGCAAATTGTTAACTTTTTGATTCAAGAAGCTGCCACTATCAAAGGAAGAACTTTGGAGCATGAAGAGACTGACGGTCTGATTCAGTTACGGAATAATCACATTTCGAAGGGTCTTATAACTCTAGAAAGTTTGTTTGATCAGCATGATCGGTCTAAGAAACATCAGATTGAGATTGACAAGAAAGAGTATATGGAAATGCAGCTAGAACCCAATAAGGTCATTAAGATTGGAACTGATTCTACTCCTGATGAACTGCAAGAAATCAGGCAACTGTGTCAAGAATTTTTTGATATTGTGGCCTGGAGTTATGAAGATCTAAAGGGATATGATAAACAGATTGTTCAGCATGCTATTGAGTTGGAAGGAGTCAGACCCTTCAGGCAAAAGCAGCGACCAGTGAATCCAAATATTGAGACTCTCATGAGGGCCAAACTTGTGAAAATGTTGCAGGCCATGATTATATACCCGGTTAAGCACTCGACTTGGGTTGCTAATCTGGTTCCAGTTCAAAAGAAAAATGGAGACATACGACTGTGTGTAGATTTTCAAAATCTGAACCGTGCATCTCTGAAAGATCATTATCCCTTGCCTCGCATTGATCGAGATATCGCATGTTGTTGCTGGCGCTCGGCGTTTTTCACTGTTGGATGGATTCTCTGGATATAACCAGATTTGGGTTAGGGATGAGGACCAGTACAAGACAACATTTACAACCAAGTGGGGCACTTTTGCTTATCAGCGAATGCCTTTCAGATTATCAAATGCCGGGGCCACATTCTAGAGAGCCATGGACATTGCATTTGAGGAGCTTTTGAACAAGATTATTGTTATTTATCTTGATGATATGACTGTCTTTTCACATAAATGGGAAGATCACTATTCTCATCTGAGGCAAATATTTGGAAAATGTAGAGAGTTTGGTATTTCCATTAATCCGAAGAAGTCAGTTTTTGCAGTGAAGGAAGGTAAACTCTTAGGACATGTCATTTCAGAAGATGGTTTGGCAATTGATCCATCTCGAGTCGAAGCATTAAAGAAACTATCGCTCCCTTCCAATAAGAAGGAGTTGCAGTCTTTCTTTGGACAGATTAATTTTATCAGGAAGTTTATTTTTGATTTTGCCCAGGTTGTCAAGCCCATGACTGAGTTGTTGAAGAAGGATGTAGAATTTAAATGGACAACTCAAAGGAAGGAGGCATTCCAGGAAATTAAGGACAGAATAGTGTAGGCTCCTGTATTAATTAATCCAGATTATTCAAAAGATTTCATTCTATATGCAGTGGGGGAATATGAAAGCTATGCTACAGTTCTCACACAAAAAGGAGACGATGGGAATGAAAGGCCCATTGCTTTCCTTAGTCAGGTTATTTTACCTCATGAGGCAAAATATAATTTCATTGAAAAATAGGTGTATGTTGTCATGAAGTCTCTTAAAAAATTCAAGCACTTCATATCTCAGAGTAAGACAGTCATCTATGTTATGCATCCTGATGTAAGGAATTTCATCATTCAGGGAGAGATGGGTGATAAACGCGCTGGTTGGGTCACCAAAATTCAAGAATTTGATGTTGAGATTCATCCGACCAAGCTAGTGTGGGGTAAGGCTTTATGCCAGCACTTAGCAAAGATGGCAGCATCTGGTATAGTTGAGTATCAAGCAGATGATCTTTCTAGAGATGACAATCTGATGAACTTCTTAGTTCAAGAACAAGATTGGGCAGATGACCTCATTACCTATTTTACAATTGGTAAATGCCCTTCACAGTTGAATGCCTCACAACGGAGAAGGTTTCGTCTGCAAGCTCTTAGGTATGTGTTACTGCCTGAAGGATTGTTTTTTAAGAATATTGACGACGTTATTTTAAGGTGTGTCAAGGAATCAGAGAAGGCTAGACTCCTGGAGGAGTTTCATTCTGGCATATCAGGAGGACACTATGCAGGTAGACCGATGGCTTTAAAAATTATTCGGGCTGGTTACTATTGGCCAACTTTGTTCACAGATGCTTTCAGGATAGCCCAAGCATGTGACAAATGTCAGAGGTATATAGGAAGGGTTAGAAATGCATCATTTCCCTTGCATCCAATTCAAGTTGAAGCACCTTTTCAGCAGTGGGGGTTAGACTTTATTGGGATTATTGATCCAAATTCTTCAGCTGGACACAAGTATATTTTAACTGCTACAGATTATTTTATGAGATGGTCTGAAGCTATTCCAACCAAGGTCTCAAATCAAGGAATGGTGATTTCTTTCATTGAAGGGCTGATTACATGCTTTGGTATTCCTGATGCTATTATTACAGATAATGGGATTTCATTCATTGGAGCTGAGCTAGCTGAATTTGCAAACAAGTATGGTGTTTTACTGAAGACATCCTCTAACTATTATCCTCAGGGAAATGGCTTGGCAGAGTCCACAAACAAGAATTTGCTGCGAATTTTAAAGAGATCTTTGGGGGATAACAAGAGATCATGGCACCTTCTGTTGAATCAAGCTTTATGGGTAGATAGAATCTCCATCAAGAAGTCTATCAAGACTTCACCGTATGCTCTGGTATATGGAAAAGAGGTAAGGTTGCCTATTCATCTAGAATTGCCAGTATTGCAGTAGTTGCAAGGATTTTAGGATGATGAAGCAGATGTAGGTTCCATGGATATGCAGTTGGTTCAGTTGTTACAATTAGAAGAGCAACGTTCTTTGGCCTATGAAGAGTTTGCTAATCATACACAAGTTATTTCAAAGTGGTTCCATAAAAATTCTGCTGATCGTCCGCTTAAGGTGGGTGATTTGGTCCTTAAATGGAATGAAAAGAAAGCTAAGCCAGGGATGCACAAGAAGTTTGATGCTCTGTGGGAGGGTCCGTTCCGCATTGTCAGTCTTTGGTGCAGAAAATTCATTTCATCTAGAAGATTTGGATGGCAGCCCACTTCCTATTTCGGTGAACGGATTTCATCTGAAAGCCTATACTACATGAAGTTGAGTCTAGTCTTACCCTGTGTACATAGTAAAAACAAAAAAAAAAACAAAAAAAAAAAGTATTGTTTTCTTCTGTCAACTTCGGCTCTTTTTGCATGCGAGCCCGCAGGTACGTGTATTTCTTTCTTTTTCTTCTTCCTTCCCAGCAGTTAGTGGCTTCTTCACTATTTCTTCCCTTCCCTTCTTTATTCCCTTCTTCTCCTACTCCTTTTCTTTTGCAAGTAATCAAGCCACTGCTGTTGTTTCTTTTTCCCTTTCTGCTATTCCCATTTCTTCTTTTCCTTTTCTTCTAATTTCTCTGTCATTTTAGCATTTATCATAGTTTATCCTGCATGTGTTATCTCATCACTTGCATTCCATTATTCCATTCACATTCGTTCCCTTTTCATAGCAACTGGTAGCACAGAAGCACTCTGTTACTGTATCTACCGTATCACTCCCTCCACTCTTCCATTCCATCATTTACCATTTCCATTCCATAGTCCTCACTTCACTTATTTCATGCATTTCTGTTTTGCAACCCCTGGTGCTTTCATGGAGATTCTTTTACAGCACCTGGTCAGTTAAGCCAAATACAGATTACTTGAGTTTCTGTCATTCAGCAAGAGTTGTTGCAGCAGTTCGTCGAGATGTACCCCATCCACCAGCTTTCTGTTCTTAGTTTATCTTGACTCTATTGCCCAATGGATTCAGGCCTAGGATTCGTGCATACAGCAGAACTGTATACCCCGTGAGCCACCAAGAATGTTGGCATTTTTGCCACATTGTGTTGATTGTTGATTATTCATGCATAAGATGTTGAAATTCTCACTTCTATATAGGTTTTGATGCAAAAAAGGCTAAGTCCGAAGACTATCGCGATATCGCGACAAAAAGCAGCATGGAGGACACAGTTTCAAAACTGTCATGATATCACGACATGTCGCATTATCGTGGGTCTGATGAGGAGAGAGAAGTCAAAAGCCACGGGTGTAGCGAAATCGCGAACTGTCACAGTTTTGCGGTGCAAAATGCAGAAAAGAGCAAAGTCAGAAGTTGTCGCGATTTCGCGACGTGTTCCAAAATCACGGTCAATGTAGTCAACGGCAGCAAGGGGGTAAAACCGTCGTGATTTCACGACATGTTGGAGTTTCGTGGTCAAAATGGTCAATAGGGGCAGCACAGAGAAAAGGTCATGAAATCACGACATAACCAAGCAAAGGGCGATGACAATGAATCTTGTCGCGATATCGTGACAGAAAGGTGAATGACGCACAAAAAGGCGAAAGACATAGCGAAATCGCTACGTGTTGCGTGGTCGCGGCAAAGTGGAGACAGAAAGGCTTAAGGCATGAATACGTCGTGATTTCGCGACATTTGTGGGGATGAAGCCAAGCAAGACGAAGACGTCGCGATATCACGACAGGAAGCGACAACACTAAAGAAGGCAAGGAAACGTCGCGATTTCGCGACATATTGGAGCGGAAGAACCAAATGCAGAAAATTGTAGCGATTTCGTGCCTTGTCACGTTTTCGCGGGGAGGTAGCAAGAAGACAGCCAAATTGTATGAAACATCATGATTTCGCGACATGATGAATTTTTGAGGTTAAGAGCAGTAAAGTCCAAGGAGATAGAACCTGTCGTGATTTCACGACATGATGGAGATTAACGAAGCACTTGAGGCAAGCATGTATTGTTTTCGCGACATAGAAGCAAATACTGAGCAGCGGGGAAGATAGTGTAGCGATTTTGCGACTTGTTTGGTTTTCACGATGTATAAGTGAGACAGCTAGAAAGAGGAAGGTGTAGCGAAATCGCACAGTGTCATGTTTTCGTGGTTCGAAGCAGCTAACAGAACAACATGGATAAAGACGTAGTGAAATCGTGCCTTGTCACATTTTCGTGGAAATAGAGTAGAGGAAGTGCAGAATAGTATGGAACGTCGTGATTTCGTGATGCATCGTGTTTTTGCGAGCTAAGGTAGCGAAGGAGATAAAGGAGCCGAACATGTAGCAATTTTGCGACATGGTTGATTTTCACGATCCGAAAGTAACAAAAATGTATGGAGCAGAGATGCGTTGCGATTTCGCAACATGTCGCATTTTTGCGACATGTTACAGTTTCGTGCCAGAACGCAGTTCAAATGGCCCGATGTAGTTTTGCAATTTTCAAGAATTAAAAGCACTCCAGAATTAAATGTTTTGCTGCTTTCCAATGCGAGCAAGGTAGAAGAACATGTCCAAACCACCAGAATTTAAGACTCCATTATTCGAAGCTGTTGTTCATGATTTTTCTAATGGTCCAAGCATGTTTTGAGAATGACCATTTAATGAAGATGACCAACTCCTTGTCTCATTCAATTTTTGGTTTCTCCAAGGCTGGATTAAGGGGATCATTTCCTTGTTTCTGTTGCACATTTTGTAGATCTCGAGGAAGTCCGTCACAAATTTTTAATGATTGTAAAGAAGCAAGACTTCTATATAAACCAATGTAGATCTCAGAAAGAGGGATCGAGAGAGAGACTTTTGCTGAAAGCTTTGAAGTTCTTTGCATGAATGAAAGATATTTGGCCTCTGGTTTTGCAAGCAACTCTCTGTGTAGTTTATTCTTCTGTCATATGCATTCCTGCTTTACGCTTATATTTCTTATTTGCTGCTTAATTTGAATTCTGCATTTGAGTTTGAATATTGCTAGTGAGGAAGTGAGTTCTGGAATGTGATCTTGGAGGTTTCCTGCGTAAGGTTGTAAGTTGATTAAGTTGATATGTTCTGTTATATGCTGTTACATTTCTTAAAGTTATCTGCTGTTATTCTTTCCTGATCTGATAAATTCGGCCTACGGCCATATTTCCCATTTCTTTCTGCACATTTATAATTCCTTTCCTACAACTTTAGTCTTCATCAAGCTTAGATTAGTAAGGGAACCAACCCTCTCTGGAGATTGGTCTAGGAGACATTTCTTTCTCCTAGCCTTTCAATGTTGGTCGGGTCTAGGGTGCATTTAGTATAAAATCCTTTCCTGTGGTAGATTCATGACCAACACGTTCTTAAGCCAGGTGATTCAGCCGCATGAGGAAAAGTACAATTTTATTGAGTAGCAGGTTCATGCAGTCATGAAGTCTCTCCAAAAGTTTAGGCACTTCGTCTCCTAGAGCTGGACAACTGTCTTTGTGATACACCCGAACGTCCAAAACTTCATCATACAAGGGGAGCTGGGTCACAAGAGAGCAGGATGGATTGCCAAGATCTAGGAGTTTGACATCGAGGTACAGCCAAAAAAGCTGATCAGAGGCCGAGCCTTGTTCCAGGAGCTAACTCAAAGCACTGTAGCCAAGATATTCGCCTGTAAGTGGGAAGATCCGACAACCACCACCAACCTAGCCAACTCCTTATCAGAGGGAAGTGACTGGATAGATGACCTGGTGTAGTATTTCAGCATCGAGAGATGCCTAGATCACCTGAATGCCTCACAAAGAAGGAGGTTTTAGCTAAATGCCCGGAAATACACTCTACGCCCTGAGGGGCTTTACTTCAAGAACATTGACGACATCCTGTTGTGGTGCATCAAGAAAACCGACCAACCTAGGGTCCTTGGAGAATTTCACTCCGGGATGCCTGGGGGACACCATTCTGGAAGGCCTACGACCTTGAAAATCATCAGAGCTGGGTACTATTGGCCCACTCTCTTCACAGACGCACATGCGGTCTGTGTAAAATGTGATAAATGCCAGAGATTTGCTGGCAAAAATAGAAAAGCACCCCTGCCCCTCCAACCAATTCAGGTCGAGACTCCATTTCAGCAATGGGGTCTAGACTTCATCGGGGTCATTACACCTAACTCTACAATGGGGCATAAGTTTATTCTTACCACCATCGATTACTTCACCCGATGGGTAGAGGTGATCCCCACAAAGAATGCGGACCAGGAGACGGTCATTAAGTTCCTCGAGAGCCTTATCACCCATTTCAGGGTCCCAGAGTCAATTGTGATAGACAATGGTTCAGGGTTCGCAGGCGCTGTACTCACGGAGTACACCAACAAGTATGACATCTATCACAAGATGTCTTCTAACTACTACCTGCAGGGGAATGGCCTGGTCGAGTCCACCAAAAAGAACCTATTGAAGATCATCAGAAGGACAGTAGAGAAGAACAAGAGGACTTGGCACCTACTCTTGGATCGGGCGCTGTGGATGGACAAAATATCATTCAAGAAGTCCATTAAGACATCCCCCTATGCGCTCATATACGACAAGGAGGCAGTCCTGCCAACCCACATGGAAATTCTTGCCCTCTAGATGCTTGATGAAGAGAGAGGCAACGGGGATCCAATGGATGCCAGACTATGCCAGCTACTGTAGTTAGAAGAAGAAAGAGAGAAAGCATACCAGGCCTTCACTAAACATGCTGAAGCGACCCAAGGCTGGTTTGCAAAAGGCACCACCACCCGAGTTTTCAAAATCAAGGACCTGGTGCTGAAGTGGGACTCACTGAAGGCAAATCTAAGCAATCACAACAAATTTGATGCCTTCTAGGAGGGCCCCTATCAGATCGCCTGGGTGAACCAATTTAATGCATTCATGCTCCAGGACATGGAGGGACAACTTCTCCCCATCCCCATCAATGGGTTCCACCTCAAAATTTATCACCGCTGAAGGCACCAAATAGGTCCTTCTTTGTAAAGTTTTCTTTTTTGCATTTTAGTTTTTCAGAATGTATATATTTATTTTAACATTTCAGTTTTTAGTTTTCAAGAGCCCGAGAAAAACTTAAAGCAAACCCCGACTTTGCAGCGAAGTCGGGTATCGCTCCTTGGATTGGGCGAAGTTTGAGAGAAATCAGCTAAAAAGAGGGGCAAAAAATGACTAAGTCTGGGTGCGCAACCTGACTTCACAACGAATTCGGGCTACGCACCGTCTTGGGAGCACAATCGGGGAGCAGGAAGCGAAAAATGACTAAGTGTCAAATCAGACTAAGAAACTTTTTGAGGCAAATTCTGACTGCACAGTCAAACATGGGTAAAGTTAGAGTGTGCTCATTGTCTGGGTAAATTCTGAGTGCGCCCTCAGTTTTGGGCACACCCTGAATGACTTATCATGGGAAACATGAAAAATTCTGTGTGGGCCTAGAGCGTAGTACGACACAATGCGAAGTTGGATCATGGGCCAAAAATTCTCCCTTGAAAGGTGTGCCCAGACGGTGGCTATGACGTCATAAAAAGCACGAGGTCTAAAAAATTTTTAATGATTGTGTGACTTTCAAGAACGATGTCATTAAGAAAGCAAGGTGCATTTGGACCAACTGCAACTAGGGTGCACTTTTCAAAATAAACCCATGCACGATCACCAAATTATCATAACACTTCCACCAACTTCGAGTTAACCACCTTAACTTCCTCCCTCGTGACATTAATGTTGCAATCCTTGCCTAGAAAAAGGGCCTTGACATACTCAAAAAATTTAGATTGTCAAGCTAACTCCGAGACTGCAAAACACAGAACTGAGAAATCAAAAGTCGTAATTCTCTGCCACTGCCAATTCTAATAGAGAAAATGGACAAGGGGAAAGCGCCCGTACAGGCGCAATCCAATGATGAAGGGCACAAAGCTAAGGAACATACTAAATCAAGCGCTCATGAGAATGAAGTGCCGCAAGAGCAGAGAAAGAAAACTCGGACGAAGAGAAGTCGAGAGCAAACTCCGTCTCCACCCGTCAATCACCTGGCCGGGTACAAAGATGGCAAATTTTCTATCAGCCTCACCAAAGCTGCGGTCGAATATTGCAAAGTGGACTGACAAGGTTTCATCCTCACACCACCTCGAGGCTACGTATAAATTGAACCTATACTGGTTCTTGTGCCCTCCTGTCCACCAATGCTCGGAGCTGATTGAATCAATTACAATATATTACAAACCAACTGCTCGACAAGTATGTGACAACAAGGGGAGAGTGTTGTTCACACTCTTTAGGGAGAGCATCCAACCAGCCTTTGCCCCAGGGCTTCGGTACGACCTCGACATGATTGTTAGAAGGATAAATATGGATGAACAAATCGGCAAATTTATGCAGACAAAGAGGATGAGAGAATTCCTTGACTCAAAGCTAAAGACTCCGTTGGCAGTCGGACAGTGGCCGACAGGCCCCATACCACTGGATAAATTTGAGAACAAGTACATTTACGTCATCCTGGCATGGATCCTCGGCTATGATTCTGACATAATAGTACGACCATACCAGCTAGCGCTGGCAAAAAGTATTCTGCATGGAGAGTTTTATGACTCCACGATGCAAAATAGTGGGAAGCACCCTATTTTATTTGACTGGGTGGATTGGCTGGCATACGCGATTCATTCAAGCCTAGTCAGACTGTAGCAAAATCAGACAATGAAATTCCAATTTTGCTCCTTCCTCACATGGCTGTACCTGTACCACATGCACTACCAGATGAAAGTTTCTGACTTGAAGAAGGTAAACGAAAAAGGAGACCCGCTGCCTGTGTACGAATGGACCGAGATCCTATACATAAAAGGGTCATTCTATGAATTTAATTTTAAATTTCTATGCATGGTCCTAGGGGTATTCAACTGTAAGGTTTCCCACCCGCCAAAGGCCATGACGAATCATCTGAGGAATCACAAACTTGGGGACACATTCCGGATGACATAGGGAATTATGGTCAGAATTTACAGATTCAAGGGGAAGCTATTCCTGCTACCCTACTTCTTAACTAACCACTAGTACGGGATGGATATTGCACGTCAGATGGACTATGTCAAAGAAGAGTTTGGCCAGGGCAAGAAAAGGGGCCATATTTTTCAATATCCGATTTGCTGGGCAAACATCCAAGTGTAAGAGATAGGACAACACATCTACCTCAAGCAAGAGCTCATTGACATAGGTTTGATAATGCTATCGTAGCATTGGAAGTATGAACCAATAGGGGTCAAGGGGAAGTTCATGCATATCTGCCCCTGAGAAGAGATTATGCAGGAAAGGTGTAACAAGATAGGCACAGACCTAGAATGGCACATCGATCAGATGCAATCATGGCCTCCATGGCATGGTTTTTACTATGAAGAGGTGACATATGACCCAGAGCAAAACCTGGATCACCGATTAGATTCTACGAGCTTCAAAAAATTCCTCGCCAAGGTGGCACCCCTCAACTGGTAAAAGGACAAAATCATAGAATTCTGGAAGATGAGATGCCGCACATAGCATGACAAATCCAATCAAAAAACACTGGCCATTGATGATGAGTTTTCGACCCTATATGATCAGTACGCTGCCACCTAGTGGCTTTTTGCATTTCAATATTGTGTTCCTCAAGGTGCTAGGAAAAGGTATACAAGGAGGTCCTCTTCCCAGCAATTGCCTACTTTTGCAACTTCCAGCGCAACGCCGACAAGCAGTCAAGTGGGCCCAATGCAGCCTCCAGCTCCTGAAGCATTACCCGAAAGGGTGCAAGGGTCAGAGAGGTCAACTCTTGAGGTGGCCCCCCAAGCAAAAAAAGCACCCACGCTGCCAGCTAGCAGACCGATCGCGGTAGGCATCCTTCCAACTAGACCCATGTACAAGTTTACCGTGGGGACATCACTGCCTGTTGCTCCAACCTTATCTCCTTCCTTCGAACCAGCCACAAAACTAGAAGAAAAGAAGAGGAAGAGAGGTGAAAAGGCCAAGCGACCTAAGGAACTTGTACAACAATCAACCGCAGCACAGACGGAGATAGCTACACCAAAAATTGTCTCATTGGATAGCTCTGAAGTAGAAACTCGAGCTGCAAGTGTCCCTCGAGTAGCGGCTCAGGCAGAGCCCGTAGGTACGTCCACTTCCCCGCTCCCCAAAGTCCCAGTCATCCCTACCATAACATCATCCCCCTTTTCATCAGGGCAAGCTGTAGCTATGTCTTCCTCTTCCCAGACTATCCAACCATCCAGCAGACCCCATTCTTTCGACTAGTTTGCCTAAGATCCTAACGCCTTCTAGTCTATCAGCCAAACCCTGGAACCCTCATCCGTGGCCAGTGTCAAAGCTGCACATACATCGCTGTGCCACTCACCTCATCTGTTCAAAACCTCACCAACACCATCCACTCAGCCTCTCACTTCCCCTAGGACTCGATCACCCTCAAAAGCGGCCACTCCTTTTGGAATAACTCCTGCTTCGCTGTTTGTAGGAAAAATGTCATAGCAGGACCAGATGCTGGAAGACCTTGACTTCATGCAGATCGTAGATGACCAAGCTCTAGAAGCAAGAGCCATAGGGTGTTCTGCCTCTTTCCTTCAGGGCGTCAAGCACAGAAGGGCTGAGGAAATAACTACCCCAGTGAAGCACACCCAGTACGACTTGGACAGGAGAGTGCTAAGAACTGAGAAGCTGATTCCAAAAGTAAAGAAGCCTCTTTGGGAGATGACCGAGGTGGAATATGAGCACCAAATGAAGGAGAAGAGCTTTTATGACATAAACAAGGAGCATGAAATCAACGACATCCATCGCAGAACCAATAATCTCCTTGTCAAGCGACTTGAGACCCAAGAGGCATTGTTTCATCTGCACATCAGGAGATAGACAAACTGAAAACCCAGCTTGCTGCCTCTAAACAGGAGGCTACAGTGTAGAAATAGACAGTTGAGAAGCTGTTAGAGGAGAAAAGGGCAACGTTGGAGTAGGTTTCTCAGATTCAAGATTCGTTGAAACAGGTGCAGTCGCAGCTTGAAGAGAAAACATCACATACGACAACCTTTTCAAAGAACAAATTTAAGGAGATGTGGGTTGGTCTGCTACAAGGATGCAAGCCCAACATTGTTAAATCTATATCAGTCCTAGATTTTGCATCCAAGATCGAAGAAGTATCTGCCCAAGGAAATCCTATGGTAGAGGAGGTTGAACACCAAGCGAGGCAATGGCTAGACCTAGCTATGAAACTTGAGGAGAATGAGCGCAAAGGCCTTCGATTTCCCCTAATGTCCCAACTTGCCTTAGAGTGAGTAGATGCAAGGGTAACCTTGCATGTTTATTTTGATAAAATAGAGAAGATAAGGACTGCCAAGAAGATGCTAGATGCATTAGAACATGAAATGAGGATTTTCTTGGCCCCCTTTCACACTCTGTCTGAACACAGGTGCCCGAGCTTCGTCAAGGATGGCGAGTTTCTGATCCTCGAGTAGGTAAAGCAAAATTGGGTGTCTTTCAAGGTAGACACAGTAGAAATTGATAGCTGGGCAGAGCCAGTCTAAAAAACTCAAGTCACCCAGATGGTGTCAAGATACTGCAAAATCAACTCCTCCCTTAAGGAGTTGGGAAAAAGATATAACACCATCAACCTACATGCAGTTGCTACATTCCACATAGAACTAAGAGAGGTCAGCAACCTAGGGCACTTCTAAGCAGCAGTCTGGGACCAATCCAAGGCTACATATGAACGCATCCACGAGCAAGAGGCCAACAATGAAGAAAATTCAGGTTCAAGAGGAGAAACAAAAGAGGCAACTGTCGAAAGTGATCCTGAAGAAGAATGGTTGCCCGAAAGGAAGTCGTCAGAGTAGCAAAAAGAAGGGGAAGGAAGTTCCTCTACACCCAAATGATGAAGGCCTGGTTCTTTGTGTCGAGGCGAGCTCAACACCCCACGAGCCACTAGGAATGTTGCCACATTTTGCACGGGGTGCCATGTTTTCAAAATTTGTAAGTGTGTTGCTCTTCCTTCCCTCCTCCTCCTTTTCCATTTCTCCTTTTTTTCCCTTTATCCCTTTATTGCAATTTCATTCCTCCCTTTTTTCCCTTGTACTTCTCCCAGTCAAGTTCCCAAAACTGAGCAAGTGTTCCCTAAAAAATTCTAAGTGTTAGGGCGCAACCCAACTTCGCAGCAAAGTCGAGGTGCGCCCTCAAGTTGGAGCTTACTGGGGAATGCAAAGTGCGAAAGCAGATAGGAGATGATCAAAATTTGGCTAAGTGCCAGAGCACAACCCGACTTCGCAACCAACTCGGGGTGCGCTCTTCTTCCTGTGCGCACTTGGGAAAGCAGTGTGCAAAAAATTAGCTAAGTGCTGGAGCGCAACCCGACTTCGCAGTGAAGTCGGGGTGCGCTCCTATTTTTGTGTGCACTATTTTTGTGTGCAGTCCAAACAGTGATAAAATTAGCTTAAGTACCGATGTGCAACCCGACTTCACAGCGAAGTTGGGCTACACCCTTTGACCGGTGTGCAGTTGGGCGAGATTCATCAAGCAAGCCATAAATTGGCTAAGGCACGGAGGCCTCCCCAACTATGTTGTTTTTCACCTACGCTACCTGATGGCGCTCTGATCTCAAGAAAAGTTGGATAAACTATCTTTCAAGGCAGGCAAGTGTCATTCATCAGAATTTGACAGGTTTCCAGCCTCAGGATTCAAGCCGAGATGTGATGGGATAAAGGACAAGCATGGACCGCACTACCTATGCCAGCTGCCCCTATTTAAGCTGATGTAAAGTTCCATCTACCGCAGCTACCCGCATTCTCGCTGATTAGAAGTTTCACCCAATGCGCTGCCACGTAGCTATACAATTTTTAGGAGACCTTGCTGTGAGTACAGTCCTTGCCGATAGAATTCAGCATCAATAACTCCTCTGTTGCTTTTGTTAGCTATTGTCTGGTCTAGGACTTTATGGCCGTAATTGTAATCGAGGGGAACTTGGGCTATAAATAGCCATACAATTTCATTGTAAAAGGGTGGAAGGGGAATATACTGCTAGGGAACCATTGTAGCTATACGTTTGCTTCTGAATGCAAGACACATACTTGGCTCTGCTTACTGTCATCATCTTGTATGTTGCCTCTCCTTGTCATTTCTGCCTCATGTTTCTTATTTCATTGCTTACTATTGTACTGAACTCTAGACTCTAGTATTTGGTGATTAAGTATTCCTGGAATGCATAGATGGAGGATACATAGGATGCATGATAGTTGTAGTTTCAGTATGTGTTATGTATAGGGATGTTGTTAGTAGTGGTGATTGATCATTGTCGTGCTGCTTATTTCGCCCACCCAACTCCAATCACATTTTATTCTCTTTTTGTAATTTATCTCTTTCCCGCACTCTTAGCTTAAACACTAAAAACCCACAGGAAGTCGACATTCTCCGGAGATTGGCACGGGAGGCATTCCTTCCTTCCGACATTTCAATTTGGTGGGTGAATCTGGGGCGTAATATACCTGTTGTGGCTAATCCACAACACACCCCAAAATTGGGGGCCCACCTTTTTGCATGCTTTCAAAGAAGAAGAAAACAGTGACCCAGATGCTAAGAAAATCAAAGAAAAAGGCAAAAATTTCACTAAGGAAAAAAGTTGGCCGAAAGTTATCGCGATATCACGATAGGTCGCTCCGTCGCTGTCGAAAATGAAAAAGTGTAGCGAAATCGCGACATGTTGCTCCGTCGCAGCCTAGAGAGGAGAGAGAAAGATAGAATGGAAAAGCGTAGCGAAATCGTGACATGTCGCAAAATCACGGTCAACGCAGTCAACGGCAGTAGGTGGGCGAAACCATCGCGAATCGCGACGTGTTTGATTTTCGCGGCTTGCAAACGGGAAGAAGGCATAAAATATAAAGTGTAGCGAAATCACGACAAAATCGAGCCAAAGGCGATAAGGCCCAGCAGTGTAGCAAAATCGTGACGAGAACTAACATAAGGCACATAAGTTGAAAGGCGTCACGAAATCGCGACGCATCATGTTTTCGCGACGCGGGTGGATTAAAAGGCCTAAATGGTAAAATGCATAGCGATATCATGCAACTTTTGAGGAAACGTTCCAGCCAGACAGAGACGTCGCAAAATCACGATAGAAAATGAAGACCATGCAGAGAACAGAAAATGGTAGCGATTTTGTGATAGGTTGCGACGAGATGGCCCGAAACAAAAAATGGTAGCGATTTCGCGACAGGTTGCAGCAAAGTGGTACGAAACGGAGAAATGGTAGCGATTTCGCGACAGGTTGCGACGAGATGGCCCGAAACAGAAAATGGTAGCGATTTCGTGACAAGTTGCAGCAAAGTGGTACGAAACGGAGAAATGGTAGCGATTTCGTGATAGGTTGCGACGAGATGGCCCGAAACAGAAAATGGTAGCGATTTCGTGATAGGTTGCGACGAGATGGCCCGAAACAGAAAATGGTAGCGATTTCGTGACAGGTTGCGACCGAAGCGTACGGAGATGAAAAACGTCGTGATTTCGTGACAGGTTGCATTGGCAAGGCTGCTGGTAGAAAATGTCGCGATATCGCGACATGTCGCGTTTTCACGATGAAAGCAAGGAAGCAAAGCTACATGCATAAAAACATCGCGATTTACATGGGGCCATTACAGAACATACATAAGAGCACTGAACACGTGGCAGAAAGGCATGAGGGTCATGGTAACGCTTCAGATCGACAATTACAGTTAGCAGAGAAGACCAAACGTTTCAGGTTCGAGCGGAAGGTCAAAACATCAAAGAAGCGAGAAAATGAAACGAAGCGTTATGGGAAATGAAACGAAGCGTCGTAGAGGGAAACCAAGAGCCACAACAGAAATTTTAAAAGTAGAAGTGAATGTAGATACAGGGGCTGGAAATTGTAAGGAGAAAAAGCATTATTTTTTTGGAATAAAAGGAGTTTATTTGGCAAGAGTAACTTTTGTGTGTGAAACCAAAAGGAGATTGAAGGCTAAGACTACTGTTATTTTTGTATATCTTTCCTTTGCATTATTTTGTTTTGTATCTATTCGTTTACACCATAATGTGGGTTGCGATAGGTGAATGATAGAATGATGCAAATTATTTATTTCCTTAGAGTCTAGCATTTGATCTAATTCGACTGTGTTTTATTAAAGGTCTGTTAGGTCAGGTTGTTTTAGAGTTTCATCTCATAACTTGGGGTTTTGCAGGGAGGAGATTGCTAACCAGATTAACGTCCTTCTTCGGTTTTTCCAGCTGATTCGCATAAGAACATTTCTGTTTTAGTTTCTGATATATTTTTAATCTCATTTGAAAATCTGAGTTTCTGATTCTGGTACATTCCAGAATACTCTGCGAATTTTTACTAACACCAAAGGCTAACATAGAAATAGAAGAATAGTTAAACAAAAGATAAAATGAACCAATTAATTGTAAAATGAACTGCATGCTAAAGGCACAGAACTTAAAATGAAGTGGCCTATACCACGCACTTTCTCATTTGAAATCTTTTTAAAGCAAAAGATAAAAAAGGCCACTAACTTATTTTCGGGTTGGTTTTCATTAATTTCAAGAGCATAAAAAAGATTTTTTCTTTCTTTTTTTACATGGTTGGTTATTTTAACAGATTAGGGTTACAAAGTTTGTTGTGAATCATTAAAGGCCCCTTGTTAATAGTTACTTGCAGGATTTAAGCTATTCTAGGCTACATTCATTTATTTGCATTAAGAAAAATTGGTTATATCCATATAAAGGTTTGTTCACAAGAAGCTTGGAGAAATTAAAAATAATATATTTTCTTTACAAGAAAGAGTTTTTCAATTTGAGACTCTAGTTGCGTGTGCATTTTGTAATAGGACAAAATATTCACTCAACAATACCAAATCCTTTCCTCATGGCAGATTCGTAACCAACAGTCACAACCACCCTCATCATCGACTTAAAAGGCGTTGGAGCTTGAAGGTATGTTTTATCTACCCTCTTCCATTTTCCTTGAGCATTTAGTGACTGTTGCACCCCATTTCATAGTTATCGATTTTATTTCACCTCCATTTGGTATACCCTCTAGTTCCATTTTGCTTCCCGTTTCCCAATTCCTAGTCACCAATGCTCCTTCTTCTATTTGTGCTTCTATTATTTCCCTTTCTTTCAGTTCTTTTGCATTTGCACCCAATCCATTTTTGCTTCCTTCATCCTCTATTCCAGTTATTTCTATCATGACTATAAGTACACAAGATCCTCCTCGAGTAAGTGTAACTGTAGCTGAATCCCTTGTAGATACCAAAATTCAGCACCCACAAAGCCACATCTACCACCCCACCACAAAATTTTGCATAATAAAATTATATACGTAATTTCCAACTCAGGGATATAAAACCCTACACATTATCCTATTTTCAAGATTTGTAAAATCTAGAAAATCATCCTAGGATACCCTACCTACCCACTAAACATATGTCCTAAAAACCTCACCTAAAACCCTTGCCACATCTCATCCACTCTTGCACCCCTTGTCCCTTCACATGAGGCATAATCCCACATACCACTCCACTTGCAACCACATCACCTCAGTTAAGTGAGGCACACTGAGTGACTCACTGTAACTGTTCCCTCCATTTGGTAGCCTAGAATTACCACTTGGTAATCTAGGCTTGCCACCTCCTACTACCCTCCAAAACCCTAAGGGGCCTATAAAGGCACCATTACATCACCAAAAAAATGGGGCTAAAACTTGCTATCATCATGCTACTAGAATATGACCAAACATTTGCACGTATCCCAAGGAAGAGGGACATCTCAAATTTGAAGGTCCCATTTTGAGCATTCTACCCAAACCGTTAGTCCATAGTTTCACAGTAATAACCACGTATCCATGGTTTCACAACTGCACGTCCACAGTTTACAGTTCGCCATCGCGTGCCTATGGTTTCACAGACATGAGAATACGATGACACTACGAATGGTGGGCTCGGACGTCTCTAGAGCTGAAGTAATGAACTGCTGCATTATCAGGTTGGCTTCTCCTTCTCCATGATGCCTCATCCTCGATATTGATGTACGACACTTCAAGTTGCACATGTTGCACCTGATGTGTTTGTTGCACCTGCTGCACTAGAGTGGAAACTCCTAAAGTGCTCTCTTTTATGACCACTGATGCTATCAAAGGGCCTACGCCAGTGAGTTTTATTTTAATAGTACGAGGTCTCTTCACGGTGGGCTGGGGTGTAGGTGTAGTGGGTGCACTCTTCTTCGGTCCATCCTTTTCTTCAATAAGTGGTTGCTTACCCTTGCCTGTGATAGGTGGTTTTTGACTAGCCTATTTCTCTTGTGCTACCAATGTGTCTTACACTCTGCTGGGACTCTCTGTACTTCTAGGTATAATGTTGTCGAAGAAGACAGGCTGGTAGGAGTCATGATGATTGTCAAATAGGTCAAAGAATTTATGATCTATCTGTAGTGTCAGGTCATATACTCCTTTTTTGTGGTGGCACTTCATGATCCACCAGTTTGCAATATTTTTCTCCAACCAATGGGGCACATTTTCTTTCATCATCTTGAACACTCTGTTGTTGGGGTCCTGCTTCAGATACCGCCTAGGGTTGTACTCAGCCTCCATGATGTAAAAGTCATGCCACAGGGGAAAGAAGACCATCCTTTCAATGTGCCATTCAAGATCCAACTTGAAAGGGTTATTGCGTTGCTTCTCTATGTCATGGCAAGGACAGCGATGGAATTTATCCCTTGTCGGGTCATATTTCCAACATTGGGGCAGGTCAATCAGGCTGAACTCGTATAGAGTAATGGCCAAATGGATGTTTTGCTTGCTTTCTATCACCTTGATGGTGCCCAAATCAATAGGCCAAGGGCAGGTGTGTCGTATTTTCCACCCCTTACCATAAATATTGTTTACAAATTCGTACTGGCAAGCAACTTCGAGGGCAAACAGGTACTCGGTTGTGTAGTACGACAATAGGAAGGGTTTGCCAAAGAATTCAAAGATCCATACCACCAGCCCCTACGTTAGTTGAAAAATATCTTCGAGTTGTTGTTGTATCACATATTCCCTCATAGCCTTCGGCACCCACTCACAGACACCATAAATAATTTCCAGCGTCGAATCGAGAAAAACTTGGTTAAAGTTGTAATAGGACTTGCGCCTTGACAGGCTAGAAGTCCACTAGTACACAGGGAGTGCCTCGCTTTCTCACTCATGCAACTCTTGTCAATGAAGGAAAAGTGGTGGTGTGAATACAACTTATGGAAGAAGTACCACACCAGGAATGAGAAGCTCCAAAATGCCATGTTTTCGTCCTGCATCCCGTATAACTAGAGGTGCAACTACCGAGACACCCAATCTGCCCAGTAAAAAAAGATGGGCTTTATCCCCCATGATGCAGCATCGGAGGTGTAGAAGTCCCTGTGGGACATGCACTCGATAATTTTCATATGCTAGGCAATTACTTGGGCATCCGAGGTAAGACCAATGATCCACACCAGCATGGAAAAAAGCTCGGAGTTCTTGAATCTTCGCAAGGACATGGGGAGTTGCAGCAAGGTTTTCGGTGCAACCGTCTCTGTGGAATGGGCCTCCATGAATCGCCTCATTGATGTCATGCTAGTGAAGCAGGGTAAAATGGTGCACTTAACAAATAGGAACCATATGCATCTATCTCCTATGTCTCATGAGCATCAAATTGGAAGAATGCAAGTGAAAATGGAAGAAATACCAAATAGCAAGAAATGAAGTAAAGCAAGTCTCTTTCTTATTAATTTGGTGGATCAAATCCAATTTTACATAGAATTCCCCTTGAGGGCTCAAATATGATACAATTGTTACAAATTTTGGGTGCCCAAGGATCAAATCCTTCAAGTAACTCGATGCACTTCTAGTGTCTTTCCTTGTACCCACAATCGAGGTGGGCAGGCTAATGCTACCACCACTTGTATATTTGATCTTGAGGTCTTGTGATCCTTCCTAATGCATTGTAGAAGCCTACACCTACACACAAGAAAATCAGAAATATCAAATAGCAAGTGTGTGTGATGAAAAATATGCAATCCCCATAGGCACTAAAATACTAGTAATGAGAATATGCATGGATCTTATACCAAATCAACTCCAAATGACTTAAAATTGTAGAGGGATGTAAAATAGATGGTTTTGGAAATATATCACCAAAAATAGAACCGAAATTGTGTCCGATGGTGTGTCGCATTCGTAGTGCACGTTTCCAACCTACAAAACCCAAAGCAAGCAATTTTTACCCCTAAACATATCCAAAACACATGAAACTTGGATAGAATACATAAAAGGAAATTTCAAAACAACCCATGTGGTCAGATTTGCAAAATCAACAACAATTTTAGGTGCTTCTCCAGATGACCTCCGTAGACCTGCATAAGACCCTACAAAACACTAAAAATATGGTATCTCGCTCAATATAGCTCCAAAATTCATGAAATCTGGATAATAGCATCATATGATAATCGAGAATCTAACTAAAAAGGAATAGTAAAGAAATCATGCATAGATAAGCCATAATCCTAGGTGGGACGATTGGGACTGTCACAAACTAGGGACCATCCTAGGGTGGGACGGCCACCAATTTTGCACTTATTTTATCATCAATTCCTCTATGAATTGGTTAGGGACCTCCTAAATAGTATTTTCATTGAATTTGGTGATAAAAATCATTCATATGGTTTAGTTTTGGAATCAGATCGCACCTCCTAGTTCACTCGCAAACCTCCTTCGCTAGGTAGATATTTCGAGGGAAAATGGCACGAAATGGTGAGAGGAAATCTTGGCAGCACTTCATTGCTGTCTCCAAAAATCCTCTCTATATTTTGTGTGGAAAATTGATCTACTTTATAGCCAAAGGAGACCTTTTGGTAAAAATGCATGCGAGGACATACAGGGCAAGAGGCGCCATTTGGCCAACATGGTGGCATGCATTGGAGGGGGAAGATAATCTTCCTATTTGGCCTCTTACATGCAACATGTCATAAGGATGTTGCATCCTTTGACTTGCATGGTCAAATAGGTAGGATAAATGGCAATTTATGGGTGCCATTTGTCCAGATTTAACTTTTTGGGAGTCAAACCTTATGGCCGTCCCACCCCAGGACGGCCAGGTTGCCAGCCCTCAAGAATGTGCGCCAGCCCTTGGCACACTTGAACCATGCGCAACACTTGGATGCACTGGATAATGTGCGCCTCAATCTGGCACACTGGAGAATGTGCGCCTCACTCTAGTGCACTGAAGAATGTGCACCAACCCTTGGTGCACTTGAACCATGCGCAACACTTGGGTGCATTGGATAATGTGCGCCAGCCCTTGGCACACTTGAACCATGCACAACACTTTGGTGCACTGGAGAATGTGCACCTCACTATGGCACACTAAATAATGTGCGCTAGCCCTTGGTGCACTTGAACCAATGGCAACACTTGGGTGCACTGGAGAATGTGCGCCTCACTCTAGTGCACTGAAGAATGTGCGCCAACCCTTGGTGCACTTGAACCATGCACAATACGTAGGCGCACTAGATAATTTGCGTCTCACTTTGGCGCACTGAAGAATGTGCATTAGGCCTTGGCACACTTGAACCATGTGCAACACTTTGGCGCACTGGAGAATGTGCGCCTCACTCTAGCACACTAAAGAATGTGCACCAGCCCTTGGTGCACTTGAACCATGCGCAACACTTTGGCGCATTAGAGAATGTGCGCCTCACTCTGGCACACTAAATAATATGTGGCACACTTTTCTAGATTTGAGGAAAACACCAATGCTTACTAGTCGAAGTGTCACTACACTCAAAATCACTATTTTCTTCTCTGTATACGGCTCAACAGAAAAAATAAAATGATATTCCTTGGCATCATCCTACCAGTTAGGATTTTGGTCCAAAACTGTGCTATTGCTAGCGCGGGAGGAGGCGAAGGGATACTCCAAAAAGCAAACTGAAATGCATAGGGAAAACACAAAAATATGTACAGTTGTACAAGAAACTCTTGTACTACCCCTCACTGGTAGTACGCCTTCAGGTGAATGCCATTAACTGATAGTGGCAGAGTAAACCCATTCAGGTCTTGCAATGTGAAAGAGTTTACCGGATGGACTTGAGAAACCTGAAACGGGCCCTCCCAGAATGCGTCAAATTTGTCGTGGTATCCGGGCTTGGACTTCTTCTCATTCCATTTAAGCACCAAGTCGTCGACCTGGAAAGTGCGATCAGAGGTCTTTTTGCCGAACCAGTTTTTTGTGGTAACGACATGCTTCATGAAAGCCACATAGGCTTTCTCCCTTTCCTCTTCCAACTATAGCAGTTGGGCAATTCTGACGCTAACAGGGTCAAACCCTTCATCCTCGCCATCCAATGACCGGAGAGACTGTAGTGTCGGCAACTCAATATGCGCAGGAAGCACCGCTTCCTTCCCGTAGACCAGGGAATATGGGGACGTCTTAATGGATTTCTTGATGGAAATTTGGTCCACCCATAACGCAAAATCTAAGAGCAGATGCCAGGTCCGCTTGTTGTCTTCCAACGTCCTCTTCAAGATCCGGAGCAAGTTTTTATTGGTAGACTCCGCCAAACCATTGCCCTACGGGTAATAGTTTGACAAAGTTTTCAAGTAAATACCGTACTTGCTGGCGAATGCACACATCTTGGCCCCAATGAAATGGGAACCATTATCCGTCACTATGGCATCCGGTATTCCGAAACGGGTTATTAGCCCTTCCAGAAAAGCGATGACGACATCCTGATTAGCTCGCTTGGTGGGCACTGCCTCTATCCACCGGGTGAAATAGTCCGTAGCTATCAAAATGTACTTGTGCCCTGCAGAAGAATTAGGCTCAATTATTTCGATGAAGTCCAAACCCCATTGTTGAAATGGAGCCTCAACTTGAATCGGGTGCAGAGGCAGAGAAGCATTCTTGATATGAGCAACATATCTTTGACACTTATCGCATTTTTGGCTCACACTGAAGGAATCAACAAAAACGGTGGGCCAATAATAGCCCGCCCTTATTATTTTTAAAGCCATCGGCCTTCCGACGAGATGGCCCCCGGACATTCCAAAATGGAACTCATCCAGGATTTTTTTTTTTCTGTCCCCCTGACACATCTCAGGAGGACACCGTCGATATTTTGATGAAACAACCCCTCGGGTAGCAATACGTATCTGTAGGCCTGAAGCCTGAAACGCCTCCTCTGCGAAGAGTTGAGGCCGGTAGGGCATTGTCCCATGCTGAAGTACTCCACCAAGTCTTCAGTCCAATCCTTGTCTTTCGCTGACTGATTCGCCAGATTGCTCTGCGGTGGTGAATCTTCCCATTGGCAAGTTGTTACCTCAGCTGCGGCGCTCTTGGCAAGCTCCAGGCATAGAGCCCGACCACGGACCAACTTGGTGGGCCGGACCTCTATATCATATTCTTGGATCTTGGTGATCCAGCCTGCCCTCTTGTTACCAAGCTCACCCTGACTGATGAAGTTTCGGACGTTCGGGTGTACCACGTACACTATCGTCTTGCTCTACGAGACGAAATGATGAAACTTCTTCAGCGCCCTCATTACCGCATGCACTTGACTCTCAATAAAATTGTGCTTTTCCTCATGCGGGAGGATCACTTGACTGAGGAATGCTATGGGTCGTTCATCCCCGTCTTCATTTTTTTGGGTTAGTACAGCCGCATAGCTTTCTGGCTCCCCGACCGCATATAGAATGAAGTCTTTGGAATAATCGGGGTTTACCAGGACGGGAGCCTGGGCGATCCGATGCTTGATCTCCTTGAACGCCTGCCTTCTCTCTTCTGTCCATAGGAACTCCGCATCTTTTTTGAGGAGCTCAGTCATAGGCTTCACTACCTGGGCGAAGTCAGAAATAAACTTCCTGACAAAATTTATCTGTCCAAAGAAGGATTGGAGGCCCTTCTTGTTCGCCGGCAGAGGTAGCTTGAGCAGGGCTTCGGCCCTAGTGGGATCAATAGCAAGACCCTTCTCTGATATGAGGTGCCCTAGGAGTTTGCCTTCCTTAACCGCGAAAATTGATTTTTTTGGGTTTATTGATATTCCGAACTCCCGGCACTTCTCGAAAACCTGCCGCAAATGTAAACCGTGCTCCTCCCTCCTGTGGGAGAAAACAGTCATATCATCTAGATATATTACAATGACACGGTTGAGCAACTCACCAAAGGCTAAGTCCATTGCTCTCTGGAAGGTTGCTCCGGCATTGGAGAGGTCGAACGACATGCGTTGATACGCGAAGGTGCCCCACTTGGTGGTGAAAGCAGTCTTATACTGGTCCTCATCCTTGACCCAAATTTGGTTATACCCTGAGAAACCATCCAGAAGGGAAAACCTCTGGGCGCCTGCCACTACATGAAGAATCTGATCAATTTGGGGCAGCGGGTAGTGATCTTTCAGGGATGCCTGATTAAGATTTCGGAAGTCCACGCAGAGGCGAATATCTCCGTTCTTTTTCCGAACCGGGACTAGGTTCGCTACCCAAGATGAATGCTTGATGGGGTAGATTATCTTTGCTTCCAGCATTTTCAGAAGCTCGACCTTCATCAGTATTTCAATCTTTGGATTCACAGGCCTTTGCTTCTGTCGGACAGGCTTAACTCCCTCCTGGAGCTCAATTGTATGTTGGAAGACGTCTCTGTCGTACCCCTTTAGGTCGCGGTAGCTCCAGGCGACGATGTCTGGATATTCTCTACAGAGGGTCCTGATCTGTTCAATTTCTTGTGGCGTGCAATCAGTCCCCACCTTGATCATTTTCCCGGACTCTAGCTCTAGCTCTTGGTACTCTCTCGCATCCACTTTGATTTTGTGGGGAAGAGCCCTATCATCTTGATCGAACAGGCTTTCAAGGGTGATCAAACCCTTGGGGAGGTGGTTGTTCTTCAGCTGGATTAGGCCCTCATATTCTTCATCATTGAGAGCTCTATCCTCGATGCTTCCAACTTCATCAATCAAAAAATTGACGATCTGCTCGTCATTGTCAAAGACCTGCCAATGAATATTCTTATCTGGCACCGAGGGCCTGTAGATAACCCTTACTGTTTTTGGCCTTTGCATCAGATTCTCAGCTGGGGAGCATCTTGCTCCGATGGACGCCAAAACGTCAGCATGTTTATTCCGCTCTCGCGAAATAAATTGAATGTTAAGAGCCAAGAAGGACTCGAGCAGATCCCATACCTTATTACGGTATGCCTTGAGATAGTGTTGTTTGGCAACACATTTATTTGTGACTTGGTTACAGATCAATTCGGAGTCCCCGAATATCTGTAACTATTTTATTCCTAACTTTTCCGCCTTTCGTAACCCCAAACACAGGGCTTCATACTCGGCGGCATTATTAGTACAGCTCCAAGCGAGCCTGTACGAGTATGTTTTTTGATTTCCAGAGGGAGAGATGAGGACAACTCCAGCTCCAGCGCCATTTTTGCATCGGGCACCATCAAAAAAGAGCTTCCATAATTGGTCGTCCATAGGGTCAGCGTCACTCGGCACTTTAGCCTTTTCAGGCTTGGTAATCGAGTAACACCCGATGTCCGATTCTATCATAGCATTGAAATCACGCATGGAGAACTCATCCTCTATGCGCAGCTCATCAAGAGCTTCCTCCATCAGCTCCACTTTTTCCTCCACTTCTTCTACTCCGTCAATGATGTTGACCGAGTCCATGGGTTTCTCCGCATCCTGGATTTTTTCAATGAGAAAGGTGGAGGGCTTCTCATTAAAAATATTTGACACTCTTCCCCTTGAAGGGGACCTCCAGATGCGAATAATCGAGAGACAGATAGCCTCCAAGCTTGGCAGTGAATTCCCTTGACAAGCACATGCTGAAATAGGGCTCCAAGTCAACTACCACAACTTCTTGGATTACTGTGATCTGCGGCATCTTGTGCAGCACGATCGGGATGTCCTTGATGACCCCCACTGTCCTGACCGGAGTCCCGTCCAATTGAAGCACTCTAGGACTGCTCCTGGTGTACTCCATGCCCATGAATTCGCATACAACTTTGGGCATTACAGTGGTGGCAGCGCCAAAATCAACCATGCAATTATGCACGACCCATCCTTCCATCCTGAGGGATAGATAAAATGGCGGCGGCCTGTTCTTTCCCGTAGCGGAGGTGGTCAGCGGCTGCGTTAGAACGGTCTGAGTTGGTCTCCCCTTGCCCTTGACGGACTTGAGGGATTCCTGCAATAGGTCAACTTGACCAGGCAATTGGAGCGCGTCAAAGAGGCTTACCTTAGCCGGAGTCTTCCTTAACTCTTCGACGACATTGTATGCTCCAGCACCAGATCGACCTCCCTCTTTAGCGGTTTCGTACCGGGTGCGGTATTGTTGCGTTGCTTCCACCCTTTGACGCTTGGTGATCGAGGGGTACCGCAACTTTTCCCTCGCCTGATCTCTTGCTTCCGCTAGGGGCTGAGAGGTCGAAGCTTGCGGCTGAGGGGTCCTCGCTCTTGCCCTTGGGGGCAGATAGTCTCTTAACCGAGCATTGTCCGCAGGCTTCGGTACTTGAGCTGGCTCTCTTTCTGGTGGCATGGCTGCCTTTTCTCTTGGCAGCTTAGGATCAGCAGGTACCTTGAGTGGTTCCATCTGAACCGGATCGACCTCAATTGGCTTCTTGCCTGTTCGCATCAGAACGGAGACCTATTCGATAGGGGGATCATGCAATTATGATCAGCTTCCCTTATCATATTTACCTGTCCGCCAGGTGCATCGTCTGCAAGCGTCTGCATATAGTTCAGATGAACCATGCAAGTTTCCTCGCCATGTGGGTCATTGCAGGTGGAGCACCAGTAGGCCCTGCCGGATGAACTAGCTTCATCGCACTCCAACATCGCGGAGTTCCTGTCATGAGGTCTTCCGGTATGGGCGGCTTGATCCTTCGTGATCGTGGGCGGAAACCTCCTTGGCGGATAGTTCTGATCCCTGAACTGGCTTTTCTTCATGATAGCCATATCGTTCGCCATGGTCTTCATGAACCCATACACATCCCGCAACTCCTTGGCCTGATCTGCATTTAGAGATGTCGTAGCTGCGGGCGCGGGTAATGGTAACGGTGCCAATGGTGCTGGCAATGCTGGGTACTGAGGAGGAGCCGAAAGTTGAGGAACCGCGGGGTTTGGATATTGAGGAGTCGGTACCTGAAATTGAGGAGTGGGTACCGCCTGATTTTGTGGGTTAGGAGCCCACGGCTGATTGGGGTACATTTGAGGTGCAGAGGAAGCGGATGCACTTGGATACATGTTCTGTGGAAAATCCGGGTAAATCGGTGTAGTCGCTTTTGGAGGCAACTTCCCGATGGCTACCAGGTCGGCTTCCGCCTTCTGCGCCTGTTGGTACAATTCCGGAAATGTGTTAACATTAGCATGCCGGATATTCATGCTAATATCAGAGTGGAACGCTCTTAGGTAATAGAACGTCGCTTGCTCAGATGTGGGCCGAAGGCCGGGAGTGACTCTCTGCCAGGTTCGAGCGAACCTAACATTGAAGTCAGCTATCTCCTCCTGAGGGTGCCTCTGGATAGAGGTGAACTGGTGTAGGAGAGAGAAGGGGTCTGCTTGCTCGTTGAAGCCCCTTATGAGTTGCCCTGCCAGGTGGTCCCATGAAGTGATGGTGTCGGTCGGGAGCGACCGGTACCAGTAGAGGAGCTTACCTCTTAGTGAAAGTACCAACAACTTCACCATTACATCTTCTTTGGTAATTTGGTGAATAGTTGCCAGTCCTGCGACGTCTTGAATGTGCTCATGCGCCGTCTTTCCCGTGTCATCGTAAGTAGGTAAAGCTTTCAGGGCGGCAGGCGGTACAGTGTGTTGAGCTTGTAGGGCAAGAGGTCCAGTGTGGTTCCAGGCCGGGAACAGCCTGGGCGGAGTCGGTTGCGCCATATGGGGTGGCAGATTTGCTTGGAGCGGTGGCTGCAATGGCTGAGCCGGAACAATGGGAACACTCGGAGCACCCGGATCAACGTTAGGTGGAACTGGAGTATTCTGATGATCCGGAGAATTCGGCGGAACTGGGGGCAAGCTAGTTGTTGTGCTGTCGGGAGTTGGATTCCGTGTAGCAACAGTAGCTTCCTGCGAAGAAGTCCCGTCTATCGGGATATTTGGCCTGACCACTCTGGGGTGCTCTCCTAGAACGTCGATGTCAAGCTCGAAGAACTCAACTTCTTCTGTATTTCTAATCTGCCACCTCGTTCGCATGAAGGCGTGATCTTTTAAGCTGGTCTGCGAGGTTCAGAGGTGTCTGAGTTCGTATGAGTCGCCAGATGTTCGGATTTGTCAGCAATAAGACGAACATCAACTTCTTAGTACTGCTTTTGCAGTGGAACGTTAGGTCCCACCGGGCGTGCCAGAAACTGTTGGTCAGAGATCTGCCTTAGGTAAGGGTTTGTCTAGTTATGCGCCCTAGACCCGACCAACATTGAAAGGCCGAGAGGAAGAAATGCCTCCCGTGCCAATCTCCAGAGATGGGCTGGTTCCCTTGCTATTCTATCTGGGGGGTTGAGATTAGAGAACTGGAAAGAAATGTAAATGACTGAAAGGAATGGGAAATATGGCCACAGGCCGGATAGAACAGGGGTGATGGGCTAACAACACGATAACTTAACTGTACGTCGAATCAAATAGCCATTTAATACAAATGCTAACAGAAATTAAAACTGAACATCTAACATGCATAATCTCCAGGGCTACTCCAGAATTCACGTTTTACCAGAAGCTAAATCCAGATACTAGAATTCAAGCCTACAGATAAACCAGAGAATTTTAATAGAAGATAAGCAATAGAAGACATACACACAATCAGAAGTCCAGAGTTAGAGCCAGACACTATTTATATTTATAGCAGAATCCGAGTTACAACAAGCTTCTAGCAAACACCCATCGTTTTACAATAAAATAGCAGGCTTATATAGAGAATTCTGCCGCTTGAAAATTAAATGCACACCCACTAAACATCGTGGTGGCAGAGAAGATAAGATTTACAAGGAGAAACAATTATGAAATAGTAGGCGGGCACGAACCGGAACTGATGACTCCTCGGAACGTAACTGAATATCTTCAATGTTCTGACAGGTCCATTTGGTGGCGCGGTCTCATTGCTTGTTGGAGCCGCCCTGGTAAAAGATAAGGCTCTGCATCTTCAGAATGTCAGGTCTGGAAGCTTCCTACTGACTGCACATCGTACGGCTGAGGAGAAGCGCCCGAATGGATAAGGATGAGGAAACTGAACTAATCCACTTGCCGCCTCGGGAGTAGAGCAGAGTTTGAAAAGTCAACCGGTCTTGCGCACTTGGGATAGTGCACCCAAGTTCTACATGTTCTAGATGGTGCGCCTACGTCCTGCGCACTCCAAGCATTGCACCAAATTTGGCACACTCCAAACATTGCACCCAAGTCTGGCGCACTCCAAACGTTGTGCCCAAGTTTGGTGCACTCCAAACATTGTGTCCAAGTCTGGAGCACTCCAAAATTTACGCCCAAGTCTGGCGCACTCCAAACGTTACGCCCAAGTCCTGCCTACACTTAGTCATTTTTCATGCCGAAGTTGCGGGATGTGGGTTTCCCTGCATGGTCAGTAGACAGAAACAATGGAAAGCTGAATATACACCATGTTGCAGAAATGACAACAATTCTCTCTAAAGTGAATTTAGAAAGATCATAAAATATTTTTTTAAGAAGGAAAGGAGATTAATAAAAAATAAAAAATAAAAGTACAAAAATAAAAGGTTTTCTACTTGTTTGAAAGAAAGAAAATTAGAAAGGTTGATCATAGATCTTGCTAGTGAGAAATTTGCTAGAAACACAACATGGCATTTAAAAATAATAATAAACAAAAAGAGAAATAGACATTCATTATGATCACTAGAAGATAGTAAAGAAATTTTGAACCCTAAAATCTTGCACACAACGCATGATATAGAGAATGCTGAAAAACATAAAAATATATCAATAAAATTAAGACTTACGATCAATTTTTAGAGAAGCTAAAGATGAAATTTTTTCAACATTTGATAACTATCTAAGTTCAAAACTTACTAAAGTAAATGAAGACTCTAAAGATGCTATTACATTACCTATTGATATAGGAAAGATAATGTATATGACATTACTCACTCTTGAAGTCCTTAAAGACAAGAATAAAAGGCAAGAAGAAATAATTAAAAATTTGAAGGACAAACCCATGAAGAAAAATACAAGACCCATAATGATAGATGCATGTTGTGACACTAGTGATCTTCATCAAAAGAACAATTGTAATACATGTGATTTGAAGCACATAATGGTAGAAAGTTGTGATACAAATGATTTGGAGCCCATAAAGACTCATGTGAATTATTATTTGAGACCCATGACAATAGAAGTAAGTTGTGATGCAACAGATCTTGTCCATGAAACAAACATAACATGTGACACAAGGGACTTGAGCATTGTTCATGAAAACAAAGAGCATGCAAAAAAGTGTATGCGATGATTATGGATATTGTAATGATATTAATAACAGTGACACAGGGAGATTGGTATAGAATTTTTAATAGGATACAGTGACAAGTTTAGAATTTTTTTGGCAAGAGAACATTGTACTAAGAATAAGGCCAAAATATGAAGGCCTCAAATAAATAGGTAATAATGAATCAAGGATTAATAAAAGTAATTGTGAAATAGAGAAATTTGTGACAAGAAACAAGGATATCAAATTTATAACAAGGATAGATGGAACAAGTATTGATATAGAAAAAGTTGCAATGGGTAACAATAAATCCAATGTAGACATTGTGGCAAACATGGACACAAGATAGAAAGTTGTTGGGACTTTAATTATTGTAAAATTTATGGAGGCAACAATCGTTCTCAAAGATCTTATTGGTATAGGAAATAATAACATGAATATGAATTATGGATGGATAAGAATATGCATGAATGGGATAATGATGGGGGGACCAATAATCGCTACAAAAATCTGAAAATTTCATTCATTAATTTTCAAAATATTTTACAATGAACTAGCCCGCAGGCATAGTTTTTCTATAACAGTCGAATAACAGCCGCAGCCATCAACCTCCCGTGCCTGGAAGAAATTTCATTCACCACCATTCTGGATAGTCGTCGCAACCTTACTATTCAGCATTTCTATCTTCAAATCTGCAGATCAATCTTCCCTCTCCAAGGATCCTGTGTAAACTGCCTCACGTTCGACGCATCTATCTACACCCTCGGGGATTCTGAGCTCTTCTGGGAAGACACACACACAGCCAAGCAGGATCAGAATGGACCTCGGCCCTCGAATCTGATCTACCCTACCTGGGGCTGGACTTTGACCCTTGTGCACGACTCTGCTTTTCCCTTTTATAATGTCTGGTGCGACGATCTACTTTCCATCTGGTGGCTCGTTGATTCCTCTCCCAGAACCTTTCATTTCGCCTCCTCGTGTTGCTTCGTCGTCCAGATATTCGACACGTCTCCCTTTTCGACTCTTCGTCTTCGGCTCGTCTTTCGGCGCAAAAATACATGTCATGATATCGCGACATTTTGGCTTCCCTGCGCTCCTTCTCCCTTTCGATCGCGATATCGCGACATGTCGCGATATCGTGACGTTTTCTCTTCATCTTTGCCTTCCTTGCCTTTAGGTCGCGATATCACGACATGTCGCGATATCGTGATGTTTTCTCTTCCACCACTGTCTTTCTTACCTTCAGGTCGCGACATTTTCCTTCATCACTGCCATTCTTATCTTCAAGTCACGATATCGTGACATCTGCCTTCGGATGCCCCCTACTTTCCTACTCTGGTCACGATTTCGTGACATGTCGTGAAATCGCGACATCCCCAATGGCGTCTTCCCTCTGCTGCCTCCTTGTCCCTTCTGGTCGCGATATCGTGACGTCACGATATCGCGATCCTTCGTCTGCTGCGTCGTCGGCCCTGCATTTTGGACGCGATATCACGATGTCGCGATTTCGCGACCCTCCATCTGTTGCATCGTCGGCCCTGCATTTTGGTCGCGATTTTGCGACCCTCCGCCTGTTGCATCGTCTGCCCTGCTTTTGGTCGCGATATCGCGACCCCTTCGCCTACTGCAACTTCTGCCCTATTGTTGGTCTTTGCAAAACACTTAGAAAAATTTTTGTTGAAGCAAGATTGCGCTGCTGCCACCGGATGCTCCTACATCAGACACCCGGGGTTGATGGAGAAGTGACCTTCACTTTTGTGCTGTTCTGTCGCCTTCTTTTGCACAGGGACTCGAACTCTCTCTAGTCAACCTTTCTGTCTTCTCACCACTCTTCCACAGATCTTGGTGCAAACTGCCTCACGTTCGGTGCATCTGTTTGCACACTCAAGAACTTCTAGCTCTGATACCACTTGATGGGGGGACCAATAATTGCTACAAAAATCTAAAAATTTCATTCATTAATTTTCAAAATATTTTACAATGAACTAGCCCGCAGGCGTAGTTTTTCTATAATAGCCGCAGCCATCAACCTCCCATGCCTGGAAGAAATTTCATTCACCACCATTCTGGATAGTCGCCGCAACCTTACTATTCAACATTTTTGTCTTCAAATCTGTAGATCAATCTTCCCTCTCCAAGGATCCTGTGTAAACTGTTTCACGTTCAGTGCATCTGTCTACACCCTCGGGGATCCTGAGCTCTTCTGGGAAGACACACACACATCCAAGCAGGATCAGAATGGACCTCGGCCCTCGAATCTGATCTACCCTGCCTGGGGCCGGACTCCGACCCTTGTGCATGACTCTGCTTTCCCCTTTTATAATGTCTGGTGTGACGATCTACTTTCCATCTGGTGGCTCGTTGATTCCTCTCCCAAAACCTTTCGTTTTGCCTCCCCATGTCACTTTGTCGTCTAGATATTCGACACATCTCCCTTTTTGACTCTTCCTCTTCAGCTCGTCTTTCGACGCGAAAATACGACATGTCGCGATATCGCGACATTTTGGCTTTCCTGTGCTCCTTCTCCCTTTCGGTCGCGATATCACGACATGTCGCGATATCGCAACGTTTTCTCTTCATCTCTGTCTTCCTCGCCTTCGGGTCGGGATATCGCGACGTTTTCTCTTCCACCACTGCCTTTCTTACCTTCAGGTCGCGATATCACGACATGTCTCGATATCGCGACATTTTCCTTCACCGCTGCCATTCTTATCTTCAAGTTGCGATATCGCGACATCTGCCTTCGGATGCCCCCTACTTTCCTACTTTGGTCACGATTTCATGACATGTCGCAAAATCGCGACATCCCCAATGGCGTCTTCCCTCTGCTGCCTCCTTGTCCCTTCTGGTCGTGATATCACGACGTCGCGACCCTCCGTCTGCTGCGTCGTCGGCCCTGCATTTTGGTCGCAATATCGTGACGTCGCGATTTCGCGACATGTCACAATTTCGTGACCCTCCGTCTGCTACGTCGTCGACCCTGCAATTTGGTCGCAATATCGCGACGTCGCGATTTTGTGACCCTCCACCTGTTGCATCGCCTGCCTCGCTTTTGGTCGCGATATCGCGACCCCTTCGCCTACTGCAACTTTTGCCCTGTTGTTGGTCTTTGCAAAACACTTAGAAAATTTTTTGTTGAAGCAAGATTGCACTGCTGCCACCGGATGCTCCTGCATCAGACACCCGGGGTTGATGAAGAATTGACCTTCACTTCTATGTTGTTCTGTCGCCTTCTTCTAAACAAGGACTCGAACTCTCTCTAGTCAACCTTTCTGTCTTCTCACCACTCTTCCACAGATCCTGGTGCAAACTGCCTCACGTTCGGCGCATCTGTTTGCACACTCAGGAACTTCTAGCTCTGATACCACTTGATGGGGGACCAAAAATCGCTACAAAAATCTAAAAATTTCATTCATTAATTTTCAAAATATTTTACAATGAACTAGCCCGCAGGCGTAGTTTTTCTATAACAACCGAATAACAGCCGCAGCCATCAACCTCTCATGCCTGGAAGAAATTTCATTCACCACCATTCTGGATAGTCGTCGCAACCTTACTATTCAGCATTTTTGTCTTCAAATCTGCAGATCAATCTTCCCTCTCCAAGGATCCTGTGTAAACTGCCTCATGTTCGGCGCATCTGTCTACACCCTCGGGGATCCTGAGCTCTTCTGGGAAGACACACACACATCCAAGCAGGATCAGAATGGACCTCGGCCCTCGAATCTGATCTACCCTGCCTGGGTCTGGACTCTGACCCTTGTGCACGACTCTGCTTTCCCCTTTTATAATGTCTGGTGCAACGATCTACTTTCCATCTGGTGGCTCGTCGATTCCTCTCCCAGAACCTTTCGTTTCGCCTCCCCGTGTCACTTTTTCATCCAGATATTCGACACGTCTCCCTTTTCGACTCTTCGTCTTCGGCTCGTCTTTTGACGCGAAAATATGACATGTCGCGATATCGTGACATTTTGGCTTCCCTGTGCTCCTCCCTTTCGATCGCGATATCACGACATGTCGCGATATCGCAACGTTTTCTCTTCATCTTTGTCTTCCTCGCCTTCAGGTCACAATATCGCGACATGTTGTGATATCACGACATTTTCTCTTCCACCACTGCCTTTCTTACCTTCGGGTCACGATATCGCGACATGTCACGATATCGCGACATTTTCCTTCATCGCTGCCATTCTTATCTTCAAGTCGCGATATCGCGACATCTGCCTTCGAATGCCCCCTGCTTTCCTACTCTGGTCACGATTTCGTGGCATGTCGTGAAATCATGACATCCCCAATGGCGTCTTCCCTCTGCTGCCTCCTTGTCCCTTCTAGTCGTGATATCGCGACGTCGTGATTTCATGACCCTCCGTCTGCTGCGTCGTCGGCCCTGCATTTTGGTCACGATATCGCGACGTCACGATTTCGCGACATGTCGTGAAATCGCGACATGTCACGATTTCATGACCCTCCATCTGCTGCATCGTCGGCCCTACATTTTGGTCGCGATATCACGATGTCACGATTTCACGACCCTCCGCCTGTTGCATCGCCTGCCCCGCTTTTGGTCGTGATATCGCGACCCTTCGCCTACTGCAACTTTTGCCCTGTTGTTGGTCTTTGCAAAACACTTAGAAAATTTTTTGTTGAAGCAAGATTGCGCTGCTGCCACCGGATGCTCCTGCATCAGACACCCGGGGTTGATGGAGAAGTGACCTTCACTTCTATGATGTTCTATCACCTTCTTCTGCATAGGGACTCGAACTCTCTCTAGTCAACCTTTCTGTCTTCTCACCACTCTTCCACAGATCCTGGTGCAAACTGCCTCACGTTCGGTGCATCTGTTTGCACGCTCAGGAACTTCTAGCTCTGATACCACTTGATGGGGGACCAATAATTGCTACAAAAATCTAAAAATTTCATTCATTAATTTTCAAAATATTTTACAATGAACTAGCCTACAGGCATAGTTTTTCTATAACAGTCGCAGCCATCAACCTCCCGTGCTTGGAAGAAATTTCATTCACCACCATGCTGGATAGTCGTCGCAACCTTACTATTCAGTATTTCTGTCTTCAAATCTGCAGATCAATCTTCCCTCTCCAAGGATCCTATGTAAACTGCCTCATGTTTGGTGCATCTGTCTACACCCTCGGGGATCCTGAGCTCTTCTGGGAAGACACACACATAGCCAAGCAGGATCAGAATGGACCTCGGCCCTCGAATCTGATCTACCCTGCCTGGGGTCGGACTCCAACCCTTGTGCACGACTCTGCTTTCCCCTTTTATAATGTTTGGTGCGACGATCTACTTTCCATCTCGTGGCTCATCGATTCCTCTCCCAGAACCTTTCGTTTCGCCTCCCCGTGTCGCTTCATCGTCTAGATATTCGACACGTCTCTCTTTCCGACTCTTCATCTTCGGCTCGTCTTTCAGCGCAAAAATACGACATGTCGCGATATCACGACATTTTGGCTTCCCTGCACTCCTCCCTTTCGGTCGCGATATCGCGACATGTCGCGATATCGTGACGTTTTCTCTTCATCTTTGTCTTCCTCGCCTTCGGGTCGCGATATCGCGACATCACGACGTTTTCTCTTCCACCACTGCCTTTCTTACCTTCGGGTCGCGATATCGTGACATTTTCCTTCATCGCTACCATTCTTATCTTCAAGTCGCGATATCGTGACATTTGCCTTCGAATGCCCCCTACTTTCCTACTCTAGTCGCGATTTCATGACATGTCGCGAAATCGTGACATCCCCAATGGCGTCTTCCCTCTGCTGCCTCCTTGTCCCTTCTGGTCGAGATATCGCGACGTCGCGATTTCGCGACATGTCGTGAAATCGTGACATGTCACGATTTCGCAACCCTCCGTCTGTTGCGTCGTCGGCCCTGCATTTTGGTCACGATATTTCACGACCCTCCGCCTGTTGCATCGCCTGCCCCACTTTTGGTCGCGATATCGCGACCCCTTCGCCTACTGCAACTTCTGCCCTATTGTTGGTCTTTGCAAAACACTTAGAAAATTTTTTGTTGAAGCAAGATTGCGTTGCTGCCACCGAATGCTCCTGCATCAGATAAGATGAAAGAAATATTGGCGTTATTTGTTAACAAAGATAGCACTAAATGGACTCTTCTAGAAAACTATGATTTGAAGCTTTTCAAAAACAATTCCATATATGATTAAAAAAAGGTTTGAACTTGTTTAGCAATTGATCCAAGAACAGAACTAGTACCTGAACCAAAGCTGGAAGGAATGCAAGAGCCAAAATCATTACGAGATTCTTAGCAGGAAGACCAAGACCAGAATGAAAAATTGAAAGCACATGAAGAAAACAAATTTTATACCAAATAATGTAATACGGGGGGAGGGGGTGTTGGATTTTATTACATTATTTGGTACTTGTAAATAATTTGTAAATATGTGGCATAAAAAAGAGTCTTGTAAATATGAGTAAGTTAAAGTTAGTAATTTAATAATCGTCAGAGGTTTTCCATTATTAGGAGTTAATAAAATATATTTCTCATATGAGAAATATGAAGAGTCATATTTTCTATAAGAGTGAAGAGTCTAAGAAGATGAATAGTTTGTTGAAGTTGAAATATCAAGAGTCATTGTAAAGGCTATATGTAGAGCAAGCCTATAAGATTTATGTAATGAGAATTTTAGTACTTCAATAGTATTGGAATACTAAGTGAGATCCATGGGAATATAGTAAGCTCTTTTATTTTGTTGTTTGAAGACTTATAATTGTAAGTTTGATATCCTATGAGAAAATAGCTTGAATGCTAACATTAAAAGGAGTATTACTCATCCTCTTCTCCAGTCTAGATATTAAGGATAAACTAATAGGTGAGGTGCCATGGTTTAGGAGAAGAAATGGCCTATATTTAATGCCATGAAATGAGATTTTTTGTGGAGATAGAAATTACTAAAAGGATATTAGTGTGGGTTATGATTTATAGACTTCCATATAAACTTATCAATAAGGAGATTTTGAAGAACATCGATAAAACTATAGGGGAGTTCATCTTGGAAAGACCAATTACTAAGGAAAGAAAGCATGTTGTATACACCTAAAAATGTCTTTCCATGGATATATATATATATATATATATATATATATACTAGAGGAATCGGTAACACGTTACAATTTTCTACGCCTCTTCATGGGTTCGAATCTCGCTCCTTGTCGCCACTATAATCTCCAGTTGCATCGGGTAAACCTTTTATATAGCCGGCTACACTGACGCGACACATCCACCGGTACTACAGGGCCTAAGGGATTGGAACCATGGTCACCATGCTCCTATAGAAGCGTTTGACTGTTGAACCAAGCCCTCGGATCCAAAAAGAAAAGCACAAATGGTAAAGACTTTCCATGGATATTTTAAATCCTTTGCAAAATCCATTAAGATTAAATCTAAATCAAGAGAATAGGATCAACAAGTAGATTATAAAAATATTCCATTTTGATACCACAAATGTTAAGACTAACATATGACAAGATATTAGAAAGTGAAAACAATTGAAAAAAGATGTAAAATGTCAAATCATGAGACAAACTTCAAAATATCAAGTAAGGAGATCCTTTCATATTAGAATTTGGACTAGATCAAGGATTTTTTACTTCCAAAAATAGAGAATAAAACCCCTTTGCATCATTACATAAAGATACCATCATGGTTCGCTCGGATCGCCTTTAGAAAAAACAAATATGGATACAAGGGATTGGGAATTACACAATGTGCAAGTTCAAGTTTAGAAGGAATTAATGGTTCAAGGGAATGTGAAGTAAATTTTAAAATAAAAAAAGAATAAGAGATCAATTTTAATCTAGGTGAATCGTCTTCATTCTTTTCTACTAGTAGAAAATCCTCTCCTTGCAATAAAAAAGGAAGTATCATAAATTTTATCCCTTGCATTTAAGGGATTCAAAAGCAACATAATAAAGAAAGAAGTATGAACAATATCCATGATAATTTTATGTTTTTATAGAAACATAAGACAGTAAATACAATAGAATATGGTCCTTGCACTTTAGATTTATTAGCACGGCTATGCATAAGGGGTAGTACCGAAAAAGTGATTATAAAATCGAGGCGAATCTAGGTGAATGGTGTATAAACTTTGGGGTAAATTTTTTAAAATTTTGTAAAATATTTTGAAAAATATGGCGATTTTTTATTTTTTTGCACAAAAATTATCAATAAAATTTTATGGCTACTGGTAGAAGGCGAGTGGCAGAATGCGAGTGACAAAAGGCGAGTGGTAGAAGGTGAGTGGTAAAAGGCAAGTGGAAAAAGGCAAGTGGCAGAAGGCGACTAGCAGAAGGCGACTGGCAGATGGCGAGTGGTAGATGGCGAGTGGCAACTGGCGAGTGGTAGATGGTGAGTGGTAGATGGCGAGCGGTAGATGGTGAGTGGTAGATGGTGGGTGTCATAAGGCGAGTGGCAGATGGTAAGTGGCGTATGGAAACTAGTAGAAGGCGACTAGCTGATGGCAAGTGGCAGATGGCGACTGGTTGATGGCGACTGATAGATGGCAGAAGGCAAGTTGCAGATGGCGACTGGTAGATGGCAACTAGCAAAATATGACCGTCAAATATCATCAATAATATGGCACCACGTGTCATATACTCTGCCACGTGTCACACATCTATTAACTTTCACCATGCAAACTTCTATAAATACATATGCAAGGTCATTTTTCGCCTTTCCCACAGTGTTTTCTAAAGCAGTTTCAAAGTTTTTTCTAGCATTTTTAGAGCATTTTCCATAGTGGTTTGAGAGCCTTTTCAGAGTGTTTTGGCAGCGTTTTCAGAAGGTTTTGGTAGCATTTTTAGAAGGTTTTACCAACATTTTTAGAAGGTTTTGGCAGTATTTTCAAAGTTTTTTCAGGGCGTTTCAGAGTATTTTCCTACGTGTTTTTAGAAATGGCTAGCTCTTCCTCTCCTCTTCCTTCTAAAGTTAATTTCAAGAGCTTCTACTGCCCCAACATCAAGAACATTTTCAGCACTCCTGGAAGAGATTCACAATGGCTTTCCATCTCCAGACTTGGTGTATTGAAGATGCCATAGTTGAACATTAACGTTCAGTTGATGCAACGGATCGTTAGTTGTTACAACCATGACGTGTCCATTGTTATGATCAGACTGGATAACAAGGACATTGTTTTTCTGTTAAACCTTTCGATGTGTAGCGACTAACAGGGCTACCATTTTCGGATGGTGTACTGGTGAACAATGAGTACGGCTTGACCGTTGATGATAAATCCACCCTAGCAACTGATTACTTTTTTCATTCAGACAATTTGAAAGGTATATTTTTAAAATTTAGTTTTTATTTAACATTAAATATTGATGTATTGTAGTTTTCATTCTCTAATAACGTTCTCCTTGTTGTACTTTTTGTTTTCTAATAATGTTCTCTCTTTTTTTTAGCTAATTCTTCTAAGTCCAAAAGGGGCTTAAACATTTCCAACATTGTAGACAAATTTCTTTATGCTTGCATTGAATTTTTTAAGGCAAGGCTTATTTTGCAGAGACGACCTACAGAAATGCCTTTTTGGTCACAGTTTTTATTGATTCGATGTATTGGTGGCGAAATATTTGTCTGGTCCACGCACATTTCCAACCGCCTAAAATAGGACCTTCTGAGTGCCCATAAAATTCAAACTTCGTATACAATGATAACCAACAATTTTAATCTTTGTCTTTTTTCATGAAGCTTATTTCAATCTTCAACAAAGCAATCCTCCCACTGCATTGCATCCCAGTTTTTTGGCTATTGGCATGACTGAGAATGAAATACAGGTAAACATATTTGTTTGAAATATCTTTGTTTTTTTTTTTTTTAAATCTATCTTGTTATTTTCTAATTTTGTTTTGAAAATAGAGAAGAGCATCTCAGTCTTCAAGTAAAAGGGATGTCACATTTAGGATTCAAGAAGTGTCTGTTGATTCTAACTCGCAGTCGTAGTCATCACCAGTAACTCCCTCCAAACGTGCAAGGTCTCATGGTGATCATATTCAACATACACCTGTGGCTCCTTTTACTTCTCGAATTGCTACAGTCGACGTGGAAGAAGTTACCTCCATCCCATAAGGTAACCTTATTATTCAAAAGTGCTATTTTAAATGATGTATTTTAATGACTTAAAGTTATTTTTTTTATTTATTTTAAATATTTTTCAGATAAAGGGCAAATGGTTGAATCATCAACGACTACAGAGTTTAAGTTTGGTATGTTTGATTAAAATAAATCTTTTTTTATGATATTGTTATTTACACAAGATTAAATTTATATTTTCGTGTGAAATTTTGCAGATAGACCTATTACATTCAAAAGACTAAAAAAAAGATGCCTCCACCGTTTGCCCATCTGCAAATGCAGCAACAACCATTAACACAGCAAGTTCTTGTCCGTCCATAGCTAGTACCACCGGTGAAGAACCAATCACGTATGCATGGTAAAATGTTCCTCACACTGTCATCTCATCATACAAGAAGTGCTTTCCAGACACACAATGTGTCTGAATCTAATGTTTTTGTTTTACCAATTTTAACCCTAGAGAATTTCTCAAATGTTGAGAGTGCATCTCATCGAGAACTCTAAATTGTGATTTTCTTTATCAAGATATGAATCCTCAAAATTTCCCTTTAAAAGCAAGTGATATGCTTCAAGATAAAGAGGGTAATGATGAAGAAGAGAATGTTGACGCAAATGTCGCCAGAATTTTCTCCTCCCCCCAGCAAGTTGCCACCCATCATCTAAAAAATGATGATAAAGTAATTTTTTTTGAAAATGTGTCATTAGCTAATAGATATAAAGTTATAGTTCATAATACTCTTCTTTTAGATATTGATAAATTGAAAGAATGGGAATATCGAGCAAAGGTTTTTATTAAAGCAATAAATGGCCGATATAAGAATTTTTCAAAAAAAAAATATTTGTTTTTAAAGGTTGAGAATGAGCCCCAAAAGCTCGATGCTTTGCTACATAAATTTGAATCTGGTACTATGGAGGCAGAGTCTTCATACACATGAAGTTTTGGCCATTGTTCTGAATCGTTTGAAAAACCTCAATGCAGAGGCCCAAACATATTTCAATGAATGGGTACTAGATCATAACAAAGTAGCAGTTGCAAAAACTGCATGACTTATAGCTGATGTAAGTTTTACATCTAACTAAAAAATCATTTTTTTCTTAAATATGTTTTGTTTATAAATATTAACTTTTTTTCACTTGTATTTTGCAGTCTAATTTCTAGCACTTAAAGCAACAGGCCAATGTCATGAAAACGTTGATCAACACTGCCAAAATTAGTATTAATAATGCTATTGAAGTGAAGAAGAGGTTACAATATACTGTTAGAGAAAATAATTGGCTGAAGAAATTTATCACGGATAGGGGCATGGATGTCGAGGTTGTATTGAAAGAAAATGAAAAAGAGCTAAATGCACCTTTTAAAGAAGATCCAACGAAGGAAGAAAGTTTATTGTTATCGGGGATCAACACTATAGCTAAAATTTTGGTTAGGGCTGGTGCATTAGAAGCAAAGGATATTGAGATAGATGAAGGTGGACCTTCAGGAACCATGCAAAAAGAATAGAAGTTTGTTGTTTTAAATTTGAAGTGAAACAAAAACTCTTTGATATTTTTTATAAATTGTGAAAGAATGGTATCTTTCTTGAAATCAATGAAAGAGACAATTTTCAAAAAAATTGTATTATCTTGTTGAATTTTTTTTACAATATTGTTATGTTTTGATTATTTGTGTTGATGTAGAAGTTTGTTGTTTTTAATTTGAAGTGAAACAAAAAATGTTTGATATTATTTGTAAATTGTGAAAGAATGGTATCTTTTTTAAAATTGAAATCAATGAAAGAGAAATGACTGGAAATGTTTATTGTCATCATATGTCAGTTTTGATTATTTGTGTTGATGCATTAAGTAATTTTGAATTATGTGGATGCAGTATGCCAGTTTTGATTATTTGTGTTGATGCATTAAGTAATTTTGAATTATGTGGATGCAGTAAGATGTTCTTTTATGTTATATGAAATAATTTGAAATGATTGGAAATGCAGCATAGATATTTACTTTGACAAATTGCCATAAATGATTTATACAATACAAATTTACCAAAAAATTTAAAACTTTAGACTAATAATTCAACAATAAGGCTTGTGTAAAATGATATACAAAATAGGTCCGAGGTGTAGACCAATTGGTTCATCCAAACCCCATAAGGGGGAGAAGGTCCAAGTTTCAAATCTCAGGCCTCGTTAGACTGAACGCTTGTCCCTTTCCTGGTGCTTTCAGTGGCGTAAAAGGTTTAAAATTATTATGGCATGGCAGTTATAGGTGTGGACTGCGTGAAGATCTGTGTGGCGGCTTTTAGGGCGAACAACACAGAATACTATGGCGGCCATCAAAGCTGGACAGCCTGCTCGGATTCATGGCGGCTACCAATTCCACCATGTAAAAAAAAAAATGATATACAAAATATAAAATAACACAATCCTGATATAAAAGATAATGAAGTGTTCTAATCAACATGTGTGATAAAATAATCCAATTTCATTCAAATATACATAATCAATCAGAGGGCTATGCTATATAGAGTATCCAATGGCATTTCTAATATCATATTATATTATTAATGTCATCAAGATTATACGGAGTATCCAATTGCATTTCTAATATCATATTATATGAATAATGACATCAAAATTACATGTATCAAATTACAATATAATCTCAATATTCCTTTCATTATAATGCTGAACTCAAATCAAATCAAATGAAAGCATCCTTTCATTATAATATGTGAAATCAAATCAAATGATAATATGTGAAATCAAATAAAATTAAAGCATCCTTTCATCATAATGCTGGAATTTGGAACAAACTCTTTTCAGATTGTACAAAATCATCTGCACTCATACCCAAAATTTTTGTCATCACAATCTGATCAGTGTTACCATCATCCTCATGATCCTTAGTATTCATTACACCTCTTCTCTATGCCATAGATTTACAGTGTGACAATGCTCTTTCATAGGAAAACTTCTCCACCTCATAGGTCGACACATATACTCTCAAACAATTTTCCAAATTTTTGTCCAACCTATTTCGAACTTTAGATTTTACATATGATAATGCATCGAATACCCTTTCATCTTCCAAGATCCTAAAATCATCGTTTGACATAATTCATATAAATGAAAATATTCACTCATAGTATGTTGTAAGATACTACTGGGATGTAATCTTCTCCACAAATGTGAAATAGAATCTGTTTCATGATAGTTAGAGAGTTGTGAAACTTGAGCAGACATTATTGTTCCAAAACAGTTTGATTGTTTTATCAAAAGATCTATGTTGAGAATGTCATTGATTTCAATACCATTGACTACCACACTTTTACTGAAATGGCTAGCAAAAATGCCCATGTATTTAAGAAACAAACCATTTATAATCTGGTATTCACTACAAGGATCCCAAAACATCGGATTAACCACACCCATAGCCTCAAGCAATTCATCTCTTTGAAAACGGTCTCTTATTTCTTTTGTCAATGATTTTGCTATTTGTTTTAGTTTAATTTTTGTATCGTGTACAACTACATGAAATCTGTTGTAGGTTATGGGTATTTTCTCAACTTCATTTGTAGCTATATCCATTCGCAGACCAAAAAAATATAAAGGTATTTTCTTTCCGTGGATATTAATACATAGATGATTGTTTATATTGAATTTCAAAAAGCTCTGAGGATCATTCACATTTGTTAATGCTCTCCAACTCTCAAACATGGGATCCATAAAACTTTGACCAGATGCGTACATCATATCAATATGCATGCAAATTTTTTTTCTTGCCCTAATGAAATCCACAATATAAATTGATCTTTCTTATGCAATTTTGATCAAAGTATTCATTTCTTCCAACATTGGAAGAATACCACACAATGTGAGAAGTGTTTCAAATTCACTCATTCGAAATAGTAAATCTTTAGCCTTATCAACTGCCCTACGATTTGCATACATAAACCCTATCAAGGATTGATATTCTTTGAAAACTCTAAATATCGGTTGATACATAAAAATCCACCTAGTATCCACATATTTGAACAGTTTTTTACCTTTAGTAACTGATGCAGGAGCATCCAACGGTGTAAGAGTGATCTTGCATCACCCAAAATTTGTAATTGCTTTAATTATTTCCAATTGTATTTAGTTGTCTAGAGGATAGGAAAATAGAGCCAGTGGCGAAAGAATCACCCCAATACCCTGAACGGTTTGGGAGTTATGTGCGTTTTATGGCAAAACCCTACCAAAAACAGTGAAATTAATGTACCCGATCTTGCAGGTGGATTTTGAGGGTCTTAAAAGTCAAATTTGGCAATTCTAAAATTGGTCGCAGGACTTAGCTAAGTCCTACTTTGTATAGTTCGGCTCGTGCCCTTTCTGAAAATGTCTCGTGCGAGTCAATCGGAGCAACGAGCGCGAAGTTATGACCCTCGAAAGTTTGCCTCCGAAATTCAAATTTCAAATGCATTGTTTTAGGAGGGAAAATGGGAAAACAGGGTATTAGTGGAAAATTCAAAATTGTAAAAGGGGTTTTTCATTTTTGTATCCTCTTCTTCTGAAAAGTAATGGAAAAGGTTGGTTTTTGACATGATCAAAGGGAAAACCCTTATGCATGGTGTGTTTCTTGTTTGTTGAACTTCACCAAGTGGTATTAGAGCTGGAGTTCCTGAGTGTGTAAACAGAGCGTCGGACGTGAGGTAGTTTACACCAGGATCTGTGGTTAGGATTTGTGGGAGAAGTGAGCAGAATGCCTCCACGAAGAAACCATGGTGGTGGGAGAAATATGGTGCCAGAAGAAGATTTCAGAGCCTTGTAGAGGTAAGTTCAAGCTCTGCAAGAGGAGCTGCATAGAGGGTTTGAGCCAAGGAGAGAAGAAGGGAGTGAAGATGAAGCTGAAGAAGAAGAGGCCCAGTTCGAGGAAGAAGAAGAGGCAGTAGATCCTGCACAAGCCAGATTATATAAGGCCATATCACAGATTGGAAAGAGACCAAAGTTTGATGTCTCTACGTATTCTAGAAATCTCAACCCAGAAGAGTTGATCGACTGGATCAATGATATGGAGGAATATTTTGAGTATGAGGAGGTGGAAGACCCTGAGAGGGTTAGATTTGCTAAGACCAAGTTGAAGGGTCATGCCAGTATTTGGTGGAAGGGAGTACAGTTAGAAAGAAACAAAAGAGGGAAGGAAAGGATAACCAGGTGGGAGCGGATGGTGGAGAAGTTGAAGAGACAATTTATTCCAGCTGATTACGAGTTGGATCTGCTCAAGAAAATGTAGGGTTTGAGGTAGTCAAGTAAGTCTGTCAAGGAATATATAGAGGAGTTTTATAAAATTTTAATCAGAATAGGCCATTCTGAGGCCAACAAGGAGAAGGTAGCCCATTATATTAATGGGTTAAGAGCAAGTATTCAAGAGGAGTTGAGTCTAGTCAGGATGACCACCATTGAAGATGCTTACCAGTTTGCCTTGAAGGTAGAAGAGAAGCTGAACAGGAGGTTTGAAAGCAAACAGAGAGGAAGAGGTCATGGTGGAAGAACTAGTGGGAGAACAAATGGAGGACGGAATGAGGACCAAAAGAAAAATGGGGAGACAAGCAACAATCAAGACCAGAAGGGGGAAAATGCTTACCGCCCTCGTGAGCAGAATAATAACTACCAGAATAATGGTTACCAGAGAGGAAGAGGAAGGTCTGGACGAGGGTTTGGAAGAGGAGGATTTCGTGGAACCTGTTTCCACTATGGAGAAGAAGGACATCGAGCATACGAGTGTCCACAACACCAAGGAGGAACAAATAAGAGGCCTGAAGGTAATGCTCGAGTTACTGTTGTAGATGAAGGTGTTGAGTCTGAGCACTCTGAAGAAGCAGAAAGAGGAGAAGTTTTGATCACAAGGAGGGCCTTGCTGAATGAGGAGAGAGATCCAGATCAGAGGAAGAGCTTATTTTGCACAAGGTGTAAATGTGCAGGTAAGGTCTGTAATGTTATCATAGATAATGGTAGCACATATAACCTAGTTGCAGAAGGAATGGTTACCAAACTGCAGTTAGAGAGAAAGAGACACCCGCATCCATATCGGATTGCGTGGTTGCAGAAAGACCATAGGGCTTTGGTTAGTGAGCAGTGCTTGGTAAAATTTAATATTGGGAATTACTGTGATGAGGTCCTGTGTGACATCCTGCCTATGGATGCTTGCCATTTGCTGTTGGGAAGGTCATGGTAGTTTGATCGGTGTGCAATGCATGATGGGCGTGCCAACACTTACTCCCTGACAAAGAATGGAGTGCGCCATAAGCTGAAGCCCCTGAAGGAGGTGGACGAAAAGGTATGTAGCAGTGCCAGAATCTATTTAGTTGAAGGTAGAAAATTTTTGAATGGTTTGAAGCATGAGCATATGTGCTATGCATTAATTCCTAGAGTTAGGGAAGAAGAATGCAAAGATACCCCAATAGAAGTCTCAGGTCTGTTAGAAGAATTTCTAGATATTATATCAGATAATGTGCCTGAGGGTTTGCCACCAATGAGGAAGATCAGTCACCATATTGATTTGGTACCGGGAGCTAGTTTGCCCAATAAGGCAGCCCATAGAATGACTCCTGTAGAAAGTGAGGAGCTAAATAGGCAAGTCCAAGAGTTATTGAAGAAGGGACTGATTCGGGAGAGCTTAAGCCCATGTGCAGTACCTGCAGTACTAGCCCCAAAGAAGGATGGGGAGTGGAGGATGTGTACAGACTCCCGAGCTATTAACAAGATCACCATCAAATACCGATTTCCACTACCAAGGATGGATGATATAATGGATTGTTTGAGTGGAGCCCAGTACTTCACTAAGATTGACCTAAAGAGTGGGTACCATCAGATTCGCATTAGAGAAGGAGATGAGTGGAAGACAACCTTCAAGACCAGAGAGGGTTTGTATGAGTGGTTGGTCATGCCATTTGGGCTAACCAATGCACCAAGCACATTCATGCGGCTGATGAATGAGGTATTGAAGGAGTTTTTAGGAAAATTTGTCATTGTCTATTTGGATGACATTTTAATATTTAGCAAGACCCTGGAAGAGCACCTGATGCATATCAGAAGGGTTTTTGAGAAGTTGAGGGAGGAGCAGTTGCTAATTAATCTGAAGAAGTGCAGCTTTGTGAAGAAGGAATTGGTGTATCTGGGATTCATCATCTCAGTTGAAGGTCTAAAAATGGACCCAAAAAAAGTGAGGGCTATCATCGAATGGCCTACTCCAAGGAGCATTACAGAGGTAAGATCATTTCATGGTCTAGCCAATTTTTACAAAAAATTTATTAGAAATTTTAGCAGTATTTGTGCACCCCTAACAGAAACAATGAGAGGGGATAAGAAAGAATTTAAGTGGACCTTAGGAGCAGATAAAAGCTTTGATATGTTGAAAAAGAAGGTCATAGAGCAACCTGTTTTGGCACTTCCAGATTTTAATAAGGTATTTCAGGTAGATTGTGATGCTAGTGGTAGTGCCATAGGAGCTGTGTTGAGTCAAGAAGGTAAACCTGTTGCTTATTTTAGTGAGAAACTCAATGATGCTAGGAAGAAGTATTTTGTATATGATCAGGAGTTTTATGCTATAGTTCAGGCTCTAAAGAAGTGGAGGCATTATTTGTTGCCAAAAGAGTTTGTTCTATATACTGATCATCAGGCCTTACAGTATATTAATAGCCAAGGGAAGCTAAATCAGAGGCACTTGAAGTGGGTTGAGTTTCTACAGAGTTATACCTTTGTGTTGAAGCATAGGAGTGGGAAGTCAAACAGAGTTGCAGATGCCTTAAGTAGAAGGCAGTGTTTGTTGACAGAAATGAAGGTGGAAGTTGTAGGGTTTGATGAACTTAAGGGTTTGTACCCTGAAGATCCTGATTTTGCAGAGGCTTGGAGGGCTTGCTTAGCACCTGTTACTTTAGACAGGACTAAGTGGTTGGATTTTCTAATCCAAGATGGGATGTTGTTCAGAGGAAATCAATTATGCATTCCAAGGAGTTCAATGAGGGAGAATCTGGTCAAGGAGAAGCACAATGGAGGGTTGGTTGGACACTTTGGTCGAGATAAGACCATTGCCCTCGTTAGTGAGAACTACTATTGGCCACAGTTGCAGCAAGATGTGAAGAGGTTTGTACAGAGTTGCAGAGTATGCCAGATGGCCAAGGGTGTGAGACAGAACACTGGATTATATCAGCCATTACCTATACCAGAGAGACCATGGGAGGACATCAACATGGATTTTGTTCTTGGTCTACCAAGGACACAGAGGGGGAATGACTCCATATTTGTGGTGGTTGACAGATTCTCAAAGATGGCACATTTTATTCCCTGCCAAAAAACTAATGATGCAGTTCATGTTGCAGGGTTGTTTTTCAAAGAGGTGGTACGACTACATGGTCTACCAAAGAGTATTGTTTTCGATAGGGATACCAAGTTTGTTGGGTATTTTTGGAGGACCCTATGGAAGAAATTGAAGATAGACCTAAAATTCAGTTTTGCATACCACCCACAGACTGATGGACAAACAGAGGTGGTGAACAGAAGTTTGGGTAATCTACTGAGATGCTTGGTAGGAGATAAGCCCAAGGGATGGGATTTGGTTTTGCCACAGGAAGAATTTGCATACAATAATTCTGTCAATAGGAGTACTAACAAATATCCATTCCATATTGTATATGGGAGCAGCCCAAGAAATGCTTCTGAGTTGAGGAATATGGATAGAGGGGAAAAGTGCAGTGTTGAGGCTGAGGACTTTGTTGAGCACCTGAAGAGCTTGCATGACACAGTAAAGCAGCATATTAACAAGATGAACACTCAGTACAAGACAAGAGCAGACCAGAAGCGATGACGTAAGGAGTTCCAAGTGGGAGATCAAGTTATGGTTCACTTGAGGAAAGAAATATTTCCTGCTAAAACTTATAACAAGTTAAAAATGAAGAAGTTTGGGCCATGCAGGGTCTTAGGGAGACGAGATTCAGGGAATGCCTATGAGGTAGAGTTGCCAAGTGGGCTGAACATATCACCTATGTTCAATATTTCAGATTTGGTAGAGTATCATGAAGGTGACAACCATGATGGGCCAGTCATAGAAATGTGGAGTATTCCAACGTCTACTCCAGAGACAGAAGAGATAGAAGAGATCCTAGATACCCGCATCGACAAGAGCACAAGGCACAGATAGTACGAAGAATATTTGGTCAAGTGGAAGGGCAGGCCTATAGAAGATTCAACTTGGTTGCCCAAGACAGAGGTTGACCGCCTGGGTTTTCCTTCGACATCAGAGAAGTGAAGGTCACTTCTTAATTTACCCTGGGTGTCTGATGCAGGAGCATCCAACGGTGTAAGAGTGATCTTGCATCACCCAAAATTTGTAATTGCTTTAATTATTTCCAATTGTATTTAGTTGTCTAGAGGATAGGAAAATAGAGCCAGTGGCGAAAGAATCACCCCAATACCCTGAACGGTTTGGGAGTTATGTGCGTTTTATGGCAAAACCCTACCAAAAATAGTGAAATTAATGTACCCGATCTTGCAGGTGGATTTTGAGGGTCTTAAAAGTCGAATTTGGCAATTCTAAAATTGGTCGCAGGACTTAGCTAAGTGCTATCCTCGTATAGTTTGGCTCGTGCCCTTTTCGAAAATGTCTCGTGTGAGTCAATCGGAGCAACGAGCGCGAAGTTATGACCCTCGAAAGTTTGCCTCCGAAATTCAAATTTCAAATGCATTGTTTTAGGAGGGAAAATGGGAAAACAGGGTATTAGTGGAAAATTCAAAATTGTAAAAGGGGATTTTTCATTTTTGTATCCTCTTCTTCTGAAAAGTAATGGAAAAGGCTGGTTTCTGACATGATCAAAGGGAAAACCCTTATGCATGGTGTGTTTCTTGTTTGTTGAACTTCACCAGTAACTCCTAGTGCAAATTGTTGAAACTCTGAAAATCTTTTTGGACTGTGCGAAAAATAATCATGAATTTTACGGACAAGCTCTTCCACTCTCGCAACATTTGTAAATGTATCCATAATTTTGTATGCAAGATTCATTTTATGAGCCATGCAATGAATAAGGATCAAATATGGGACAACAGATGCTTGTAGTCTAACACAAAGACCATTCCTATGTCCTTGCATTGTAGCAGCACCATCAGCTCCAACACATATTAACTTAGTGGCTATTTCCATTTCATTCATTTCTACTTCTTCCTTTAAACTAGTTACAACAACATTGTAAATGTTTTCTACATTGCAATTTTCCACCATCTTGCGTAATCCAAGTAAATGAGGTTGCCTTAAATGATTTTCCAAGGTGTAAACATGCATGCAAATCCAAGATGTATTTTCAACAGCAGTCACCTCATCAATTGAAAGTGAAATGAATTTGGTCTTTTTTACTTTCTCTTTGAGGTCATCTTGCTCAACCAATGAGAGACATTTTACCATTTCCCAACCACTTTTATCTGACCAATGGACGTTGGGTAAGTTTTGCACATCAACTAGTCAAAATAGATATTTATAATCAATGAAATCATACATAGGTCTACCCTTTTTAAGAATAGATAATACAACAACAAACTGCAAATTTTTTGAAGCTAAAGTTAACTTATTCATTTTTCAAAAAATGGGCTTAAATCGTTGCACCTTTCTCAAACAAAGTTTGTTTTTGTTTCATTTCTTTACCATATTCTTGCGCATATCTTATATGTGCACACTCTGATGCATCTTTACACCTATAACTATTTGGTATTGGTCGATCACCTTCTTTTGTTTTGATATAAACCTTTCCACAATGTTTTTCTACTGTACCTTTCTTAAGTTGCAATCTATTATCTTTTCCGTGTTTCCAACTACAAATTACGCATCTCAATTTTGTTATTTCCTCGCTAGTATTCTCTGGTAGCACTGGCTCAATAAATGGAAATTTTGCTATTCAATCAGGCTAAAATGATCTATTAATTGTCCACCTAGATAACCTTGCACGTTTATATTTTTTAGATGAAGATTCTCCGGAAGTAGGGACTTCATAAGAACTATTATTTTCTTCACTTGGCATGTTAGATTCAAGAATCTCTTCATGTTGTTTCATTTGATTAAGAATATTTTCATCTGTGGACTTTTTATTAACGTGGATATGTGGAAGTGGAGGCATACCAGGGTCAATGGTGTTTTCTGTAGAGATAATACTAGTGTCAATAGTAGGGTCATTATCACTATGACATTTGAAAGCATACCTTCTACAGATAAAAAATGGACAAAGCCATCAACCAAAAAGCACACTTCTTTATGAATGAAGACGTTATATATAAAATTACCAATGTAAAAAAATTAACTGGTAAGTAAAGGCGTTCATATCTTCAGTTTGTGCAGATGTTGATGGTTGATCGGATTTCAAAATATTATGAAAGTATTTGAGGATACTCCTTTTATCGGAAGACTGGCCTCCCTTCTTTCCACTACAAGCAGTTGACATTTTACCTATATGAACAGAAGAGTAACATGAACAATGAACATCATTTTTTAAAATGAAAATAACTGGTATAAAAGATAACTACTACTAGAGACAACAGAATATCTGTCCCAAGAATATTTTTCCCAAGTAGAATAAACCTCCTTATTGAGTGTCCATGAACAAAATGTTAAAAAAGGAAAATTAATGGTAAAAGAAACTTACCAATAAATGGTTATCATTGTATTTCAGTCAGCTACTATCAATCACCTTAAGCCAGTCGCCTTCTTGTCAGTCGCCTTCTGTCAGTCGCCTTCTGCCAATCACCTTCTGCCTGTCGCCTTCTGCCACTCGCCTTCTGTCAGTCGTGGACTCGTGTTTTGTCAATCGTTTGCTTTGTATCGCTCACTATCTAAAAAAATTAATGTTGTAATTGTATGAGAGTCGTTGTCAGGATTAGCTATATATAATGGGGTACAAGGGGCAAATTGGGCAGGATATTTTTTATTTTTTATAAATTTAAGGCAAAAATTAGGCGGGAAACCTTATGATAATGTGGTGAATTTACCGAAGACTAACTACAAGGGAGCAGCAGTCTCCCATCAAATTCGCCACTATAGCAGCCGACACTGTAGAAGCCTGCATACTATAGCAGCCGCCACTTTAGCAGTTCGTGCACGGTAGCGGTCACAAAAATTTTGGCCCTAAAAAAAAAAAAAAAAAAAAATGGCAGATTTTGGAGGCAACAAGTTGTGACGGATGGAGCAACAAGGAGGAGGAGCGAGAGGTCTAGGGGCATCAAACCCTAGGTGTGGGACTTCAGAGGGCAGATCAGCAGACGCGGCAGGTGGGGGCTCTGGCGAGATAGCAGGCCCCCGGGCGGAGGATGTGGACAAGGAAGTTCTATTGGAACCGGTCCAAGGGCGTTGGGCGGATGCGGTTGAAGATTTCTCTGAGGGGGACCAGGACTCTATGCGTCAGGATCAAAGGAAGACCCAAGAAGGAGACAAAGAGAAACCTGGCAACTGGAGACCTTCATATCTTAATGCTCTTCGCGGTAAGCAAAAATTATCCGACTCTTGTTTTAATCTAAAATCTGTCAATGGTAGGTTGCACGTCCCGGATTCCTTAGCTCAACATGTGGCTATGGAGGGCGGAACATCTTTGGTGGCTAAATTTATGGGGGTGAGGCCAGACATGGAAGTCATAAGGAGATGGGCCATCCAAAAATGGCAGCCAAGGGCCGGTATGATGATTAAGGCTTTACCCAAGAGTTTTCTTTTGGTGACATTTCAATGTGAACAGGACATGGAAAGGACTCTCCAAGGAGGTCCTTGGTTTTTTGGGAAAAGGGGCTTGTATCTGAAGCGTTGGTCCCCCGATTTCAACCCCCAGACTCAGGTGCTGGATTTGGCTCCTATTTGGGTTAAGATGCCAGGATTACCTCTGCTTTTCTGGAACGAACAAATATTGGCTGGGATAGCTACAGAGATTGGAGAACTAATAGCTATTGATCCTGCAACCTTGAGCAAAACAAGACTCCTGTCTGCTCGCATGTGTGTGTTGGCGGACCTGAGTAAAGAGCTCCCTAAATCCATTATTTTGTCGTCTATGTTTGGCCTTCATACTCGTGTATTTGAATATGAAAATATGTCTTTTAAGTGTAGTGTTTGTGGGAAGGTAGGGCACCGGGGTATCCACCGCATTTCCAAGAACCAGCCCCCACTCCAAAATACCGATCCTCAAACCCGAATAATATCCCTCCCCCGCGGATCTCCATTCCTACCCAATCTGGGCCTCAAGGACGTGGAGCTCGAAATCCGAATATCAGAGACCCTGTTCGCCCTATTGTAAGCAAGAGGCAACGTTTTAACCCTCCTCCCAAAAATTCCTATGCCCCAAAACCCTCTCACAGGGGAGCTGGTCCCTTTGATGGGAACCCTCAAGCTCAACCTGGCTCCTAAGATGATACAACAATCCTCAGAGCCAAATCACAAAGGAAAGAACCCCATAGATCAACGCCCGGGGGAAAGTAAGTTTGATTGGGTGATACGGGAGGCCTATGGAGGCTCGGTGGAAGTGGTCCCATGTACTGCAGAGGAATTTATGGGAAGAAATTCCAAGGAGATCAACATCCCAGTGGAGAACAGTTTTGATGCATTAAATCATTTGAAGGGAGATCAGATGGACAGCCAAGAAGTGGAATCTGAGGTAGAGGAGACTCAAGAGAAGGATTTAGAGGAGAAAAATCGGAGGAAGGAGCAGGAAACTAATAATACGAGCAAGGATACTCGGGAGGAAGAGGTGAACCACCAAGATCACTGTAACCCCAAAGCAGGGAAAAAAGAATCTACTAATCAAGAAGCTAAGAGCACGGAATCATCTCCACCGTCAAAAAGACCAGTTAACCTGGAAAGCCAGATTGTTACCCCAAATACCAAGACTGACCTACCCAAGATGGTTACTAGAAGCCAAGTGAATCCCAAGGAACTTCAACCTAGAGCGGATGTATGGGGATATGGTTCGGTAGGAAGAGGGAAACCTAGCAATGCTGCCTTAAGGCAGAAAGAAGCAGAGCGAGGAGTGGCTGATGGCACTCAAGCAGTATTGCTCTTTGGGGCGAAGGCTCGAGGATCCAAAGCCCATAAATGAAGATCCTTTCATGGAATATTCGTGGGAGTAATCCTGCAAAAATAAGAGCTTTGTATGCTCTTAGACAAGAACACAAACCGGATATGATTTTACCGTAAGAAACTAAAATGGAGGAGAGTAGAGTTATTCCTTTTAAGAATAGGACTTGGCGAGAAGTTGAAGTAGTAGGCCAAGAGGCCACCTGGAACAGCAGGAGGGTTACCTGGTTATGTGGAACAAAAATGTGATTGATAGTAGAGTGATTCTGATGTCTAGTTGGTTTATTTGTCTCTTATGTGTGGATAAAACCACACAGGAAGAGTGGATCTTAACGAATGTATATGCTCCAGCTTAGACAGTGGACTCGAGAAGGGTTCTTTGGAGTCGCCTAGCTGAATTGAGGGAGACGGTCCCCAACTACCCTTGGATTGTGGCGGGGGATTTCAATTGCTACCTTAATCCCGTAGATAAATTGGGGGGCTCTCAAAGAATAACTGCTGATATCTACGAGTTTAGAGATTTTGTTGAGCAACATGAGCTGATGGATGTGGACCTGCGTAGATTCTCCTATACATGGTCTAACAAAAGATTGAAGGAAAACCAAATTCAGATAAGATTAGATAGGTTTCTTCTTTCTCAAGAATGCCTGGAGAGGTTTGGGGACTCTTCATTAACGGCACTCCCAAGAATCGGGTCTGATCACAACCCAATTCCGTGGGAAACAGGGGAGGACTCTAAGAAAATATACATCAGACCCTTTCGATTCGAACTTATGTGGTTCCAACATCAGGATCTCAAGGATCTCGGTTGCCCAATGGTGGGACAAAAAGTATAATGGTTCGAAACTGGCCCAAGTGGCATGTAAACTAAGGAATGTGAAGGCTAACATTAGAGAGTGGAACAAAACTTCCTTTGGCAATATTTTTGTTAAAAAGGCAGAACTAAAAGACAAGATCAATGAACTACAAGAGAAGTTGAAGTCAGAGCAGCTTACAGAGGATCTGAGAAACCAGGAGAGGGAGCTGTTAGCCGAATACCACACGATGCTAGGATTTGAAGAAACCTTTTGGAGGCAGAAATCCAGATTGCGTTGGTTAAAGGAGGGTGACAGAAATACAAAGTTCTTCCATGTCTCTACTCTTCGCCACAGGAGTACTAACAAAATTAAGGAGATCAAGATGGCCGATGGGTCTAACACCAAAGATATGGAAGACATAAGGAGGGAAGCGGTTGAGTACTTTAAATCGTTGCTAGAAGATGTAAATCCGACTATTGAAGAAGAGGACTCTCTCGTTGGCAGCCATTCCACCCCTCAGAATCGATAATCTTAATGGATTCTTACTTAGTCCTTTCACAAAGGAGGAAATCAAGAAGGTCGTTTTTGACATGGATGGTAACAGCCTCCCCAAGACCGGATGGCTTCCCTGCAGCTTTCTTCCAGAAGTTTTGGGATATCCTAGGCAATGATGTAGTGGAAGCTATAATTGAGGCTCAAAAGGACATGGAAATCCCAGAAGGAGTTAATGCTACTTTTTTAGTTCTCATCCCTAAACTAGTGGGAGCAATGGAATTTTCCAGTTTTCGCCCTATCAGTTTATGTAACACTCTGATGAAGATTCTCACAAAAACAATCGCCAATAGGCTGAAGGTTATCCTTCCTTTCATCATTGATATGAACCAAGGTGGCTTTGTGAAAGGGCGACAAATATTGGATGGTATCATCACAATTCATGAGGTTATTCATTCAATGGTGACTAGTAAGGAAGCAGGTATGTTACTAAAGCTTGATATGAATAAAGCCTACGACCGGGTCTCATGGCGGTTCCTCACCAAGATTTTGGGTAAGTTTGGTTTCTGTCCCCAATGGATTAAGTTGATTTTTAGTTGTATCTCTACTACAAGATTTTCTGTCATGGTGAATGGGTCACCCTCCGGTTACTTTAAGAGTGAAAGGGGGTTGCGACAAGGAGATCCTTTGTCTCCATACTTGTTTATTATTTTAGCGGAAGCATTGGGTAGGAACATTTCAGCAGCGGTGGCAGATGGTCAATTGGAAGGTTTTAAACCAGCCTCAACAGCAGGCCAGTGTCTCACCAACAGTTTGTGGATGATACAATCATTGTGTCCAAAGCCTCGGTGCCTCAAGCTAGGAAGTTGAAGAGAATTCTAACCAAGTATGAGACAGAAGCAGGACAGTACATAAACTATAAGAAGAGTAGCATCTATTTCTTTAACACGCCTGGTGGGAGGGAGGAAAGAATAGCTAACCTCTTCGGTTGTGGAAAGGAGCTTCTACCAAGCAACTTATCTAGGCATGCCTATGTTCGAAGGAAGAATGAAGGCTACTTTGTGGAACTCGGTCATTGACAGGATCTCCAAAAAGTTAGCAGGGTGGAAGGGCAGCCTTCTCAGCTCCGCAGGAAAAGCCTTATTAGTTCAAACTACTTTACAGAGCATTCCAATTTACTGCATGTCTCTATTTAGAATGCCTGCAAAGGTCCGAGCTACATTGGAGCTAATTCAACGCAACTTCTTGTGGTCAAGTTCAGAGGAGAGAAAGAGAATTTCGTTGGTAGCATGGAATCAGGTGTGTGCAAGCAAGGATCAGGGGGGCCTGGGGTTAAAGAGAATGAAAGAATTGAATCAAGCTCTGATTGGCAAACAGGTATGGAGATTTATCAATAATGATCAATTGGGATGGGTAAAACTTCTTAAGGCAAAATATATCAGAAATAATCAGGACTTCCTGAAAGTTGATAATCTTCCTAGAGGATCCTATTTTTGGAATTGTTTGCTCGAATGTCGGGAGGTAGTCAGGAAAGGCATCAGATGGAGAATTGGTAATGGAAGACAAGTGGACTTTTGGAAAGACCCGTGGTTGGAAGAGGCCCCTCTGAAAGATAACTTAGACCTTCAGGTCCTCCAACATAAACTTTCGAAGGAAATGGGAGGAAAAGTAGGGGATTTTATTGTCGTAGCACAGAAACTTCTTCTTGGAAGAAAATCACAGTTCATAATCTGTCAGAGCAAGAGAAGGTGGCCCTAACCAAACTCAATGATGCTTTAAGGGTGTTCCCGATCATTCCTGGGGGAGGAAGAGACAAGGCGATTTGGGGCAAAACTACAAGTGGGATCTATTCAATAAAAACTGCCTATAAGTTAATCCACTCAGGATTCAATGGCCGGACTCCGACTTCGTTATTTGGTTAAATAATTTAACCCCAAAAATAGCTTTCTTCTTTTGGTTGGCAGCTCAAAATAAGATCCCGACAACGGATAATCTGCAAAGGAGAGGTTTCCAATTCATCAATCGATGTATCTTGTGTGAGAAAGCAATAGAATCAGTAAGTCATATATTTCTAACTTGTGATTTTTCTTGTACAGTCTTCCAAATGATCCTCTCCAAATTTCATATAGATTGGGTCTGTCCAAATAGCATGTCTGACTTCTGCATACAGTGGGCTTCCCCCTTCCGGGCAAAGCTTTTGACTTGGCTCGGGAAGCTCAGCTTACCCCATTTTTTATGGGGGATATGGAATGAGAGAAATAAGAGAGTATTTAAAGGACGTAAGAAAGATCCCGGGTTATGTGGTAATAAAATAATCAGAGCTTTGAAAGAAAACTGGAAAACTTTCTTCTTCAAAAATGAGACCATGTCTCTAAGGGAAAGGAGGATTTTGCGGAACTGGGGAGAGGAACTTCCAGACCTAGACATTACAACCAACCCACGGGATGGTGTCAAGTGGATACCCCCCACACAAAAGTGGGTTAAGTTTAATTTTGACGGGGCAGCTAAAGGAAATCCGGGGCCTGCAGGAGCAGGAGGAGTTTTGAGAAATGAGGAAGGAAAAGTGGTCCTTGCCTTTGCAGAGCCTTTGGGAACTCAAACAAATCATTTTGCAGAAGCCCGAGCCTGCATGCAAGCAATGAGAATTGCCAGACTTGAGGGTTATAAGGAAGTTATCTTTGAAGGGGATTCGCTTAATATAATCAAGGCAATTAAGGAGGATAAAGACCCCAGCTGGACCATATTGGAGCTTATCCTAGAAGCAAAGATTCATAAATCTCATTTGGTTAATGCCCGAATCCAACACACCTTCGGAGAAGGGAACCAAAGCGGCGGATCTAATGGCAAATATTGCAGCTTCGTTGGGGAGATGCAAATTTGGAAGGATAACTTCCCTCAAGAACTATTGGTGTTGGCTGCTAGAGAAGAGCTAAGATCAAACCTGTTAGAGCATCAGGAGATCGGAGGGGCTGATGATGAGTAATCCGACGGATGGAATTAGGCAGAAAAGGCATCCCATTTGTCTGGGGCCTGGGAGGTGACAAGTGTACAGTACAGCAACCTAGTGTTAGTAAGTGCTAGGTGTTGTTTGGTTTTTGTTTTATCCCGAATAGTCAAGCGACAAGTATAGGACTCGTGGACTCTAAGTATGGCTTAATGTGAGTCTTAGAAAGATCCATTTTGTATTTTGATTATACGGGCTTGATGCTAGAACCAGCCCATTTTGACTTTGTAAAAGGTTTGTGGACCTTATAACCACCTCTACCTTATACCAAAAAAAAAAAAATGTGGTGAATTTACCCTTAAAAAAATTAGATCCCGAAATTTTTAGGCGAATGGGCCGACCTATATAGTTCCAAAATTCGCAAAATTAACATTGTGAAAATCCAAATATTCGCACTAAATTGCGACATTCACCACTGTGCATAACCTTGGTTTTTTGGGTAATATAAAGAAACAATACTTTTGAGATTATTCATAATATTTAATGTTCTCTAGAAGAATAACATAAATCCTATAGATAATAAATCTGCTGAAAATAAAAATAATGATAAAAATAGAAAAAAAGATAACCATACTTAAAAGAATATTAATTTGAAAAACCAAAATCAAATATTACATACTTTTAGAAAAGGAGGAGAGAAAGGAGGAGAAGGAAAAGAGGCTAGTTGCCTATATGCGAATGGAGGCAAAGACCCAGGATCACAACACTCAAGGTAGGCTAGTTGCCTATATGCGAATGGAGGCAAAGACCCCAAGGTCACAACACTCTGAGGTTTCTTGGAATAAATATTTAGATTTGATATCTGTAGGCAAAACAACTCGTAGAGGTGGATTGGTAATGTAAATGCAATGAAGCCAAATTTACATTCGGCGCTCAGTTGCTTACTTAATTCTATCGTCAACGCCCATACTCGAACGACCCATTCATTACCAGCATTAAAACTTTCACCTGAATATAGTTGACCGACCCATCACCAACATCAAAACATTAATTCTTTGGAGTTCTGTATATCCACGTGGTCCGGTCACAATCATAGCCTGTGCTTTGGATTGAATAATTAGCTGACAGGATGACCGATCCGTGAAGTGGCAACGACCTGGAATTTAATGGCATTGCTTTGCTTTTGGTTTTCTTGTTTAAATTAAAAAATCATGATGTCACACTTTTATTATGACTGATTGTTCATAGGATGAGTAAATTTTCAAGGGCACTACAAGCTGCAAATTCAAAACCTGGTCACAAACCTACGCTAGGTGCAGCATAAAACGAAACGATTTAGTATTTAAATATTTTGGGTTAATACCATTGTAATATTGAGGACTGTAAGAGAACCATCTCAAAACAATTTACAAGGTTTGAAAAACGTTACCCTATCTAATTTGGATTGAAATAATTTTCTTACCTAGATAGAAACAAATGCCTACGCAAATCTTGCACCATGGCTGTTGTGACAAATAAAAGATAGGCACATAATTACCAGGTTTTTGGGTGAATAGTATGCTGAAGGTGTTAGCTGTTAAGGGTTTTTACAGTTGTAAGTAAGAGTGTTTGCTGTGAAAAGATCAAGAATTCAATAGGTCGACAATGTTTTTTACATTAGACAATATTCTTTATAATCTCAGGTCCACAAATGCCTCCTCTCCACCCCACAAGGACGCCCTGGATCAAGGTCTTAATAAAACGGTGAAATTGTTCCCTTTTAAAACATTATTTAAAAAAAAAAAACACAAAATCCAATGTTTTAAGTCCCTTCAAAATCAAGGAGTCCCTGTGTGGTGCGTACATCAGGCCATCACGCCTTATTCCAAAATCTTCTCTCAACTCACCTTCCTGACGTCTTGGTGTCGGTATTGGGCTCACATCACTTGGTGAAGTGATATGGGGACGGTTTGCTTAGCATCATCCAGCTCAATCCTCAACTTCTTTGGCCTTTTCCAATGCCAAAAGATCTTTTCAAATAATCTATTTCTGAAAAAAAAAATTAAAAATAATATTGTATACCATAGCAAAAAAAATTGGGTTGATATTATGTTTGATCTTTGAGTTATGTCCTTATTTTAATGTTGTACCCTATATTTAAATGTAGTTGAATTATGTCACAAACTTAGTATACATTTGATTTTGTTCTTAAAACTTTTTTATCCTACTTGATAGTCATTCACTACTGTGTAAGTATTGCCCATCTTTTATATCATCGTCTTCAATCTAGGACCTATTATTTTCCTTGCTCGATGACTTACCATATTTTTCTTTTGGAAACCCAACTTTGTTACTTAAAACCTTGTTTTGTTATCATCCAATATTCATGATAGTAACCCATTGCATATATTAGGACCTCATCTTAACATTATGATGTATTTTTCATATTATTATGTAATGACCCCTTTCCAACGTGAGGACTCCATTATAACGATATTTTGTAATGGTATGTGGTAATTGAGGTGCCTAGACAAGTGGGGTTGTTTCATATAACCGGTATCAAGAATGTAATTGTTGTTTGGTAGATGATTCTAGCTCGAGTGGCACTTTGCATGTAAGCCAACTCTTGAGCATTAGGTTAGGGTTGCATGAAGTGTATCTTTAAAAGACAAGGGCCCATAAATGAATGTATCTTTTTGTATATTGAATGAAAGAATTGAAGGAGGTTACCCCTCGAAGAGACCTACGATTTTGTGTTGTGTTTGTGAGATTATTATATTTATGCATTTAAATTTTGTATTGCAATATTTTGTTCTTCTTGAATTTCTGTTTTTATTGCAATATTTATGTGAATGTGATTACTTTAATTAGAAGGTTCTTAACAACATTTGCCTTTACCTTAAAATTAGGAAGTATTATAGGTCTATCCTACCTATTGTCGATACCTCCTACACCTACTTTAGTCTCACTTTCATCCTCATCTAATGCATCTCCATCAATGTCATAGCACATACATCAATATGGATGATATCTTAAATCAATTGAAAATTGGGCATGCACGTGTAGTCTTTGTTGGTCAAGATAGTACAACTCAAATTCCTCTTGTTCAATCATTAGCTCGAGTGTCAACAATTGAGCTTCAATCAACTCATCTTGTGTCAATCATCGTGGCCTTTTTTATCTTTTGCTACCTATGACAAGGTGTTGTTGATGTCTACTCATTCGATCAACTACATTACCCCACTTTGGAAATTGTGACTCCATTTGAACAAACTAAATGCATTAGCAACTTGTTTGATCTTTTCAAATTATTCAGCTCATAGTCAAAGAGATTGACTTGCACATGCACCTTATAGGGCTTCAACTTTGAGTTGTTTACAATTCTAACAATGGCATCCTATCCAATCATTTGAAAATGATGGAGCCATTATCCATAACCCCATGAACTTGGAAGGGGCTAAGGCACAAGGTCTTCAACTTCCCTTGCTTGATTTCTCACTTGTGAAAACAACCACACAAGGTCTCATTTCTTGACCTACATTTGTTGTAGGTGGTTATCATGCCAATACTTTTACCATTGTTGGGATATCTTGGTGGCCCACTAAACCATCACTTGCCTCATATCTAGCTAAGTGAAAACCTTTGCTCTAGGCTTTCTTGATCACCAAGTTGATTTTGCATTGCCTCTCAAACTAGGGATAAAAAATTCCACTACTATGGTGACCTCGTGCTTATACATAAGTTGAAATGACATATGGTTAGTAGTTGGCTTATATGTATTCTTGAGCACCCACACAACTATTGGTAAATTCTCCTAGTCAACGCCTTTGACTCCACAAAAATTGTAAATGGCAAAGATCTATACCTTATTCATTGCCTACCCGTTCACTCAGGGGTAATGTGAGCTAGATAGTAAATGAAGAATGCAAAACCCCAACGTCAACATTATAATTAAATCATTTACAAAGTGTCCCCCATGATCATTGCTAATCTAGAGTAGGATGAAACCTCATGACGATTTGCTCATGAAAAAATCTAGTTGTACTTTTTTTTGTGTCATGCAATATTTGTCTCAACTCACTATAAAATAATGTGGCAATGACAATATATTTACACTTATGTCTTTAGTTGGTTTTCAAGGGTTCAACAAAACCCAACCTGCACCTCTCCAACTCCTCTTATAGTTGAACTAGATGAAAGGGCATGAAATATCTTCATGGTGGTTTCCATCTCTTTTGATGTGTATCATAGGAGTTCACAAACTCCTTTGTCACAAAAGAGAGTCAACGACTATAGTCTAGCAGGCAATACCTTCTCTACTATTGCATTAGGTCTTATGTATCCTCTTGTCAGTCCTTCATCACCCCTTGAAGGCCATTGTGCATTTCTTCCTCTATTGTGTGCCTATGCAATATCATTTTAGGTCACATATTGTACAAGTCTCTTGACCAATTGAAATGGTCTTGACTTCACTATGATTCTTCATCATTGTGTTGTTGATAATCCCTTGGTAGATATTTTGTTGATAAGTACATACCTATGTTCTCATACCAAGATGACAATAGTGCAATATGAAACATGTGATCATTCTAACACTTTTTCAATGCCTCATTATCTATAGGTTTTTTTTTTATTAGGTAATGGAAGGGGTTTTTAAAGGGTCCCCGAACCTTTTACAACCTAGAAGCAAAAGCTTCCATTGAGAAAAACAAGAACCAAGAGAAGCCAGAGAACCAGGAGAACCAAGAGAAGTGGTTCCTGCCCAAGCTATCGCCTAGAGTAAAATTGAGAAAATTGAAAATGTTGGGTCTGGAACGGGAAACTTCCAAAACCCGAGAAGCAAATCTTGCCAAAGTTAATGAGATAAGAAATTTGAAAATGCAACTTGCACCTCCAAAGGGCAGAACAAGAGATCCTTCAGGAGAGTCTCGGAATCCACACAACCGAGTAGTAGAATCACATAAACTCTCAAGGAAACCACCCCAACCGTCTGGAGCTATCCAGAACACCTTCTTTCCCTGCTTCATCCAATTTCCCGCTCTTTTTAATTCAAAATCTAAATTTAAAATTTTCTTGCCCAAACCAAGAATCACATTTCTAGGGGGAAAAGAGAAATCCATCACCAAATCAAACCTAGAACCAACCAAGATACCACCATTCGGACAGGATCAAACCTAGAAACATTTTGAACACTAACTTCCTACAACAGAGACACGAGATCGAACCTGGAAATAGTCTAGCCACCATCTCTCTGCATAAGAGACACGATATCTAACTTGGAGCCAGCCAGAACATTCCTAGGGGGGTACTCCTGCAATGTCTTCCCCAAATCCACAATCCTAGGATATTTCTGCCAAGTTTTCCCTAGATCCACGATTCCAGGGAATTTCTACAAGGATTTCCCTAGATCTACAAACCCCGGATCCACATTTCCAAAGTATTTTTGCCAAAGCTTCCCCGAATCCAAGTACCCAAGGTTTTTCAATAAGGGCATTCCTGGATTCGTGATCCCAAGGATTTCCTACATGTGATCCCATTGTCTATAGGTTGATTAAGTCTAAACAATTGGTCTCGAATCACATGCTTCTTTCATAGTCATGCCACCACTTGAAACACAATTTCTTTCAATGTGATGATCTTCCTACTAAATTGCCCATGTATAATCAATTTTTCGATCGAATACAAAAGCAATTGATCATCAACATAAAAAGCTAGAAAGCTTGTGAGCAAGCAGTGGCAAATAATTTACATCACATATGCCATCCCAATTGTCTCATATTTTGTTAAATTATTCTTCTCAACTCATGATAATAATTGACAAGCAAGTAAATAAACTATTTCAACCCATGAATTCTCTCATATGCCAACCCACATCCAATTGCAAAGTTCAACACATTTATATGGACATAAAATTCTTTATCCCAATATGAAAGTATCTAAGAGTATGCTGATCAATTTATCCTTTAACTATACAAAGCCTTGATGGTGTTCATTTGTCCACCTAAATGGAACTCCCTTTCAAGTAAGAACATCAAAGGCATGGGATAGTTGAGCAATTTGTTTTATGAAATGACAATAGTAGCCCACATGGCCATGGAAATATTTTAACAAGTTCAAGTCATACGACTCCATGCTTCTGACTATGTAGATATTATAAGGATTTATCTTTAGCTTGATCTGACAAACGACAAGGCCTAACAATTTCCTACAAGGCAACAACAATTTATGCTTCTTCACATTTAATGAAAGACATAATTTCATAAAAAGCTACATGCACTCTTCAAGTGCCTTAAATTATTTCTCTTTTTGTCCACACGACGATGACCAACCATCCAGGAAGACTTTGAACATCCTATACAACATTTTCCCAAATATATAGAGGATGATTTGCTTAAATGTTGCAAGCATATTACATAAACAATGGACATTCATTTGTACACATTCTATTTTCCACAACAAAGGTGATATTCAACTTGTCTTCTTCCACAATATTGATCTGATTAAAGCTTAAGAATCAATCCATAATGAATGGATGTCATGTCCAACCACCCCTTGCATAACCCAATCAATAAACAAAATTAGGAAGGGTCCTTGATAGTCATTGCATTCAATCTTTGAAAATCTACACAAATTCATGTGTACTTTCATTTTCCATATTATGATGATTGGTGACACCAATCATTGTTGATCACTTTAAATATGATGCCCACATCAAACATGACAATTTCATGTTAAACGTTATTGCATAATTTCACTTCATACAATATGGGCTCATCATTGGTTGTGTTCCTAGAACCAATGATATCTCATGGATTCAAGGCTTAGGTGGAATTTATTTTAGGTACTTGTAATTCCATACAAAAGACTCTTTATACTTCATGAATATCTTAAACATAGTTGCCTTTAAAATTGGATTCCAATCATCCCCACATTTGATCAACTTTTCCTCATCTATTTCATCGAGGTTCACTTGCACCATTTGCATCCTCTTGTATTTGATGATATGAAGGTCCTTTGTTACTTTGGTTATGACAGATGGATGTATTGGTCTATCATCGATCTGTGTATCCCTAATGTTGTACTTGGAAAATTTTGGGGAAAATATTAGCTTCTCTCCCCCTACACTACATGTATGTCTCTTGTGTGCGTTTTGATTGTACAACACTTCTTAACTCACCCATCTCAAAAGTGTTTGAGCACAATTGTCTTTCCCTTAACGTTTATACTTGTGTCCTCCTCAACATCCACATATAGGCATACATGCTAGAACACTTCATAGTCCTCCATTTTTCAGTGGAGGAGACTGTTGTCAGAGTGTCATTCATCCTCTATGCACTCTTCCAATTCAATAACATTGTCCTCATTTGGTTTCATTTGAACACCTCCTTGCTTCTTATCATCAAATGTAAACACATTTAACCCGTCTAAAGACATGGGGTCCTTGCTCACTAACGGGTTCTTTAAATTAATGGTATTTATGGTGTTCTTTCTCAAAATTCATGCAATCCTTCTCCCAATTGAGGTCTAAGTCCACCACGTCTATCTATACTTGACCCAAGAATGCATCATAGGCAACCTATTGTATGGGATCACTATGAAGTCAAGTATAAAGGTCTACTAAATAATGGTGGCATTCTAGATTGTTAGCACACTTTCATATTTATGACACACTTGGCTCCCAACAATAAAAAACTATAATCGACACACTCAATTCCCTCCATGTCCTCTTGAAAAGCACATTCACACTTGAAGCACTATCCATTATGATGTGTCAATGTGTTGCCCAATATATTTGTGTAGCAACACTGGTCACTTCCCAACATTGTCATGTTAGTAAACTAATCCTTTGTTATTGTCCTTCGTGACAATAATACATAGCTCCTCTCTTTTCTCCACAAATACATGCAATTCAGGTACTTCCCTCAACAAAATTGGTACATTAACTAGTATGCATGACTACATTGTTCGATAGCCAAGTTTTGTGATATTGACAATTTATTAATTGTGGTTATAGTCATTATTTCCCCTTAGTTGCCTCACTCATCATTTTCTTTTATCATTTCTTTCTGAATATTAACTCGGCCTCTTGCCATTACTTTTGCTTTGTGGATGGGTTAGGATATTCACCCTTCTTCACCTTTGATTGAGTCACATGTTTTATAGTATGTGTTTTCTTTAATGTCAATTGGGTTGATATTTTGATTATGTCCTCCCTTCTTGGGATAATTTTCTTCTACATGATTTCTTAGTCCGCACAGTTAGTACATATTTTGTACAATTGGATTAGAGTCTTTGGTGCAATATCATGCAAAGTGTTTCCACCCCTAACAATTATGACACTAGATGATTGGCCCCCTATCATGTCATATTGAATGTGGTTGTTTACATTCTTTGCAATTCCCTTGGTGGTTATTCCAGTAACCACTACTTGTTGTGTTGACCCACTCAAGGTGCTAGGCTTTGTGTAGACACCAAATGTCATGTCTATCCTTATATTTTGTGTCATTTCTAACCTCTTGAATCATACACATCATGGCTCTCTTAAGCACCTCAATTGACACTCCCCCTTCGTCCTCATCACTATCAATGTCAAAGTCGACAACGCCTAACTCCAACTTTCCCCACCCATTATCTTCATCTTATTTTCCAAGTCTAGCAACTTGTCGAATGCTTCATAGTAAGATGGGAGTGTTACCAACTTCATATTCTTTGATAATTTAAAAAAAAAATCCATTTGTAAACCATTCTCAATTCATCATTAAACTGATTCTCTATCTTGTCCATAAGTTCGTTTTCACAATGGTTGTAGGAGTTCACATCCTCATTGTTTTTTTGTTTTAATATGTAGTAGTGTCGTCACCTAAAAGACAAAATTACTTGTTAAAGGCTTTCCTCACATCTCTTCACATGGCAGAGTTAACTATAAAATCCTATCCATTGTTATGCCTCTAAGGATTATAACATTAGTTGCATCTATTACTTCATAATTCACTCTAATCATTTTCCATATTTTAACATCAGTGTTAATATGATGGAGAGGGTCTTTTTTTCCAACTCAAGAAACTTTAGGCACTTTAATTCCCTGCTCCTAATTTTTTTTTTCGATTATACCAGTCATGTATTTACTCTTGTTTTGGCTGATTTGGTTAGCGATGCATTGTTTGATCACCATTCAAAAGATGCTCTTCATTCATCTTTTCGACTACAAGTCCAAAATTTGCACTAAGGCATTTTTTGATGTCAACTCCACTTCATGATCATTGTCATGAATAAACTATTGCTGGTTTTGACCTCCTACGACAACTCCAACCGCTACTAGGCACACTCCTCTATGGTTGCACCCATGTCATACTCTTGTCTTGCACATTGTCGACCACACTCTCCTACACTTGTCACTAATGGAATTTTTTATCTAACCACTAGTCAACCACCTTTCATGTTTATTGCAATATAAAGACACACACCCTCTCTATGCACTCCATCATTGTGTGCATCTTCAATATCACAACCTCCATCTAAGAACACTCCATCATGCTCATTAGTGCAAGCATTATCAATGTGCATACCCTCATCATCACCTTCATCAACATGTATACCGTTGGCATGCGCACTCCCATCACCTTCATCTACGTGCACAACCTCGTCACCTTTTTCGATGTGCAAACCCTCATTGTTGCCTTCATCAACATGCAAACCCTCTTCATCACCTTCATCATGAATCATTGTGTCACGTCTTGCATCATGTCCTTCACCAACATTATGCTCTTTTGCAGATGACATCTCCAAGTAGTCTTGCTTTTCACAAATCACACTTTGTTTGTTATCAAAGGCCAAGTATTCCGCTTGACAACTTCCCTCTTCCCAAGGGGGCCATACGTGTTGGAGCCTTGCAACCACTCTATCACCCAACCAATTAGGACAACATTGTTACGAGTATTTACATGTCTTCATCCTAAAACAAGGATGAGCAAAGGTGTTTGTACACTCTTTTTCCCTTATGACAAGGATGTTGGGAATAGGTGTCATACACCTTGCAAATCCTAACTATCTCATGTCTTATGTTAAGAGCATATATAAAGGAAGAAAACTGGTGAACTAGACCATGGTTTTGGTTCATGGTTTTAGACCATGGTTTTGTATTTTTATGTTTATAAATACATAATGGGCATAATCTGTGATATTTCAACAGTGTTACTACAAGACAAATGTGTTATTGCAGGTCAATAGTGGTACTACAGGTCATTTGTGTTACTGTAGGACATCTATGTTACTGTAGGTCAGTCGTGTTATTGTAGGACAACTATGTTATTGCAGATCAATAGTGTTACTATAGGAAAATTGTGTTATTGTAGTACAACTATGTTATTACATGTATATTTCCAGCCTTGTTGATTGCTAGGTTTTTCCCCAAAGGGTTTTCCTAGGGTATATGTTGCTTCCTATGTGAGGTATATGTGATTTTGCTTGCTAGAATTGAAAGTCTAGGTTTGTTTTGCACTACTTTCCTCTAAATATTAAGTAGGAAGTTGTTCCGCATTTGTTTAGCTTCCTTTCATTTGGTATTAGAGCTTGGCCTACTTTTGAGATCCTTAAGAAAAAAAGATTTTTCTATTAATCTTGGATTTGAGTGGGAGTTGTGCATAGGGGAAGTGATTTTATTTCAGGATGGCAAGTACATCATGGTTGGAGATAGAAAAATTCAATGGCACAAATTTTAAGTTGTGGAAACTTAAAATGGAGGATTTGCTCATAGATAGAGATCTATGGGTTGTTTTTGGAAGTCAACTTGTGTCTATGAAGGATGAAGACTAGGTTGTGATGGATCGGAAAGCTAGAAGCATGATTAGGCTTTGTTTGGTTGATTCCATACTTTTGAATGTATCTGCAGAGCCCACCATAGAAAGTCTTTGGAAGAAGTTGGGTAACTTGTACTAGGCTAAATCTCTAGTAAATAAACTTTTTCTATGGAAGAAGCTTTACTCTTTGAATATGGGTGATGGGGATTCAATTGTAGAAAATGCATTCAATATCATAGTGAGCCAACTATTGTCCATAGGTGTGCAAATGGACGATGAGGATCAATGTAACACACTACTATGTTCTTTGCCAAACTCGTGGGATAGCCTTGTGATTGCAATCAGTAGCACCACCACTAAGCTAATGCTTGAAGAAGTGGTGAGTGCTTTACTCTTGGAGGAGATGAGACGGAAGACTTCGGATTCCATCAAAGATGCATTGGTTGTTCGAGGTAGATCAAAGGAGAAAGGCAAGAACAATAATAGGGACAACAGATCCAAATCTAAAGGGAGATCTATGTCTCTTGGTAAATCTAGAGTGAAGTGTTGGAACTGTGGCAAGAAAGGCCACATCAAGAAGGATTGCAAGGAAAAGAAGAGCAAGAAGGAATCAAATGATAATTCAGATTCTAAGGCTCCTCAAGAGGACATGGGTGATGTGTTTGTTGCATCCCTTGCCATGCATGCATGTGAGGATACATGGTTGATTGACTCATGATCTTCCTACCATGACTCCCCATCTTGAGTGGTTTTTGAGTATGCGGATTTTGATGGTAGGATGGTGTATTTAAGAGATAACTCCTCTCAAAGTTGTTGGTCGTGGAAGAGTCTTACTCGCACTTGGTGATGGTAAGCTCAAATCCCTTTCCAACGTACTACACATCCCTAGCCTGGCGAGGAACCTGATTTATGTGAGTAGATTAAATGACCTTGGAGTGCAGGTGGTCTTTAGCAAGGAGGGTTGCAAGATGGTGCGTGGAGCCATGATCTTGGCTAGAGGAGTTCGATATGGAACCCTATTTCGTATTGAGGCAAGCACCATTGCATGCAATAGTACAAAGGTTCCTATTGTTGCGAACCTAAAACTTCTAGCTGAAAAGACTATGTTGTGGCATGAACGGATGGACCACATCGGTGAGAAAGGCCTTAGGGCTTTGAAATGCAAAAATATGGTTGAGGGGTTAGTTGATTATTCTTTAGATTTTGACTTTTGTGAACATTATATATATGGAAAGCAAAATCATGTTTAATTTTATCCGAGCTTTGCTACATCTTTAGGGATTTTGGATTTGATTCATAGTGATGTATTTGGTCTAATTGTTGTAACTTCACTCGTAAAATCCTTGTATTATGTTTCTTTCCTTGATGATTTTTCTAGGAAGACATGGGTCTGTTTTCTCAAGAAATCAAAGGTCCTCAATCGATTCAAATAGTTTAAGGCTCTTGTTGAGAACCAAATATAAAAGAAGATCAAGGTGTTGAGAACAAATAATGGTGGAGAATTATGTTCACCAAAATTTGACAAATTTTATAACAATGGCATTGCATGACATAAGACAATTCCAAATACCCCTCACCAAAATGAAGTTGTCAAAAGGATGAACAAGACGTTGATGGAGATGAATAGGAGTATGCTCAATGGAGCCGATATGGATAAAAAATTCTGGGCAAAAGCAATTAGTACAACTTTTTATTTGATTAATAGATCTCTTACATCAACTCTTGATGATAAAACCTTACAAGGAGTTTGGACGGGTAAGAAGCCCTCACTACATGTCAACATTTTTGGTTGAGGCATGTGTATGTGCCTAAGGAGAAGAGATCCAAGTTGTATTTCAAAGCAGAAAAATGCATCTTCATTGGATATGGTGATGGTGTGAAAGGATACAAACTTTGGAAACTTGTGATAGAAAAGGTAGTGTACAGTCGAAATGTGATTTTTAGAGAGATACCTTCCAAAAAACTTGAATAGCTCGGAGGAGGAAGAACCTTCATCTCATTGGGTGAGAAGGTCCACTCGGCAGTAAAGGCAACCAAAAAGGTATAGCCCTCCTTATTTAAGATGTATTTTTACTTTATCTACTAATGTTGATGAGCGTAGAACTATGAAGAAGGCAATGGAGATGAATGACATTAAGTCCTGGAAGATGGCCATGGAAGAGGAGATGGCAACTCTAAAGAAGAATAGCACATGGGACCTAGTTCAATTGCCTAAGAGAAGGAAACTTGTTCGCTGCAAATGGGTTTTCAAGAAGAAATTTAGTTTTGATGGCAAGTTAGAGAAGTATAAAGCAAGGTTGGTTGCTAAGGTATATTCTCCAATTGCAAAGCTTACATCCATTAGATTCATTTTATTAGTTGTTGCATTTGATCTTGAGTTTGAACAAATGGATGTGAAGACAACTTTCTTGCATGGAGACTTGGAGGAAGAGATATACATGAAACAGTCAAAACACTATGTGGAAAAGGGTAAGGAAAACTTAGTTTGCAAGTTAAAGAAATCTCTTTATGGTCTTAAACAATCTCCTAGAATGTGGTACAAGAAATTTGATTCTTATGTTTTGAGGTTGAGATTTGTTAGATCCAAATCATATCATTGTGTTTATTATAAGCAAGAGGGTGGTCATTTTATTGTTATCACTTTGTATGTGGATGACATGTTGCTAATTGGTAACAATAAGGATATCATTAAGGTCTTGAAATCTCAACTTTCACTACAGATTGAAATGAAGGATTTAGGAGTTGCTAAGTTTAACCTAGGGATGGAGATTAGAAGAGATAGAGCCAACATAAAAATTTGGTTAAGATAAAGTTTCTTGACTATGTTTTATAGTGTTTCAATATGAAAAATTGCAAACCAGTGACTGTTCCTATTTTTGTGGGACAAAATTTTCAGTTGAGCAGTGTCCTACACCTGGAGAAATGGAGGACATGAGTCATGTACCCTATGCTAGTGCGGTTAGGAGCCTCATGTATGCTATGGTCTGCAACATACCGAACATTGCCCAAGTAGTGGGAGTATTGGGTCGGTTTATGGCAAATATTGGAAAGGATCATTGGGCAACAATGAAGAGGGTTTTTAGATATCTTCGAGGTCCTTCAATTATCAGGGATCTTTGGCAGCCGAAAAGTTCCACAGCAATCAGCTAAAGGATTTGTAGACTTAGATTGGGTAGGAGATGTTGACAACAAGAGGTCCATTAGTGGTTGTGTTTATCTTGTTTGATGGTGCAATTAGTTGGATGAGCAAGCGAAAGGTTCTAGTCACTTTATCCACTTTATTTGCGACAATCTCTCTAAACAACATGAACATACAAAACCCATCTCTATGCATCAATGAACAGATGCCCCTAGATTGGTCTAGAAGCGAATATATACGACGACAAGTAATCGGGAAGTGAGGTAATCGAGAAGTGGTTGTAACTATCCAACTGCCACATAGCCCATATGTAACTACATGCATAGCAGGTTAGAAATAACCTTTACGTGATGCAATTTATTACATACAAAGGTGTTGTGGATGCACATGTGACAACCCATAACACATACAATGAAACAACTACGAATATGTATAAACTATAAATTACACTTGCTCACTAAGCCAACTCAATGTGGTGCCACCTGAGCTGGCACTACATTGGTTACATCGCCTACACCCCTTCTTCTTTGCAAACACACTGATAATTCTTAAGAGTTATGCTCCTACTATAGACTATATTCAAATGAAGAAATCTTGGCTGAAGTTCAACAAATAAGTTATATCTAAGACTATGAACAATCTATTTAGAAATTTTTTCAACTAATAAGTTTTATCCAAGACTATATGAACAATCTATTTAGAAATGTGTGTGCCTGCTTTGTTAACATTGCTCCTAAAGAATAGGGGTTCGTGATTTATTTAGATCTATAAGTTTGCCAATTTACAAATGTAGACACATACACCCCTAAAGAATAGGGCCTCTTGAGATAAATAGGGTGTAGAATTATGTCCGTCTCATATCCCTTTCAGTAAGTCGATAAGGTGGTTCAATGCTTGGTTACAACTTCCAATTTTGAGATTCATGTTATTGATTATTTTTAATAGCATTTCACAAATCCAAACAATTTCGACAGCTTTTTGTATATAATGTCAATCCACATTACATAAACAGGAATTATCTGCAACTAGCTATGTAATAAGAACATAATCACAGTTTTCAACTGCATTATCATCTCCATGTAATTGGAACATAGTTCTGGAATTACTATTCCGAACCTTTGCATGTGTCTCTGCATCAATCTGGAATCGTTTTACAAGATCTTGAAGCTCCATTTTACGCAATGCCACTTGTTCTTCAGTGATAGGTCTTTTTAACCCAAAATAGAGCATTCCAAAACCAAGCAAAGCCACACCTAGGAGGACCATAATTCCAGAAAATAAAGCAAATGCATATGGTGTATTTTGTCCACCAGGGATCCCATCAACATTAATTCCAAAAAGTCCTGTTATTATAGTAAGAACAAGACCACAGCCTCCAAAAATTGTCAAATTATGTGTAATACGTACACTTCTATCCTGCATTGTACAATTTCAGTTGTGGTTAAAGAATCCAATCAGAGTAATCATTTGGCATTTTAAACGTATATCCAGCACAGACAAATGTACTTAGCTTTGAACTCATACCTGTAACCATGCTCGCACGGTGTTCTGCATAACATCTTGAACTGTGAAGAGGCGGTCTCGAACAGCTTCTTGCTCCCCAATCATCTCTCTTGTGCTTATCCTCACTGTGCTCAATATTTCCTGAGTTACCCTGCCCCTCAAATGTTCTTGAAGCTCAAAGATGATTTCCTCTCTAGCATGTAAACTCCATTTTACCCTAATCACCTATCCAAATATTTAAAATCAACAACATTCTCCACTTCTAGTTTTGGTCATATTGAGATAAATAATAAAGCAGGTCACAATAAATCGATACTCATTTAGCTAGTTATAACATCGCATCAAAAATGTTATTTAATTGAAAGTGAAAAAATAAATCTCTATCTGCCATGTTGATGAAAATATTTGTTTCAGGCACTGAGAGGAAGGCCTTGCTGCTTAATGCAACTTAAAAATATCTAAAGTCAGTCTTGCCAAACATGTGTAAATACACAACCCAACAAGCTTCTACAATAAGTACTCTCAAGTTTTGTTATACCATACACATGAAAAGAGCTTCAGGCTGCTTTTTGAAAGATTACAGAGTAGCCTTAGCTTATGCAAGGTAATTTATCAATTAATATTTTCAAATACCTGTTGTGATGAAACATTTTGTGCAATTATCAGCATGTGTGTTTATATTTCACTTGTTCATTTCATTCTTCCAATGACTAGAAGCCGCTTCAGACATGCATCAGCTGATTTTCCAAATATTCTTGTTAAGCTGATTTAGTTTCAATGTTCTTAATGTATCATACAATCCACTTCTCAAAAAACAGGGAGGAAAAAAAGACTCAAAATGGAATTTGCTGAAGCAATTGCATATGAAACAGAAAATAACATATTTCTAGTCAAAATATAAAAACAAAGTACATAGTCCATAATCCATGGAGTATGATATCCATGGCATGAAAACCATAGAGGACACAATAAACATTGGGCCCAATGCCACTCGACCACCCCTCTTTGACCTCACATCCTAGTAGTAGTTATAGTTGTACAACACTGACCACCTGTGCTTCTGACTTTTCCTATTGGAGCTCACTAAATCACACACATGGAAGGGCCACTTAGGTTGATTTCATCGTACAATTAGACAAATTCCAATGACATTGCCTCTATCTTCACATAAGCTACATCCAAATAAGCAAGGTCCTCTATAGATGTAGGATCCATATTTTCAGCAATCTAATCTATGATAGACCTCACCTAGTCTAACCTTCAAAAGAGATGGAATTCACATGCATGTAGTTCAAAACAGATCCAAATTCATGCATATTTATACATGTTATAACTACTATTTGATGCAGGTACTAACAGCAATATTTCTAAAATCCAAAATATATTGAGAATATTTTTTTCATTTCTTTGTCCTTTTGCCAAATATAGTGTGTTACATATCATTTAGAAGTCCTGACATGCATGTTGACATTGTTCAACTTTTGGTTTTCGGTACTGCCTCATAATTCAGTTGTACAGTTTACAAAGCTTTCTTTTATAGTCCTTGTGAGTTCAAGTCAATCTTATGCTGTCACATTGTCAAGAATTTAGGACAGTAACAACTGGGTCCTCCACCCAGCTCCCACATTATCCAAACAAAGTCTCAATGGTGGCAGGGACATACATCCAAACCCCACAAGATCTAGAAAACACATTGTTGACAGATATATAACAGTTTTTACAGAGACCCTCAATGCTAGAAATACATACAAGACTAGGGAGTTCCTCAAGATTAGTTAAAACTAAATCTGGATTGCTAGAAAGTGCCTCTATAATACTGAAAATGTGCATGCCGTTAAGAAGTGCCATAGGGAATGCCTAAACACTAACCAGTAAAAAGAATAATAAGGAAGAATTTAAAGACTATCCATTCATGCATCTTCTCCCATATTTGCAATTTAAGTTAATTACATCATGTTTGATCAACTAATCCCAACATTGTGTGGTTCACTTCTAGGTTCGTTGCAATACCTTGCAATGATGAGCTAGGACAAAATATTCTTTGACCAACTACCTTTGGACAATTCTATTATTTTAGCCTTTATTTATCATTGTTCCATCATCGTTTCAAGATTTAGCTATAAATCAACCCAGAAGGATAGCAATTAATGGGAAAAATCCAACTAAAATAATGAAATACAATGGGTGATGACAAATTTGAAACTCTAGATAACCAACCAAAAAAGCAAGTATATCTGAGGATCACAACAAAGATCCAAATACAAATATTTGATACTTATCACACTTGGTGTCATGTAGGTGTGGCTAGAGTATCTAAAAGACAACTCTCATGAATATGTATCAAAAATCTATATCAACTCTGATCTCTACTCAGCTTAACTGACCATGTCAATTTGCTGTGAAAAAGAAGCAATTTTGGACAAGATAATCTTGCTAACCAATAAGCTCAATATCAATTTTAGCATTGGATATTTCTTTCTTCAGGGTTTTCTTCCCCAATTCTTGTGACAAAGAACAAAGTCACGGTATTCCAAAGTTTTGTGATGCTTATTCTCCACCTTCAACTCTCTAATAAAACAATGTTGGCTGGCCCAGGTTTAATCTGGGTCAAGCCAGGCTCAAAAACAAAGATTTAAGACTTATATTTATTTTAATGTTTAATTGTTTGAATAATTTGATAAATAATGTTGTGATGACGACACATTTACTTTGTGTGTTATCAATGGTAAGATGATTTTCTTTGATAACCAATGTCTGTCATGATGTTGCGAGGGTAAACATGAAGCGAGGGAGGACACTTTGCTTCTCAAGCAGTCTTAAGGGATTGAAAGGGAGGTTGGGGAAGAATTTATAGTAAATACTGCATTTTTCTACAAAAGGGAATGAAAGGGATTGAAAATCTTCTATATGTTTCTTAAGGGATTGAAAGGGAGGTTGGGGAAGAATTTGCTGTAAATACTGCATTTTTCTACAAAAGGGAGAGATATTCTAGGACATGAGCAGGTAAAGACAAGGGAAAGTGTTGAATGTCATTTATGCTTGTTACAACAGTTAAACTGATAGAAATCCAAGATGACCTGCCAGGGAAACTCTGTGCCCTTCACAAGGCAGTGCAAACCTTTTCCTTACACAGCCACTGTGCTCTAGCATCATGACTGATAACATCCCTTGTGTAGTAAACAATGATATGAGAGACATTTTTGTTCTGATTGAAAATTGTACGTGGGATCAGTGATGATGAACATATACCCCTGAAGTTAGGGCAAGATCTGCTGTGCAAACCAGATTTGTTGGTCATTTTGTCCTGCTGTCTGTAAAAGTGCATAAATGTGGGATTGTTGCATGCATATGTGTTTGGAAACCCTAGTTGTGTTTGAAATTGTTTATACAAGTCTCGATATTGGATTGATACTGTATTGATTGAAAGTCAAAAAGATGAAATGAAATGTGTTGCTTTCCACAGTGGCTTTAGTGTATCCACACTTTTTTATGATAAACTGATTGTTTGATTTCTTCAGTAACCTTTGTATAGCATTGAAACCTGATGACATGTTTGTTGACAGTCATGTCTTCATGAAGAACTTTGCTTCCTCATGTTAGGTGATCTTAATCTGTGTTTGGTTGGTAATGATAGAAAGTTGGATTTGGGATTCTGTTTGCATTTAGCACTGCACTTTTTGTTACTATCAAAAAAGACCCCGATACGATTGGATAGGTAAGGATCAATAAGAAGGCCCATTTGTCCCATGTATCTTATTTGAATATGATTGACAAAGGAACAAACTTGTGATCACAGATCAGTTTAGCATCATTGGCTACAGTCAAATCTCACAATGGGATTGGAACATTGTTGAACCCTTATAGGGATATATATGCATACCTCTAATGATTTTATTCTACATTTCATTGTTGATATTTGAATGTGTGTTCGTTGATCTATCTCTGCTGCGCATCTTGTGATGATGACTCTATTATGACTTTTGAACTCATAAGTAACTTTACAGCAAGAAATATAACTGTAGAGGTATTTGAGATACAATCTCCCTCTCGAAGCCGTATACACTAGACTTTTCTTTATAACCTTGTACTTTATTCATATTGTTGTGAGATGGAAAAACCCTTGAATATATAGTTATTAGTGTGAGTGATACAGTCTTTACCCAGCAGCATATGTTGATGTATGGCTCTTCAAAATCTGACCTGTAGCATTATAAATGGGTAAATTTTTGGCTCAGCAACTTGTTGTGAAAGGATCTTTTAAGTGATTCTGATTTGAACCTATGGAGGCATTAACGTGTTTGTTGAGTTCTATTTGTTGTCCAAATGGAAGAAATATTAGAAATTAGATATGATTGTTGTAGAACCTCTTTAAAAAAATATGTTGTTCATGTAGTGACTTTGCAGTGGAAATGGAGAAGCATGTTTATTTGACTCAATATATAGTTGAATTCGGTTTCCTTTGTTGATGAAATTGACTTCAGTGAGGTCTAGAAATGGCAGTAATATGGTACTAAAATGCATCTAAATTTCATGCAATGAGTCACATATGCTTAAATTGAGATTGTCATAGGAACAAGTTGGTAAGACTAGATGTAATTTGTATCAACACCATGTTTTGTGTGGATTTTGGCATGCCTAAGCTTATGCTTATTTGCTTTTGAAAATACATGAAATTGTTTTTAAAATGACTTGATGACTGATGCTTTACAAAGTTCCATGCTGTCCTTGAAAACATCAATGCATGCAAACACAATCAAATGGATTGGATAAACCATGATAGCTTTAAATAACCTTCTTTCATTATCATGAGAGAGTACATGTTTTAAATAGGTTTTTTTTTTAAGTAGGGTTTTGAAAGGGTTGCCCTTTCCCTTTTACATCAATTTAGTCACATTGAGCTATTTGGTGCCACTGAGATTTGAACCTTGGTGTGGGCTACATCAACTATTTGTCCCAACCATTGAACCAAGGACCCACTAGCCTATATGTTTTGAATAGTTATTTAAGTTTAACAATGTATTATTGTATGCCAATGGTCTTAATGGAATTAATTTTACAAATCTGAGAACCAAACAAGTTCTTAGATGGAAATCCACTACCACAACTCCAAGAAGCCGATAAGGACATTGATATTCCTGGCTTGGAGTCTAAGCTACAAGGGCTTACAACAATCAATATAAGAACAAAGAAAGTACACCCCATAAGCCCGATTGACTGAGAATCCCGTTGTTACATGTGGTATAAAGCGTTGGTTTGTGAGACCTTTAAACGCAAATGCAGGGAAGTATGGTTAGAAAATGAGGTAGCGGTCATGTTGGTGGCCAAGGTCATGGTGTAGTCCAAGGAAAAATTGATGGTGAAGGCCATAACAAAGTAGTGTCATCCCATCAAAAACTCAACCATTGATAGCCAGAAAACCCAATAAGAGCAAGAGTAGCGATAGCCAATTGAAGAATATGTGCCAAGCCAAGAGCAGGAAAACGAAAAGCAACCACCCACTCCTCTACTGAATAAAGTAATTGTGCAACAAATGGCTCAATTAAATGAACATTAAAATCTCATTGCTGACTGGCTAGCTCAACTTCATCAGCAAGAAGGATCATCACAAGGAATCAGACATAAAAGGCCTCAGGATAAGGATGTCAATGATGCCTCGAGGCACGTCTTTTCAAAAACAAATCAAAACACAATGCTTCAAAAAGTATCAACCACCTAAGTTCAAAGGAGGACAAGACAAAGATGTGGAGGCATGGTTGCTTGCTATGGAGAACAATTTATCCATGCATACTTTTGATGAAATTATTGAAGGCAACTCTTGGTATTTTTCATCTGGAAGTTGACACATCAATATTTTGGAAGCACCATGAGCTAACATGGAACTTCTTGAAAACTCTCAAGGAAAAGTATTTAAATAAGCACTACCAAGAAAGGAAGCTTTAAGAGTTTGAGTACTGCCATCAAGGTAACACCACAGTGGTGGAATAGAAGAGCAATTTTCTGAACTTGCTAAGGTATGCGCACATATTAGTGAGGATAAGATTAAGATCCATAAACTTTTGTTGGAATTGAACACCGATATAGATACGAAGGTGGATAAATTAGATCCCTCTGATCTTACAGAAGCCATGCATCTAGCACAGAAGGCAGAAGCCCAACTCACAAACAAAAGCAACCCTTTGCACAATAAGGAAACCAAAGCCAAGAGTATGCCATCTAGCAAGTTCACAATGTCATCAAGCAAAGGCACAACTCCATGCATGGTAGCAGTATACTTCTCTGATCATAAATCAGAGGTAAACAACATAAAGGGATTAGAGAATACAAACAACTTCTTAAAGCAGCACTTGTCATGCCTATTGAGTATCCTAGGTATTTTGAGCTTGCAAGGCACCATGCAAAATTAACAATTTTCTTGAATAAAATTGATGCTATAATTAACCAACATGGTAAAGACCAAAGTGTGTAGGCAGACAAATTGGAGCACGAATTTCATTAGCGCATGGACGGTCTAATGATTTGTATGTAGCTTATGTGTCATGGCAACTGAATTGTTTATAATAACGTATATGAACTGTATTAAATGGGATACTTCTTTTGTATGGATGTACACATGTCAGGTAGTTAAGTGGTTAGGCAGTTAACAACTACTTCCGATGATGCTTTCCCCTATATTTTTACCCCATTCCAATATCTTCAGTGTTCACAGTATGTTAGTTGTAGGTCATTGTATGATTGTGTTATCATCGAATTTTTGTGTTCATAGGTGTAGAGTGTCTAGCAGAGTGCACGCTTTGCAGAGTTGTCATACTGTACAAGACCAAATCATCAATGTACATTTTTTTGCAGAGATAATGACCTACAACAATTAGTGCCATGAGTTATCGTAATATTGCTGTATATTTCTTTTTGTTGCATCTTTATTATTCTGTTTTCATTTTTCTTTGTGAGACTTACACAAAAAAACTATACCATACACTGAACATGAAGCAAGCAGGCAATTGAAAACTTTGGTGCTCATCTAGATGGATGGTCTAATGCAAACATGCGATCATATCTTTGTCCTTGTTTCCACAAATTTGCCATGGAAGTTGGATGCTGGCATGCTTAGATTCCTTAGGAAACATATTCATGTGCCTTCTCTCAATCTTGAAGAATATCAAGCCATGTTCGAAGACCTATTACCTCCTTTGCAAACACTGCCATATGATTCTATGGTTGAAAGCACAAGATTATTCAGGTTTGGATATTTATTTGGTTTGCAAAGTGGCTGCTATGCAGCCGCTAATGTTTATGCTAGAACACAAAGAGAACAATGTTAATGCAACTTTAACACAATTAAGAGAAGAGTTGCCAAGCATTTGTCCTATCACATGTGGTGAGATTACTATGGCTTTTAGATTCAAAAGGCCCTCAGCCCACATGCATGTGTAACCTAGCTCGTGGTTACACAAGAATGGAACTTGGAGTTATTTCTATCAAGAAGAAACAATTGAGGGTCAACATGGATATAAACAAACTATATCAGAGAGTCAAGGAACAACAAGAGCAAGAAGAGAAAATTTACATATTGTTGACAGGACAGGTGCCATACATCTCAATGAGTAAATTGGAAATATTGATTGATGATTAACTTGGTTCCTAGCCAAGTTTAAAGAAGGATTTCATATGATGGAAATGACAATCGAGGACAAAATACAAGAGGCTTTGAAGAGACAATAGTGAAGAAGCCTATCACCTTCAAAATTGATTGAAACTCATCGCAATAGCATAGAATTTTGATACCAATAAATTGTAGAGTGATTGGCCACTAGGTAACATATTTGAATTTGATTTATATAGAGTTAAAAGCAAACTCGCACATAAAACCTTGTTCTCTCCTGATTTGAAATTATATAAAAGTCCAATTGGATATTTAAGGTCATTTGTATAAGTGTCAATAAGATACCATTTGATGTCCTCGTACGATGTGCCATATGTATTCTATTCATTTGGATCAAATAAGTTCAAGAATTATTCGACCTGCCCCCAACTTAAATAGGATGCAATTTATTGAATTTAAGAAAGTATGTCTCTATAGTGTTCATTTGATGAATAATCACAATTCAAGTTAGATAAGGTTGGGTGCATGCTACTGTCTCACTATTGCGGGTTTTGTGCCAGGGAAGCCTACTTCTGCAACTTTGAGTATTTTTTAAGAGTATCTCCATTTAGAACTTGACAAAGGTGTAAACTGATAATTGAAGCACTTTGAGCATAGATCATGAACATATTTTTCTTTCTTTTTAAGTCCATAAGACAAAATCTTGTTAACAGGTCACTATTGGTCAACATATTAAAGAATCTTTAATGGCAAAGGTTAGTCTCAAGTGTCAAATGTCAAGTCGTACAACTCAAATCTAGTGTCCATTAGGTTATGTAGGTCCAATGATTTGTCAAATATGTCTATATATCCAATCAAAATTGTTGTGACATCAAAGAATTCCTAATGAAGATCAATATAGGTGACTCAGCACCAGAATATTGCGAAATATTTATGTCAAAGTTAGAACACAACATATAGGAGAGTTCATTTCCTCAGAACAAGAGGTGATAGAAAAACTCAGTGTATATGTTGACAATAGCATGCTCCAAACACAGTTCATAATTCATTTTTCTACTTTACGATGTGTTGAGATATGGAAACTTTCATATTCACTAGCCCCAAAGCATCCAATGGAAGTTCATCTCCTAGACACATGTAGGAGGAATCGAACTCAACATGCTTCTCTCAAGCCAATTCTTATTACTTTCCTTGCACTGGGTGTCAACAGGCAAATGGAATTGAGGGCCAGATATATATTCAATACATATTTCCACCCAGATATTTCGGAGTTCTATTGCACTTCACAAGAGGATGCAGTCCCTAGACAAAGACATTGTTACCATCATTGTCGATTTATTCCAAGTCATAGGTCTCACCACAGTAGGAAAGTATTACAACTAAAGAACCCTACAAGCTGAGAAGGTAACTGAGAACTAAAACATTCAAACATAACTGCGGGAGCTAAAACCAAATTGAGTAAATCCTAACCATATTATTCAAGTACAAATACGAATATCCATGTGAGGGGAGTAACCCTCAATCAGAACCAGGAGCTGATGAAGAACAAAGCTGGAAAGTGAAGCTGAAAACCAGAACTTCACTTATCTGTATCAGTGCTCATAGTAAAAGGACTAATTAAGATCACTGTCTATCACCACAACAGGACCAATACTGGATATGAGACTTATCAAAAACATTTTCAAGCTTCGTCTTCTCATGTTTGTTGTAGCATATTTCGATAATATTCTTGTTTGAAGCCAGATTTAGAAATATCATTTTCAGCTGCACCACATGCAAATGACTGTGGATCTGCTTCAGTTGCACAAGCTTTAGTACTAACAGAAAAGAGTTTGTTACAAGTCTCCATATCCTATCTGGTATACCTCAGATATTCACAATGTGTCTATATTGATCTTGACAAGGTGAAAGCACCCAAGCAGTGGCCATTATTCAGTGAAAGTATTATTTACAGACCCAAACAATTATTTTTCGGATTACATCAACAAACTCATTTAGAGCATCCAGAAATGTCCTGAAGTTCTTAAATGCCACAGCCATCATTTGAAATTCAAAACTCAAAATGCTATATTATATTTAAATCATACAACATTAAGTGAAGTACAAAAATGTATAGTTGTTTGCCGCAAACTTCTGGAATCTTCCTTAAAGCAGCAATGTACACTAAATCCTTGCACTGAAATTGGCATCATCTTTTAATACTCTATAGTTAAATGAAGCATTTATGGACTTTTCTAATATTTAAAACCTACCTTATTTTATATCCTGTTTCTAATAAGACAATGCATAGTGAATTCTATAGGTCTTGGGTGTATGTTCCCAATAGCTCTGAGGCGTATGTTAAATAATGAGTATATATTATCATTAAAGTGGAATTTAGCTGTATAACTTTCCCAAATGTCATAAGATGTAGCCCCTTCTTTTACTTGCATTTATATTTGTATTTATCCATATTGTGTATCCTACATTGTCAGGACCTAGCATGTAAGCCTTTGCCACTGTTAAAATTACTGAAACCTAGTAGTATAAAGTTTAGGCAAACCTGTCAAAGATGTACCATTTTTTTTAATAGGTTATATGGGATTGAAACGGGCCTCACCCATATTACATCATGACCACATGGTGGTATTACAATAGCTTGGCAATTATGCATGCATCGCTTGGCAAGATTTGAACTTGGGTCTCCTCATTGAAAGTCAAGATATTTAACCACATGAGATCATACCACTTACACCGACTTGGATGTTAAATTGATAGGTCCTCCTGTTAATAATTGACCAACTTCATAGTCATGGCTTTGCAAGGGATACACATCTCTCTAGGTCTTGGAACACCAATATTTCCAACAACATTTCCAAGACATAACTACAAAGATGCACCTCTTTGATTGCATCATGATATCATCAAACCCACAATCCCTTATGGATCTAAGATATGGAATCCAAGTCTAGGGTGTGTTGATTGGGCTTGCATTGAGAGGGTCCAAACTATTTTGCTTCAATGATTTATCCAATGTAAAAGAACAATTCCCCAATGTATTGTTCAGGCTGAGTTTGGCACTCATCCTCTTTGCCTTGAGAGCATCTTCAAAATTATTTTTCAGTTTCATTGCCTTAGATCCATGGTTGATTGCACCTCAGGCCGAGAGAGATACCCATAGTTTGTGCTTTGCTCCTCATAATGAATTTCCTCTAGGAGCTCTTCTAGTCATCATCGTGGATGGTACTTAGACGTTGTTTATCTTAGTAAGTCCGTTAGCATCTCCATAAATCAATTACCTCCATTCAAATACTCTTTAAATGCTCCTCCCCATCATCTTTCTAAAAAGAGAGTGATAAATCAAGCGATAGCAGATGATGTTTATCGACAATATATTCAAATAACTTAGGTTTCTCCATATCAATCTTTTAGTCCTAAGTTTGCCTTCTACACTAAATATTTCATGAGGATTAAGAATGGCATTATTATGCATCTTGATTATATACAATGGCATTGGACACAGCCTCAAAATTCATCTTGGTCGGGTCAAAGAGTGCTCACATCATTTGTAAGTGGAGACAAACCACCAAACTCCTTAAGAGAATAGGATACGTCCTCTTTTTATTCTTTGGGAGGTGGAGACTGAAGACTATTTCATCTTTAGTTGTCATATTTATTATGAGATTCAAGGAAGGTAATATTGCTTGTATAGAAACTCAAGTGGATCGCTTGCCCCTTTTTTAGCTATCCTGACCAAAGATGCTTGGATCTATACTTTTAGAAACTTGTCACTCTTCAATGCCAATTATTAAAAGGAAGATCGACTACTACTCAACTAATCACCCCATTCTTTCACTTTATCTTTGTTGTCAAGTGTAACAAGCGTTCATTCAAAGCTATGGCTCTTCAAAATGTTAACAGATCTATGTGCCCCTGTTTGCATACAACAGTGGCTACAAGGGCTTTGGTTCTTTCTTCTTCTTGCATGCAACGGGACAGGACTGCAGTTCTCAATGTCACATTTTGGCCACCCCTCACCTATCAAGGAGTTGTAGATAGACACATTACTAGTTTCCTATCTTCTTCCATTGGTTCCACGTCCATGGATGCTAGAAGAGTCTAAGGGGTGGACTCCATGACCCCCAAGGATTATCCAACCAAGTCCCCTTAGTCCTAGCCATTCTCTTGGGAGCATCATTAGATCCTATGTTGGCCCTTTTGGGATGGTTGGTGATGAGTCTGATGACAATGATTGTGCTTCTACTTTACATCCCACTACAAATCAATGTTGGCACTCAAATCTAGTGGAGCTCTTTTCAATTTCTCCTTTACCTTGATTGTTGGCTCTCTCTTCATCATTAATTTTAGCATGTTAGCATTTTCCCATTTTGGGTCCAACCCTTAAGGTTATAGTTGCCACATTTTTGCTAGGGGCATAAATTTTATCAGGTTGTTGCCACTCTCCTTCTTCCCCGTTCTTTCCTCATATGTTATGATGATCTTCCTTGGTGCTTCTGCAAGTGTTCTGTTTTCAGTCCCCAGCTTCCATCAGGTCCGATGCCAGCATTGGCATAAAAAATTGCAAAATTTTACCAAGTGTTAGCCCTTTCCCGAGATCGTTGTTGTTATTGCGCGATTTCTAGCACAGGCAGGTTTTTGAGCGACTAAGGGTCATGTTTCAAACTGGCAGATTTGCCTAAGTCCTTTGAACCCGAAGTCGCTATTGCGCGCACTACACTAATGTGGAATAGGCGGGCTCGAGATCGCTGTTGCGGAGGGAAAATCTCCCCAGCGAGCAAGAGTTTCCAGCGCTTTTGAGCTTGCGAGGCTGCTAAGAGTTAGAGCCCGAGATCGCTGTCGCTACCCCTCCAGACCCAAAATCGCTCAGCTCTCCCAGCGACATCCAGCAAAGAAACTTCCCCCCGAGCCCGGAATCGCCGTCGCCAAGCAGAAAAGCCCTAAATCGCTCATTTTGTGAGCACTTTCGAGCTCAAGCCAAGGATTGCCTTGGGTTATCATTCCCAAGATCGTCGTCGCTCTTTAGCGATTCTGGGCGCATCTTCCCATTTCAGCGATTTTCGGCCGCAGTCAAAGAGAATGTTTGGGATGATTTTCCCTCCTTCTTCAGGTCAGATTTTGGAGTTCGCGCCAATTGGACTTTGAGGAAGAGTGGGTGGGCATTGAAAGATAATTGTACCCCATCTACCAAAACTAGACAATAGTCCCCTTTCAACGACCAAGACTGTCAGAAGTTGTACAAGATCGAGAGCATCCTGCAAGTACAGGGATGGCCGACTGAGAAATCTCTCCCCCTTTTTGTAGCTTTTGCAGCTTTTTGCAGGTTTGGGGATCTGCACTTGGCATTGTAATTGGGAGGGGAAAATGCTATAAATAGCAAGTGCGTCTCATTGTAAAAGGGGGAAAATGGGATATCTTGCTAAGAAACTTCTCTAGTTGTACATCTGCTCTTAATCCAAAAGTATACTTGGCTCATTAGTTGCGTCTATCTTGTATGCTGCCTTTCTTTAGTATTTCTGCTTCATGTTGCTTATTTTTCTGATTGCGGTCATTCTGCATATCTGGATCTCAACATTGGCAATTAAGTGTATTTGGAATAAGATAGAAAGGATACATAGGGTAGGAAAGTGCTAATGTTTCTAGGTATACATTGTTTTGATTGTTGTTGGTAAAAGTGTCTGGTTAGTAATTGTGCTGCTTATCTCCTTCACCCGAAGTACATCACATTTACATCTCTTTCTGCACTTTTAAATCTCTTTCAACACCCTAAACTAAATTTAAAAACATAGGAAGCCAGCCTTCTCCGGAGATTGGCACGGAAGGCATTCCTTCCTTCCGGCCTTTCAATATGTTGGGCGAATCTAGGGCGCAAAGACCTAAAACCTTTCCTAGTGGCAGATTCGTAACCAACAGTTATAATTTAATGTCATACATTTGTGTAGTTTGTGATACTTTTTAAGTTTTTGGTTATTACACTGCATTGGAACAACTTCTTTTGGCGAGTCCCATTAGCCTACTTTGGTCACCCCTAGACACTAATAAAATTATTTGATCTCTTTTACCTTGACTATTGGTTCTTTCTTCTCTTCATCATGACTTTTACCATGTTAGGGTTCACTCATGTTTTGGCCCCAACCCTCAAGGCTGTAATTTGATGCCATCCAATTGTTCCACATTAGTGTAGTTTTCCTTGGTTCCTCTACTGTAGTTTAGCTTATTTTTTATAGTACTTTTCTGGTTACTATAGTGCACTGTAACAACTCTTTTCAATGAGTCCCATTGGCCAACTTTGATCATCCATAAACACTAATGGAATTATCTTATCTTACCATCTCTTGTTTTTCATCCTTTCTTTCACGTGTTTGAAGCTCCTCTCTAATGAAAGAGCTAGCCTAGCCTACCCAAATATCCTTGTTTGAATGGTATAACAGGGTAAACCTTGTGTAAGATGGAATCAATATTCTAGTTATCCTCAATGACCTGTAATGAGGCAGTTTACTGACAATGATCCATTTTTGTTTGGTCATGCTTGGCAGTTCCACAATCAAAATGTCTCATTATAAGGGACCAATAAGTGTCTTACATCTAATTAAGACCTGTAATGAGGTAATTTACTGACAATGACCCATTTTTGTTTGGTCATGCTTGGCAGTTGCACAATCAAAATATCTCATTATAAGGGACCAATAAGTGTCTTACATCTAATTAATAAAGGCTTTATGATACAATTTAGTATATGAAAGGGAGATAAATGGACAGATACTCTCTCCATATAATGGTGGAGTATACATGTAATCCAAGGTGCATAACTAAGAATCATAAGCCTTGCTAACTACCTCTTAGCAAATAACCTTATGATAGGTTATTACTAAGGTAAGTAAAAATGTATAACAAGATCATATTACAACAAAGGTATTATATATGGTATAATAAGATCCACAACTTATCCCTCTTCAAAAAGCTTGGTAACTCAAAGCATTACACAAATATCTTTAATTTGGAAATGAATATCTTCTTTTTGATCCAACTCCTTACATGTTTCCAACGAAATTGAGTTCACAAAAGACCAATTCATCTTTGAAGCACATGAAATTACGTGGAATACTGAGACTATTGCCTCATTGAATCAACACTAATACATCCCGAAACAACCTTTAGAGGCATCATATTTAATTGTGACTTCAATATGCTACTTCAACCTTGAATCCATGTATATCTTGAGAATTTGGAATATGTGAATGTTTTTGACATTGTCATCTTTTAGGATGATGTGGGTATCAACAAACTAATTTTCAATGCCAATGGCTCTCATGATAAGGATGCTAACAAGGATCAATCTTAGAACGTCTTAAAAAATCAGTTTGGATACAATCAACCCTCATTTTAGGTGTATTGTCAAGGCTCTTGATAATAAGTTGTAACTATGTTGACAGAAACAATCTTATCTACATGCTTAATCACACTTGTAAAAGCTTTTTTGATTAATACTGTAAATTGCCTTTAGGTGGCAGCCTTCGATCATTTTTCACACTTTTACTTCTCGAAGCAAGACATGTTAATGATTTCAAACACAAGACTTGATCAGGACACTTTAAACATGCTATTTCTTTATCCTGATTGCACAATATCTTATCAAAAATGTGTAATGGCTGCTTTTGAGTTTCATGTTCTTTCTTGAAAATTTTAGTTTGTCTTGACAAAATTTCATTATGATCCTTCAATTTTCTTCTCAACTTTTTCTTATAATTTAGCCTTTAGTGATGCAATCTTCTATTCTAGCCTTTATTTGTTTTTCTTAGACCAATTTCATAAGAAAAGCTTCTAAAATTTGACCCAGGTTAAATCTTCCCGAGCTCAAAACCAAGGTTGATACAATATTTCAATGTCTTGTTTGTAAAATAAAAGCTCTATCTCAAAGTATTCTTGTTATGAATATTCCATCAAGTATCTACACCTTCCTTTCCTAAAAAGTTTGGTATAAAAGCCATTAAATTTAATTAATTTTTTATCTATTTTAAATCTTGGGTCCCACTTTTTCATGCCTTTTCTTGAAAATTTTGATTTAGAAGCCGTTATATTTTAATTTTGTTTAATTGATCTCAAATATTGGGTCGCACATTTTTGCATCCTAATAAATTTCTAGATAGTGTTGTTTTGGTCTCAGTTTGCACCTTTTGATGTTTGGAGTAACAACCTTTTGTTTGTTGAATCACATTTTCATGTCTTGGGTTGCAACCTTTTGCTCTTGAGCTGCATGTCTTCATGTCTCTAGTTGCAGCCTTGTGCTCCTCATGTCACACCATTTTGCTCCTCACTTGTAACCTTTTGTGTCTTAGGTCACACCCTTTCAAGTGTCAGAATGAACCCTTAGAATTTGTGGGTTAAACCATTTTGCATCTTGAGATGCACCCTTTCGCATCTTAAGTCGCAACCCTCATGTCTCAAGTACACAACTGCTGATTAAATGTTGGGCAGAAGATGAGTGGGTGAGAAGAATATGTTGAGAAATGTAGCTCGGACAGGAACTTCTTGCATAGGCTTCAGTATGAACGTGCTAGAAGTGGTTCGAGACATTTCGAATTCTATTTTGAAATTCACTTAAGTGATTCTATTTTGTAATTCACTTAAGTGATTTTCTATTTTTAACCATACGTCGCAAGATGAGATGAGATCTAATCTTAGGGTTAGAGATATTAGGGTTACTTTTTCAAGGATAAAAAGAGAAGGTCAAGAGTGTTTTACAAACACAAAGAAAAGGTGAACAAATTGCTGAAGAGAACTGCAAGGCTATTGTGCAGGAGGAAGAGTGATTTGCTGGCCAGAAAGGCAGCAAGAGAGCAGGTTGTCCTGCTATAACTGTAATCTCCTCCATTATATAATATATACAGGTTCAGTAGCATATTTGTCTTCCGCTGTTCATTCTGTTCATTTTCCAGCCATCTGTGTGACTGTTACATGTTTAAAATAGATTCATTTCAGATCTGATTTATTTAGAAACATAGGCTAGCAGTCATCTAGGGTTAGGAAAATTTACATGGTATCAGAGCTAGGTTCTGTGATTGAGATCCTCAAGGGTTTACAGCAGTAGATCACTGTTGGATATTAAAAAAAAACAACAGTTAGAGGGTTTCATATTTTTTGCTTGAAGGACTAAGCTTATTTGCAGGATAACTTTTTTGAGTCATTCATATCAGATCTGAAAGTTTGTACAACAGATCTCAGAGATGGTAGCAACTAGCCTCAGATTTGAGGATAGATTGGAAGGTGCCTCCAATTTCTCGCCCTGGAAAGTTAGGGTAATGTTCTTGTTGGAAGAGAATGATCTCTAGGATATTGTCAAGGATGTTGTGACTTTGTCTACAGATCCGCAGAAATTGGCAGCTCACAAAAAGAAGTGAAGGCCAAGCGGATAATCTTGGATGTAGTGAAGGATCACCTGATTCCTCACATATCCAAGAAGACTACGACAAAGGAGATGTTTGATGCCCTGGTTAGCCTCTACTAGAGCGAGAACATAAATAGAAAGATGATATTGCAGAACAAACTCAGATCTATGGAGATGACCAGATCTGACACCGTTACCAGTTACCTGATGAAGATCACGTAGATTCGTGATCAACTGGCAGCAGTTGGGGAGAAGGTTGAAGACACAAAGTTGGTAAACGTGGGACTTAATGGTTTCTCAACTTCAATGGAACCATTTGTCAAAGGTATCTATGCTCGTGAGCACCTTCCCACCTTTGAGAAACGGTGGGATGATTTCATCCAGGAGGAGACTCGGATGGAGGCAAAGGCCAGCAAGAAAGGTGGTGACGATAACCGAGCTCTCTTTGGGCAAACCAAGAAGGGCAGAGGTAAAGGACCCAACAAAGGTAAGGTAAAGAGTGAGGAGTCAACCTCATAGTCAGGGAAGGACTTGAGCAAGATCAAGTGCTTCATTTGTCATAAGCACGGCCATTATGCATCACAGTGTCCAGACAAGAAGAGCAAAGGGAAGCAGCAGCAGACGCAGGTAGCAACCCCTACAAAAACTCAAATGAGTGAGTTTGCTGCCAAATTCGAGAAGGATTTCTTGTTGGTCTCTTGCCTTTATACCAGCACGGTTCCGAGGGATGCTTGGTATGTGGACAGTGGGGCATCTCGGCACATGACATCAACCCGACAATGTTTTACCAGTCTATAAGAGCAGGACTCAGGGATTCAGGTTGAGCTTGGTGATGATACCAAATATCCAGTTGAAGGAATTAATACCATTCATTTTCAACTCCAATCAGGAACTCTTTAGACTTTGGTGATGTTTTGTTTGTTCCAGGTCTCAGGAAGAACTTGCTTTCAGTTTTGATTATGGAGGATAAGGGTTATGTAGTAGAGTTCAAGAACCAGCACGTCCTTATTACATTGAAAAAATCTAGCCCAAAAACAACACAAGTGATAGGGGTTAGGGGCGACAATCTATACAGGTTGCAAGGTGAACTTGTTCGAGCCCTAGTTCATAGAAGTAACAACTTGTGTGAGTTGTGGCACAAGAGGATGGGGCACCTGCATCATAGAGCGTTGCCTATTCTGAGGGAGATAGTCACAAGTCTTCCAGAGTTCAGCATTGAGCAACAGGGAGTATGCAAAGGGTGCACGCTTGACAAGCATGCCAAGGCTATTTTCCCAAACAGCGAGCATAAGTCTAAGGAGATACTAGATCTAGTACATTCGGATGTTTGTGGACCGATGTCAGTATCATCAATTTTAGGTAGCATGTACTATGTTTCCTTTATTGATGATTTCTCTCGCAAGACATGGATCTACTTCTTAAAGACCGATGAAGTCTTTAGCAGGTTTCAAGAGTTCAAAGCTCTAGTTGAAAACCAGACAGAGAAGAAGATCAAGGTCTTGAGATCAGACAATGGAGGTGAATATACCTCCAAGGAGTTCGATGGTTTCTGCAAGTAGTCAGGAATCAAGAGGAAGCTGACTGTTCCATACAACCCACAATAGAATGGGGTTGCAGGGCGAAAAAAATTGATCCATCATAGGGGCTGCTAGGGCCATGATTCATGACCAAGGCTTGTCGATGTTTCTTTGGGCAGAAGCATGCAACACAACAGTCTACATCCAGAACAGATGTCCTCACAGGATCTTGGAGGACAAGACATCAGAGGAGGCATTCACAAGTGTGAAACTAGAGGTGAGTCATTTCCGCATCTTTGGATGTCCAGTTTATATCCATGTTCTGGTAGAGAAGATGACCAAGTTGGAGCCCTCCAGTAAGAAGAATTTATTTATAGGTTACAGTGAGACTTCAAAAGCTTACAGGGTTTATATTCCAAAGAAGAGGAAGACAATAGTGAGCAGGGATGTAAAGTTTGAGGACGTTGCATCCAAGAAGTCCCATGAGCCTATTCCAGTGATAGATAATGAGGAGCAGGAAGCTCCGAAGGCTGAGCCAGGGTCACCAAAGACACCAGTGGTTTCTAGTTCAGGACAACAACCTTCAGGTGAGGAGGAAGAGACATTAGCCCCTTCCAGTTCTATCAGGAGACCTCGATGGCTTACACAAACATTGAGGGATGCTCAGGAGTATGTTGAGGCTCCTAGCAGCATGTTTAGGTAGAGCAGACCTCCGAGGAAGTTTCAAAACTAGATGGCATTGATGAGCAATTTCATAAATTCTGAGCCTTCTAGTTTTCAGAAGGCAGCAGACCAACAGGTTTGGCGGGATGCCATGGTGGAGGAGTACACCTCCATCATGAAGAATGATGTTTGGGACATAGTGCCAAGATCGAGGGGAAGTTAGTTGTGAGTTCCAGGTGGCTCTACAAAATTAAGCATGCTGCAGATGGCAGCATCGAGAAGTTCAAGGCGAAGTTTGTGGTGAGAAGGTTCTCCCAGAAAGAGGGAATGGACTATGAGGATACTTTTGTTCCAGTCGCTAGATACACTTCCATTAGAGTAGTTATGTATTTAGCTTCATCTATGGGATGGCGGATTCATCAAATGGGATCATTGAGGAAGAAGTGTACATAGAGCAGCCTCAGGGCTTTGAGGTAAATGGGAAGGAGTCCCGTGTTTGTAGGCTTAAGAAAACCTTCTATGGACTCAAGCAAGCACCGAGAGCATGGTATTCCAGGATAGATGGATACTTGCAGAGCGTGGGCTTCACCAAAAGTGATGCAAATCCTAATCTATATTACATATTTGTTGGGACTGATCTACTCATTTTGGTGCTATATGTAGATGACTTGTTTCTTACGGTGTAGAGAAGCTCATTGCGAGGTGCAAAGCAAATATGGCAGCTGAGTTTGAGATGGACATCGACATGATGCGTTACTTCTTGGGTTTGGAGGTTTGGCAGATACCAGGGGAGATATTCCTTGGGCAGGGTAAGTATGCAATTGAGATCCTGAAGAGGTTTCAGATGGAGGACTGCAAACCTATGGCCACACCGTAAAGAAGGTGACAGCTTCAGATTCAGAGTTGGTGGACCCTACGTTGTACAGGCAGCTAATAGGATCCTTGATGTATTTGGTCAACACTAGACCAAATATATGTTTTGCAGTGAACACCTTGAGTAAGTTCATGGTGGAGCCAAGGCAGGAGCATTGGGTAGCATCAAAACATGTGCTCAGATACTTGAGGGGCGCAGTGGAGTATGGCCTAAGATATCTTGGAGATGGTGAAGTGAGGTTGCAAGGGTATACAAACTCAGATTGGGCAGGCAGTGCAGCAGATAGGAAGAGCACCTCAAGGTGTTGCTTTAGCTTGGGATCGAGCATGATATCCTGGTTCGATGGGGAAGCGGACTTACGTGGCTTAGCTCAACAGAGGCTGAATACATGGTAGCCAATATTGCTAGTTGTGAGGCCATCTGGCTTCGCAAGTTGCTTACAGTATTGATTGATTAGGAGTTGGATCCCACAATGATATATTGTGGTAATCAGAGTTGTATCAAACTCTCTGAGAATCTAGTATTTCATGACAAGTCCAAACACATAGACATCAAATATCACTTCATACGAGACAGGATTTAGAAGGGAGCCGGTAAGCTCCAGTATATTCCCACAGATCAGCAGGTAGCTGATATTCTGACCAAGCCCTTAGTGAAAGGTTAGTTTGAAGAATTCATAGACAAACTTGGATTGGTGCAAAATTCCTTCCTCGCTAAGAGGGAGTGTTGAGAAATGTAGCTCGGACAGGAACTTCTTGCACAAGCTTTAATATGAACGTGCTAGAAGTGGTTCGAGACATTTCGAATTCTATTTTGTAATTCACTTAAGTGATTTTCTATTTTTAACCATACATCTCAAGATGAGACGAGATCTAATCTTAAGGTTAGAGAGATTAGGGTTACCTTTTTACGAGTGTTTTACAAACAGAAAGAAAAAAAGGTGAACAAATTGTTGAAGGAGAACTGCAAGGCTATTGTGCAGGAGGAAGAGTGATTTGCTGGCCAGAAAGGCAGCAAGAGAGCAGGTTGTCCTGCTGTAATTGTAATCTCCTCCATTATATAATATATACAGGTTCAGTAGCATATTTGTCTTTCGTTGTTCATTTTGTTCATTTTCCAGCCATCTGTGTGACTATTACATGTTTAAAATAGATTCATTTCAGATCTGATTTATTTAGAAACATAGGCTAGCAATCATCTAGGGTTAGGAAAATTTACAGAATACCCAAAAGCATATATTGGAAATAGGCACTTGAAAAAAAATATTGCCATAAGATAAAAATTGTCTTGGCCACATGCCAAAACTGCTGGTTCAAAAGTGTGGCTCTAATAACATTTGTAATGGACCAATAGGTATCTTCCATGATATCCATAACGGATTTAAATGACAATACAAAATATAAACGAGAAATGAATAAATGAATACCCTTTCTACCAAATGATAGAAAGTATATAAAATCAAACACATATAAGAGTCAAAACTCTTCCTACCTACCACTTAATGAATGACCATATAATAGGTTACTGTTGGTTACGAATCTGCCACTAGGATAGGATTTAGTGAAATGCGCCCTAGATTCGCCAAGCAAATTGAAAGGCCGGAAGGAAGGAATGCCTTTCGTGCTAATCTCCGGAGAAGGCCGGCTTCCTATGTGCTTCCTCAGATGGTTTTAAGCTCAGAGTGCAGGAAAGAAATTAAAAATGCGGAAAGAAATACAAATGTGATTTGCGTTGGGTGGGGAGAATAAGCAGCACGGCAACTATCAATCACCACTACTAACAGCAATTAAATACATAATACATTACAGAAACTACTGATGTTATTCGTCCTATGTATCCTCTAACTATGCATTCCAAGAATACTTAATCATCAAATACCGATATCCAGATAGCAGAATAACAGTAAGCAATAACATAAGCAACATGAGGCAGAAATGCTAAGTAAAGGCAGCATAAAGAACTAGAACAGTCAATAGAGCCAAGTGTATCTTGTATTCAAAAGCAAACATACAGCTACAATGGTTCCCTAGCAGGATATCCCCCTTCCACCCTTTACAATGATGTGGTGCAGCTATTTATAGCGCAATTCCCCCCGGCTACAACTTTGGGCACAGAATCCCAGACCCGACAATAGCTGACAAAAGCGGCAAAAGAGCTGCTGATGTTGACTCCTGCAAACAGGGACTGTACTTGCAGCAAGGTCTACCTGCAAACTTGGCAGCTACGTGGCAGTGCGGTTGATGAAACTTTGAATCAGATTGAATGCGGGTAGTTGCGGTAGATGGAACTTTGAGTAAGCTTAAATGAGGGTAGCTGCGGTAGATAATTTGGCCCACGCCTGTCCTTTTTCTGTCACATCTTCGGCTCGGATCCCGAGGCTGGACACTTGTCAAATCCCGATGAGGGACGCATCTGCCTTGAAAGGCAATCTCTCTTTTATGTCTGACTTCGCCCGGAATCAGAGCACAATTAGACAGCGCAAGTGGGGAACAGCGCAATTGGGGAGGCCTCCGTGCCTTGGACAGTTTTTGGGCTGCTTGAAACATCCTGCCCAAGTGCGCACAGGAAAGAGGGCGCAGCCCGACTTCGCTACGAAGTCGGGTTGCGCTCTCCACACTTAGCCAGTTTTCGCTTGTTGTTCAGACTGCGCACAGGAATGAGGGCGCAGCCCAACTTCGCTGCGAAGTCGGGTTGCGCTCTGGCACTTAACCGATTTTCGGGATCCGCTGCTTCCCGGTGCGCACAGGAAAGAGAGCGCACCCCGACTTCGCTGCGAAGTCGGGTTGCGCTCTTGTACTTAGCCAAATTTCGGTCTTTTTCGGTCCTCTTCCACACTTCGCATTCCCGAGTGCGCTCGAACTTAAGAGCGCAACCCGACTTCGCTGCGAAGTCGGGTTGTGCTCCTGTACTTAGCCAAATTTCGGTCTTTTTTCGGTCCTCTTCCGCACTTCGCATCCCCGAGTGCGCTCGAACTTAAGGGCGCACCCTGACTTGGCTGTGAAGTCGGGTTGCGCTCTTAAACTTAGAAATTTTCAGGGACCTTTTGCTCTGTCCTGGGAATTTGACCGAAGAAAGTACAAGGGGAAAAAGGGGAAATGAAACTGACAGAAGGGGAGAAAGGGGATAGTGGAGAAAGGGAGAGGAGGAGGATGGAAGGGAGATCAGCATACTCACAGAAAATGAAAACATGGCACCCCGTGCAAAATGTGGCAACAGTTACTAATATGATGGATAGATAACTTAAGAATGAATATAGATAGATACATACATACATATATATAAGGTCCAAAAAACTTGGTCTAAGTTCTAAATGTGAGTAGTACTTATCTTCCTGTGAGCATGTTCTTCAAACACATAGCATTAGAAGCAAACAATATAAAGTTGTTATCTCGATACAACAATAAAATATGTGTGCACATGAAATCACTCAACATTTTAATGTTTTAGGTGGATAGAACTTTCAAATTTAAAGATTCTTTTAATTTTGAAATCCAACTTTTATGCAATAAGCATGTGCAAGAGATGGCCATGAATAACAGAGTCCACCTTCATTACAAGCGTTGAGCATGTACCTCAGTAGACAGCCTCTTAACCTCTTGGTTAAAGATAATACTCAATAGTGCAAGATCTTCATTATTTCTCCTGTCCATGTATAAAAATCATTGCTTCAGACAAAAATATGATGTTTCCAACACAAACATGTTTAAAGCCATTTTTAATACTGCAGATCCCTAAAGGGAGCCTTGAAAACATGGAAAATACAATAGTACACAAAAAAGCATTACCTTTAATATGCTCAAACAAATCTTTTCAAACAGAGAGGCTGATGAGAGGAAAATGTGATTGGAAATTGGTGTACCTGTGAACAAACTTCAACTCAACCTCATCAGCTGCCCCAAAGATGTATTTACGAAACGTCCTAATAAAATAGCATTCATTAGGTTCCTTGACTGGGTCAAAATCAGTCATAAGAGTTAAAACATGTAAACTTGGTAAGGACATAAACACAAGAAATTTCAGAAACATAATAGAGATAAGTCAACTTTAGAATGCTGTTCATTACCATAAGAAGTAAAATAGCTTTTCTAGAGAAGAGCCCAGACTCCACAGAAAAGCAATTTTCCTTGTGTATCCTATTAAGATATTTACCATACATGCAAGCTTCACTCCATTTTCCAGTTGATAATTGTTTTGATATTTAATGTGGCAGAAGTCTCCTTAGCCTGCAGTTCATCCCCATCCAATGGTGGGTAGTCTCCACCTTGTCTGACAACATATCCATCATATAATGTGTACCCAGTACAGGCTGGATAATTTCTCCCTTTGAGTCCTATACATGTTCTGTCTCATTTTGGCAGGTTCTTAGGCTTATTTCCTTTGTGTGGAAAATAAGGTACATGTTGAGTCTTGAGAGAAGCATCCAAAAGACTTCCTTGCTGAGTAGTATTTTGCTCAGCCTCAAGTTGAGCTTAGTTGTGGCACCTTGCCCATTTGCCCTGCTGATAGCCTATTATGCAGTTGTTTTTGCGTTTGCTACTCCAAGTTGTTGTATTTTCCCTACATATCAACATCCTCCTTTTGATGATCTTCTTTGTTCAGAAAATTTATTGCATACATTCCGTTGTGCCATTTTGAACAGCTGTTCACTTTGCTATTGCAGATTCAGCACCTACAGCAGCAACACTTTTTATTTGCCACTTAAAGCAGATCAGCTAAACATAGGAAATTTTCTTCCATCTGTTTCCTGCAAATTACATTTTTTCTTTTTTCTTTTTCTCCCTTAAAAAAAGAAAAAGGAGATCTTTGCTTTTCAAAAATAAAAACAGCATGTTATGGGTAGTATAGGTAGCTCCACCCAAAGCTCCAATTGATTCAGTTTCCAACCTAGGTGTTGAATGATCAACAAAATCAACAAAATAAGTGACAGCTGAAATTCATGGATCAAATGGTAAGTATGTTCCAACTCCTCATGGACAACAATCCACCAGTTCTCCCTCTATAACCATCTCGATGGCCCAAACTGCATTCAACTTGGCCACCAAGATACCCATTTCTCATTTTGATTGCACCATCGATGGGTATAAAGTGGATGCTTGATATGCAGTCTCAAGGTGTACTTCCAGATGCAACAAATGTTAATGGACATAAAGATCTATATAGGCAGTCAAGCCCTCACTTGGTGGTAGTTCCATGCCAAGTTTCTACAAGTGACAAAGAAGACCAGAAATTGTAAGTGGAAAGAGTTCAAAACAACTACTTGTGCATGCTTTTACCCCATTGGAAATGCAAAGGAGATATTGGTTGTTTGGCTTTATTTTCATCAAAAGTTCAGCCAATGAATCAAACAATACATCAAGGAGTGTAACTGGCTCTCTATCAAGGTGGACATCATTGAACCTAACAATGTCCTCCACTTCAAACTTGTGTCCAAATTCTTCTCATATCCAACAGGAACCATCTCTTCCTTAGAGCATGCTTCCTGGCTTGCCCTAAAGGTGGAATGTATGCAGCAAATGAAGAAGACCAATCATTCTCTTACATATCAGAAAAAGAGCACATGTACGCCATCCAAATCCTCCAACCCTGCCAACTTATCTAAAAATGGGAATTTTTCCCAAGGAGGATCTACTCAGGGTTTTAGCAATTGGAAGATGAACTTTTATGATCATCATAAGCGCACCGGACATCCTATAGAAGAATGTCACGTCTTAAAACCAAAGAAGGCCAAGGCCCCCCTAGCTAGACTGCAGCTGCAGCTACACCATGACCATTCAACGATTGAGGTAACCAATACCAACACATTTAATCCTCAGCTTGTTCTCATGATCAATAATTATGATGCAAAAAATCAAGAATCTTTTTTCACACATAATTGCCAAATCAATGACAAATCTGTAGAGGTGATCCTTGATAATGGCAATCAAAAGAACCTGATTTCACAAAAGTTGGTGGGCAATCTCCATTTGCCACCTACAAGCATCCTTGCCAATACCAATCCAGATGGATCAAGTCAAGGCAACCAACACTTGTCACTCACTGTTGTTCCATGACATTTGTCAATGACCATTCCAAGACAGAATGGTATGTGATGCCACTCCATTGGATTGTTGCAGTTTATCATTTGGAGCACCACATCAATATAACTGTAGGGTTTTTTTTTATGTCTCTCACAAGACCTACAGGCTGAAAAAGGATGGAAAAGCACAAATTCACTTCTTTTGTTAGTCCTTCACTTTCTAGTAGTAGACTTGCAGTTAGATGAATTAATTTGCAGAAATTTTTAATCTTTGTATTATTCGAGAATAGGCTCTTTGCATAGCTCCTGTGCTTATCCACCTGACTTACAGCAACCATTCAAGCTCACGACGTTTACTAGTATGCCCTTGGTGCAGTTCTTAAGCAGGGAGGACATCTGCCAGCAAATCATTTTAAGGCTTTGTCGCAGACGACACTTGATTATTGCACCTACAACAAAGAATTCTATGCCTTAGTTCAAGCACTCAATCAATGGGACAATTATTTGGAAATTCTTCAGCATAGCTACAACCTGGATACTCATGCCTCTGCAATCTGTTATGGTTTCCAACCATTGGACCCTATTCCAGTTTCTCTTTTGGCAACAAAATAAGCAAGATAGAGTTTCCATCAACAAGATAAAGTTTCTTCCTTTGTGCAGAATTTGGATAAAATTCACAAAAAAAATCAGGATATTCTTCAGCATACCGAGAACCAAATTCAAGGCATTCCACGACATTCATTTGAGTACTTCATTCTTTTTGAGTTCATGACCATGTTTGGCATCGCTTGGACAACCAAAGGTCTCAAAACCAACAACATCACAAGTTGAAGCCCACCAGATATGGGCCTTACATGATTTTCCAAGCAGCATGCCCTAATACTTTTCATTTGATCTCCAAACTCAACTTGGCATTCATGATGTTATCAACATGGGTCAGCTAAAGCAGTACAAGCCATGCCACTTGAAGGTATTTTTTTGTCATTTATCCCAAAGATCCTATTCCAGAATTTCTGCAACCTTTGATGAAATGATATTTTGCTTGATCTCTGGACCTACACCAATTACAAGCAGCAAACCACAGCATAGTGGGACACAAGGACCCTTTGCCAATGCAAGCCAAGTGGTTTTCTGAATCTGCTCTTGCACGGAAGTTTCCTAATCTACTCTAAAATTTGGAGCAAAATACTATTGAGCAGGGAGAAAGTGATGAGATTTATAACATTCTTTGTTCTTAATCATCTCTTCCTCCTTGAAATTATCTCAGTTAGAAACAAAAGTCTTAGTTTGAATGTCCAGCTCGTATCAGTTACCCAGTAGAGTCTTGTTTCAATGTCTAGTTCATCTCAGTTGGACTGAATGAGATGTCGATGTACAGCTACATATCACTAACTACATATAAATTAGACTAATTGAAGTGTCTATGCATGCCTAGTTCAAGGGCAATTTGCAACCATTTAACCTCATCTTTGTAAATCTATTAATACGTAGCTACTGAAGAGTGTACATCATCTTTGTTGGAAGCCATCTTCTCTCATTTTTATATATGTTTGTGATATCTGCTATTTGCATATCAGTTTGTACTTTCTGCTATTTTAATTTTACTGAAGGGTTATATCATGTTGCGACAGCAAAGAATTGTGTAGGGCCCTCCATTAGATGGAAAGACACAGTATACCTTTCAATTTTAGATATCTTTATCAAGGCACTAGAAGCAAAGTCAAAGAGACATGTGCAGACTGTTGGAAGTTGCCTCTAAGGACAAATGTTAGTATAAGAACACCTACCTTGGCCCATCCAAACTGTGTTTAAAGGGGGGTTCTGGAAACCCACTTGTGGGGCCTATTGCTAACTTTGTAAAATGACCCTTTGGACCAAGGCCCTTTTGGAGGAATATTTTACCATATCACCACCTTAGACTATATAAAGGTATTACATTTGATTATTGATCTCATCTTGGAAGCATGGATCCTGCAACAGCACGTAGGTGACAAACAAATAATTCAAATTTATACCTTGCCCTTGAAACCAAATGATAATGACCACAATGTAATTAAGGATCAATCAGTTTAATAAAGTTATATTATAACCATCTAATCAAAGACACTGGAGTGTGAGAATATTAACCATCTTATACAAATTTAAGGACAACAGAAGCTCATAGAAGATCTTATAACACAAGCAAAGCTCATCTCAGTTGTTGATATAAAACTAGCTATCACATAAATGTATATGTTTATCATGCATCTGAGCATAGACAAATCAAACTCTGCCAAAACTTAAGCATTCTAAGATCTTAATTTGTTTTACAATTCTTCAATTTAATAACCACTAACAAGCAAATTTTTCCAATGCTAAGGAAAAATGAAACAGTATAAAAGTACCTATCATCCCATCTTGCAAGTCGAGAAATTAAATTTGCTATTAGTTCGTGAGCTGTTTTGGGCACTGCAGCACCAGCAGCAGCAAGGAAACCCTGGAGTAGAGAAATAGGTTTCATTAGAATATGGAAAGGTGGCAGGGATGCAGGCTATTCAAATTGTATTCTAATAACATTAAATGTCTACCACATATTGAGAGGTCTATCAGATAGACAAATGAGAGTAAATTTTCATAGAAGATACACCAATGTAGTTGGATACCTATCTTACACTAAAAATAGAAATAATTAAAAATTAAAATAAAGATAAAAAAAGCCAATGGTGTGTTGATTACCTGAACTTCAGTAATTCCAAGAACGTTTATATTTGAGACGGTTCCTTTCACATGCAAAACTGTGACTAGAAATTTTTGAGCCTGCCAAGATCTAAGTACAATAGGAACATCGTCTTCTTGATGTGCAGGGTCACCTAGTGACTGTCCTAGCAGCTCAAACAATAGTCCTCCCGCTACACACACTGGAACCTGAAATGTGACATAATCAATAAGCATATTTGAAATGTGTCATATAGTAACAAGTGCATCTCACAGAAATTCCCATATTTAACACAACTAAATGAGTAATCATTACTTAAGTGTAGTGCTATAAATCTTTCAAACGCATAAATCAGAAGAGAAAAATTCTAGCCACCAAATACAAAGAAAGTTTTTAAACTACATTTCTGGAAATAAAATTACAGAACCAATTATTTCTAACTGACATGAATTTGAAGCAGAATTCAATGAAAATCCCTCAAGATTTGTGATGGATGTATATATTGTCTTCACCATTTTCAAACTGACTAGCAAATCCTGCAGCTTATTTGAAGCACCTGAACAAAATAAAGTTGAAAAAGGTAAAAGAAGAATAGTGGTCCACAGAACTCTTTGTAGATCTGTATGATTATTTTCCACTCATATTTTGAGATAAATCTAAGACCAAGATGAAGCATTTTAATTTGTTATTCGTCTGTACTGAAGCCACAGAAGTAATATGTCTAAGTTGCATGGCACTTTGCAAATTTACTAGCATCTTCTCAAGTTCAGAATCATTGGCTATGTGTTAAGAAATTTGCAGAAGGGAAAATGCTTTATAAGCAAGCATAATATCTCAGACTATTATGGACAGGGTAATGTTGCTAAATTTTCTGATTGGATCTTAAAATGGGAACAAGGAATAATAATACTAGAAGTTTGAGTGCAAACCAAGTTTTCAAGGGAGTAAACTAATGTTCCATCAATTTACAAGAATATCCAAAGCAATATGGGTGTTCAACCTTGCACCAAATCAAACTTTTCCCATTAATTCCACCAACTGGCTTAGTTTTGCAAGAAAATGGGCAATGGAAACTGTTTAAATGCCTTTAATGTGTTTTTGACACATAATATGACAAAAGATATCTCAAAGCATAAAGTTTCATTAAATATATCATCTCATACTTTCATTACATCAATGTGTATAGGATGATTCTCACCAAAAGCACTAAATGCAAACAATGTCAAGCATAAAAGAAAGAAAGCATCCCAAAATGAGGAACAGTAAATCATTCAAAAAAAGGGGACCTTTTACCTCATAGTACAAGTGCTTCATTTTGTCACTAATTAATCGGCTCTCATCTCTTAGAGCAGTGCTGACTGCAGGATGCAGCCACTGAGCATTTTTTAACCATGAATCAATGGCTGGGTGCCCTGCCATTAGATGGCACCACCATGTTGGCCCAGCAGGTCTCTGCCAGTAAGGAGCTGCAACATCTTGAACAGTAACATAGTCCTCTTCTTCACTGTAATCTCTTGGATGAGAAGCCCAGTCTGCATCAACTTGCACCATTTGAACAAGTTCTGATAATCTGGACCATCCAATCGGAACCCAGTGATAGTCATGGATGTTATCTATGCTTTGAGGCCTTCTTGAACTTTGGCTTTCCTTCATCCTTATCATTCCTTCCTGGCTAGCAGGTTCCTCAACATGTAGTAAACTAGTTCTTTGATCTTCTCTATCATTTGAAAAAATAGTGGTCTTCTCTAGTGGTGAATCTCTACTTGCATTCGTTTCAGACAAATTACTTGAATCAGAAGAATGTCCTATCTCAGTAATATCTTGAACATGCTTCCCTGGTGCTAATTGATTTCTGGAAATCATTCTATCTCTACTTTTCCTTTTACGTCCAGAAATAAACTCAAAAGCACAGATAAGACCATCAGTCCAGAGCTCCGTGGTTGTTGCCCCATCCTTATGACAATATGCCTTGCTGTTGTCTGGATGGGATCTTGAGAAGCCTGAAGGGGTCTGTTCTTGCGTTGAAGTATTCATGATGTGCATTTATGAATGTAAGTGACAACTGAAAGATTTCCTCAACTATTCAAAGAGCTGCAGGAAAAGATCCAACATGCAGGTTGAGTAACTGGCACACAAATACATAGCAGTTGCTATTTTGAATAATTACAAGAACCTAAAATGTCAAGTTCAAAAACCTACCGGACCAATTCAAGCATTGATTCTAATGCGGATTACTTCAGATACATGTAACAAAACCCATAAATACATAACAGAACAAAAGAAACCATGTTATTCAAAAATAATAGATATCAAGCAGTCTACAAATTATGGATCTGCTTATCATCTTAAATTTGCTTCCATTCCAAAGCAGCCAGCAAAGACACCATAAAAAGAATTACTTCCAAATAGACAGCTTTATGTTCTTAAGAATGCTAATATTGTCAAAGTCCATTACAAATGTGAAAATTTGAAATCAAACTAATGTCTCCATGGATGAACAAAAAAGGTGAAGGAGACTGCAGCACCTAACAAATATTAAGCGCCTGTAGCATCTCCAATACGAATAGAATGTAAAAGCTATGGACGCGCTCCCTGTACACAAAAGTAGGGGCCATGGGTACTAATTCCGCTGTACCCTTCCATGGGAACACATCCCCTTCATTTTCCAGTCAGGCAATGCTTTTAGAAGCCATGGAATTTCAAATGTAGTTTCTGTTCTTCACATAGTCACCACAAATGGGCATGAACCTTCTTCTTTTTGACAAAGCTTCTCAGTCATGCATAAATTGTAGTAGAAATGGACTATATGCTTATAAACCTTGTGATTTTCATAGAACCATTCTGGGATCTGGAGGGATCTTCCAAGTTCCAATCATCCCCTTTTCACACTCTCATTTTTCCTTATCCCCTCTAAAAGGGGACTTGGTTGAACATAATAAAAATTGTAATGAGGAGAAAGAAGTAAAACAGCAAGATCAAATACACATCCACAAGATAGTATTATCATGGTTAAAAACATAAGAATAGGGAAGTTCTCCGAGAATCAGCTGTCTTTATCAACCATTTATTCTCCTAATTCTGTGCTGAGAAATGTTAGTGACAAGTTTTCCAGTTTCTACATTCAGCTGGAAGATATATCTGTGGCCTTAATTTTCACTAGCTTTATATGGAAAGCCTGTTCAGAAGGCCATTTGTGCTCTGTCCCATCCTCAGACAGTAATTATGTTATACTGATCCTCAAACAATCAGTGCAAGTAGATTCATCTCTCAGGATCTTCTGGCTGTATTCTGGAACTCGCATGAAAGTCCTTATAGATCCAGAAGAATCTCTGAACAAACGATGCATTGTACCTCAAGCTTATAGTAAGGATGGCATCTAAAGATGAAATGTTCTTGATTCCAGCTCCAAGTTCCAAAGCTTACAAATATGCTGCTGTCTATGAAGATCATGGGCAGTTGCCAGTGTAGCTGATATGAAAAAAAAAACATATCTGTGCTTAGATAAAATAATTTTTATAAATATCCATGGATGACAAAGTAGATCAATGGGACTCAATGGATTAAAAATAAAAAATAAAAAGCAATAAGGTATTAAGAAACTAAAGTGGAATAAAATTCGAAACCACACTGCAGACGCATCCAGATATATCTCTTTGTATCAATGGAACGATCACGAAAGTGTAGATAAAAGCAGCAGTGAAAAAGTTTTCACAGGAGATGCTCCCTTCTAGCTCTGTTGTACCTCAATTTCTAGCTCTCTCTTCATCATTACTTTTAGCATGTTGGGGTTTATCCATTTTGGGTAACCCTCGAGGCTATAATTTTATGCCATACAGTTGTTCCACTTCAGTGTAGTTTACACTAGATTCTTTAGTCTAGCTTATTTTCATAGTACTTTTTGGTTACTACAGTGCATTGTAACAGCTCTTTTCAATGAGTCCCATTGGCCTACTTTGGCCATCTGTGGACATTAATAAAATTATATTATCTTATAAATCTCATTTTTGTGCCTCTATATGCATCCTTTATGATCAAGGGCATTAACAGAAAACTCTAGAGGAGGAAGTTTCTCACAATCAAAGATGGATATTCTCAAGAAGGGAGATCTCCCAATATCAGAGCACTATTCTTGTAAGGAAAGCAACCATCCAAGTTATATCTAATCACAAGTGTTAAATTAAAGAGAGATGTGGATAAAAAGCACTGTGTCACCAGCCAAAACCTAAGGATACAATTTTGTGGAAAATGGATAATAGATTTGAATATAGGACTAAACAAAAAAATTATCATTCTAGGATCAAATCCAATCAATTCATAGAAACAAGAATTGAAGTGTACATTTATATTTTGGAAAAGAGCCAACATCTATCCAAGTTAAAGAATGTAGAATTCTTAGTGTAAAGTTAGAAGAGCTAATTCATAAATTGGATCTCCACAGGATCTAATGCCCAAAACTCTTCTAAATTATGTGCAACATGTGGCACCACATGTTCCAATTGCATCTCAATTCTCAAGCACAATACAAATATAATATAAGTCTTGTACAGAAGAGGCTCAAATAGCCATCAGAGATCCACTATAGAGCAAAGTGAGAGTGAAGCAACTAATTGTCACTAATCCATATCTAATTGTGAGGATTCTTCATTGATCACATGAACGAGTCAATCCAAGTTATCATGATACACGAAAGGGAATGATGTGAGCTCAAAGGACAAGACTATCACCTAAAGGATGTCTTCAGATATTCTCCTACCATCCAAGGTTGAAGATCCTCTAGCTGCAAAGAGGGATCTAAGAATACATGTTTGTTTGGACCTCCCAGAAATTGGGCATGTGTGATGTCGTGGGATGGATTGCCCTGTCATAAGTGTGTAGGCAGTCCCTTAGTAGCTGCTCCATGATGAAGGTATTGTCCCATGAACCTAACACCACTAATGAAGGTGGCTATATCATTCCGTGGTCATTTGGTGCCCTTTGCTACTCAAAGAGGATGGTGGAAGGAGGTAATCAGCCTAGTCATCTAATGGAACTAAGAGGTCCCCTCCAGGACCTCGTAAGATAATGGAAGAAGGTCGATAAGATTAAATTAATTTATTAATATCCGTAGATGGCAAATGTAGGCCAATGGGACTCATTAAAAAGAGTTGTTACAATGCACTATAGTGACCAAAAGTACTATGAAAATAAGGTAAACTAGAGGAAAAAATCTAGTGTAAACTACATTGAAGTGGAATAGCTATATGGCATAAAATTACAACATCAAGAGTTACCCAAAATGGATAAACCCTAACATGCTAATGGTAATGATGACGACAAAGCTAGAAGTTGAGGTACAACAGAGATAGAAAGGAGCTCCAAAGTATCCAAGCACCAACATTAATCTGTAGTGGGAAGCAAAGTAGACGCATAGTAGTCGTCATTGCCAACTATCCCAAAAGGGCCAATACAAGATCTAATGATGCTCCCAAGAGAATGGCCAGGACTAAGAGGGCTTGGTTGGATAATCCTGGGAGGACATGAAGTTCGACCCTTCAAGACTCTTCTAGTATCCATGGTTGTGGAAGCAATAAAAGAGGACAAGAAACTAGTAAGCTACATCTGTCTACAACTCTTTGGTATGTGAGGCATGGCCGAAACCCAGCATTGGAGAATTACAATCTGTAGCATAGTGATAATTTTCCATGTTTGAAGGAACATGAAAGAGTAAATGACAACAAACATTAACAGCAACCACCATTCATCATAAATACGAGAAAAGAGATTCAGAGACAGAATGAAGCAAAACTGCACATTGCCATTATATTCAGTTATGAACAACAAATATACACATCAAATACTACAACAATGTCACAAGATTACAGCATGTATTCTCCACAAACAGATGACTTGATTCTCCGATGCAAGATGATGTATTCAGAAATGTAAGGGACCTATATATACTACTCCCTAACAAGGGAGGCATTTGCCATCTTCTACAACTTCCTTGTACCTATCCATAACTACCCTTACATTGGGAATGCATAATGCATGACATTATTTTATTCGCACACTACCATTGTTCACCATTCAACACAACTCAACGACATTTTGACAAGCACTTAGTATGCAAACTATGGCAAACCATACATACAATCAAAATTGCTTTTGCGTGCTTGTTCATGCTTGAGGTGGCTCCATGTCAAAACTGGCTCCTACATATGCCCTCCCCTCTAGATTGGTCAACATCCTCATTGACTATTGTTGCTACTCCTAAGGGTTTTGTGACTTTGTTGTGTTGTGGAGTAGACTGAATTTCAATAGGTTCAACCCCCAACCCCTAAACCTATGTCTTTAGAGCATCATTCTCCCACTTCAACCTCTTGGCATAGGCTTGACACCTTGCCCACTGGAAACCATAATATTGTGATTTTTGTTCTATCTCCACAAGCCTAGCAAGCAATTCAACTTCTCTCTACTCTGATTCTACAAGTTGTTGGTCTCTTGTAGCAATTAATTGATCACGGTGAGCTACCTCTTGGGTTTCGGCTTCAAGAGCCTGTTCCCTCACCAAACATTCAGATTTCAATAGCCCAATCAGTTCATTTTGTCGTTCCTATCGCTATCTCAAGTCCTCCACTTCCTCCTAAATTCATGCCAGTCTATCTTCAGCTTGCATCCTCACTTGCCAATGTTGTTCCTTTGTTTCATTCAGCTAGATTGATTGTTGTTCCATCTTCAATATCATGTTGTTGGCCATCTCATGGAATGTCTCCAATCCAACTAACAACCACTATATCATATAGGCCAAGTAATTCATTATGGCATATGCAGACTCCAACTTTGGTGCAAGCTTCACCACCTTAGATGCAGGATAAGTATCAAAATAATCCTCGCCAAAATCTAGGTAGATGACAATACAGGATTGTGATTCCTTTTGGCAACTCTTTTACTCCAATCATGGTCTACACGCTACTGCCCTCACCAAGTTTCCATGGTTGAACTCGATGCACTCCGCGAATTTCCTCATTCTCTCCTCATCTTAGGACCAACCGACACATATGTCCAGTTTTGCATCCACCCTCGTCTGCCACAATCTCCATTCTTCAAGGGCACTTATTTGAAGTTCTTTTCGCACCCTATCAATCACACCGCCCAAATTTTCAAAGAAGTTGTCAACTTGATCGTTAACCTAATCACCATGCACTAGGGGTTGTCTCAAATTCAGCACTTCTATGAGAATGTGCTCACTAGCATCATCGTTTGCCCCTAGTTCTTCGTCGTCGTCCTGTGTGGTAGTCTCCTCCCTCTCTTCCCCACCAGCTTCTCCCTTGGCATCCTTTCCCTTTGCATTCATTTCCTTCTCCTACAGTTGCGGTTGTGGTTGTGCTACTCAATTTTCTGCTTCAGCAATTTCTTAATCTCCTGTCACTCTGCTACTTTGGCCTACCTGCAACAAAATTGGTGTTGAATCAACATGTTTACCTTTATCCCTCAACACCATGGTCTTACTCATAGTCTGTGTTGGGGTCGAGGTAATTTTGATTGGTTCCTCATCATCCAATGGAGGGGAACCACACCGCTCCCCTTCCTCCACAAATTGTCATAGTGGGGTGGTAGCAAAACACTCCTGCTAGAAAGTTAGCATGCCCATCAGCATACCACCAACGTACATCCCTAGTGTCCCTCACCTCTCGATTCCTTCCAAGGGTTATGTGTCCATCGCCTCCAAAGTAGCATCCATTTCGTCTAGCTCATCCACCACTATGGTTCTCAGTCGTGTCGCTTCTTGAGCAACTCCTCTTCCTTTTTGCATCGTTTCCATTGTCTTTGTCTCCTGTGAAACTCCTGATGGTTATGGTTGCTATCCTCTTGCTATCTCCTAGTACTTCTAGCAATACTTGCGGGTACCTAAGAGGGATCTTGAGTCTATCTATCCAATGTCATTGGAAATAATCAGGACAAACAACAATGCCATCTTCAATCCTCATGAAGTCCTCAGTATAGAAAACTATTTTAGGACTTAGAGGTTGAAGCAAAGTAAACAAAGTGATCTGAATATACTATCAATATATGTCATTCTTGATTGCCTGGTTAATCACTTTCTTATCATGAAGAAGGCAGGGAGCAGCATTCAAAAGAGTATTTCAATGGAGGTACTCTATCTATAGAGATTCCAAATGACTAATGAAGTGAACTAGCTTCTGTGTACGAACCCCAATAATGAACAAAAGTGCGCCTAGAGGAAATCCATTATGAGGAACAAAGTGCCAAATACAAGTATCTCTCTCAGCTAGATTAGCAGTCACCCATAGCTCTAAGGTGATAAACACAATAATTTCGAAAATGCTCTCAAGACAAAGTGGATGGGTCCCAAACTCAGCCTGGACAATACACTATGGAACTATTCTCTTACATAGGATAAATTGTTGGAGCAAATTGTCTGGAGCTTCTCAATATGAGCCCAATCCACAGATCCTCGACTCAGGCCCCAAAACTCAGATGCATAAAGGACTATGGGTTTGATAATGCAGTCAAAGAGGCACATCTTCATAGGTATGTTCTCGAAGTGCAGTAGCAAACATTAGCATTCCAAGACTGATAGGAATGCATATCCCTTACAAAGTCATGACTATGAAGCTAGCCGAAGATTAAGGGAAGGAACTATTAGTTGAACCCCCGAGTAGGTGTAAGTAGTGGTGATCTCAATTGGTTTGCTCTCATAAAAGAACTAAGACTTAGAAAGGATACTTTTTGATGTATTGAAGATCATCCCCTTAGTCTTGCTCAAGTTAACTGCTAGCTGTCTTATGTCGCAAAAACGAGCAAGGGCATCCAATTGTCTTTGCAAGCCCTCAAGAGCATAAGCAAGAAGAACTATGTCATCTGCAAAATGCAATACAGCTATCAAGACATGATGTAGGAGGCAACCATCGTCAAGTTGTGTGCTTTGATATATAAATTCTTCAAGCTTGTCAATGTAGATCCCAAAGAGCGTGGGAGAAAGAAGACATCATTGTTTGACAATGATACCAATAGTGCTATGGGCATTCTCTGAGAAATTGAAAATTGTCCAGGAACGACCAACAACTACCTTATAAAATCCCTTGATAGCAGTGATAAAGAGCTCTAACATGCCAATGTCCTATAGCTTCTAAAACATAAGTTGTCAGGGAACAGTGTCGCAGGACTTTATCAAGTCTACAAAACTGCAGAAGGCTTTAGAATACCATTGACAAGCCTCCTCAATATTAGACCAGACACTGAAAACATGGTTAATAGTCTCATGATCACCTCTGAAACCATCCTGCCCTTGTGCTTTAAAATTTCCTTGCTCCAATTGTTCTCAAAGCTCCCTGTTCAAGATTGTGACATAAAGATTAACAAATGTGTGCCCTATCATGATAGTTTTGTAGTTATTACAATCTGAATAGTCCCCATATTTGTGGATGGGATAGATATTTATGACTAAAGAGAAGAGAAGCCAGAACAAACCACCTCGTTGAATAGTATAAAATGGTTATTGCCATTAAGTTGGTTGACATATTCAGTCAACCTTCTTCCAAGGTTTTGTACATTCTAAATACCAGATTTATTGCATATGAAGATCGAAAGTCACTTTCTTTTTGTCTCTTTAAAAAAAACTACAATGGCAAATCAACTTTGCTTTCTTGGTTATACATTACGAGATGGTTTATGGTACAAAACTACAAATCAAATCTGCTTTGTGTTCTTGCTGCTTCACCACAAGTCACACTCATTACAGAGCCACATGCCTCGTCATATGGTAGTTTGTTGGACATATTGAGGACTTGAAGCATTTACAGAGATATATCTAATGGCCTTCTACAAGAAAGTATGTTAAACATCTTACTAAACTTTTTTTTATGAAACAAATCTTTTGGATGTTTATTTGCGTTAGCCACTTCTAGATCCCTCAAGTCCTAGGAAATCCATATTCATGGACTTTATCAGTAGATTGCCAACTAATCTTCAGAAGAATGATTGTACCTTTCTTGTAGTATGTTGCTTTTCTAAGATGATCATATTTATTAACTATAGATGGTCCAAAATCTGCTACATTGTCTTTTTGACTCTGTATGATGTCATTATGGCTTACAATTCACTGTTATTTTGTATCATAACTTTGGATTTCGTAGTTGCTTTTGGAAAAACTTGTTGCTGTTTTTAGACTATCAATTGAGGTTTTGCACCTACTTTCATTCACAAATTGATGATCAAATCATAGTGGTTAAATTAGGCTATCAATTGAGATCACCTAAATTCATTCATAAATTGACGATCAAACCATAATGATTAAATTAGGCTATCAATTGAGGTTTTGCACCTGCTTTCATTCACAAAGTGATGATCAAACCATAATGGTTACATGCTTCTATGTGGTGGAACATCTTCATGTGTTGCAGTATAGTTACAATAGAGTTATCCATATTTCTCCAAGAGATTATCCATTTGAGGTTTCTCCAAGACAACCTGAGTGGGTTTAATGGTGGAGACTTTGGAACTCTGAATAGAGGTCCAAGGTTCGAATCCTGCATAGGGTAGCATTGTGCACCGTTATTCAATAACAGGAGGATGGTTAGAATACTATTTATTAGGTAAACAACATCCTTCATAGCAGGAGGATGGTTAGATAATTATTTATTAGGTAAACAACATCCTTCATAAGGTCATCTCACATGACCTATAACCTCTCACACATGAAAAACTACTTTATCTTTTACTTTTTATCAACCTCTTGCCTACCTCTTGCCTACTATGATAATCCAATAGCTTATCCGACAACTCCATTTCATTAAACAAGGGAGCAAGATAAAGCACAAAGAGGTGTTGAGAATGGCCTAAACTTTTAAACTCTTATAATTGAATTGGAAGCATTTCTTACAACTCCTTAATAAGGTACTTTAAACCTACGCAACATTCTAGAAAGCTGAGTTCCCACATAGGAAACTCTGAAAACTCCTAGAAATGGCTCAAGAATATAAGTTTCCTGGAAACATTGAAGGATGCTTCTGCTCCCTTTGAGCTTTCTAGAAGTCTCGAGAAGAATGAAATATTTTAGGGACCCAGAAACTAGTTTCCACCCTACTGAAAAAGTTTTCCTGGATTCAGAGGACACTCCATGCAGGGGTTAGCAAGATTTACAAACCAGACTTCAAATATTTCTAATGATCCCCATTTTTCTTGTTCCATCAGACTGGTGTCAATCCAGATGCATGACAAACATGAACATAACTCTAGTTAGACTAAATGTTGGTAATTGCAAAATGTGGCCATCGATTACAAACCCAAATGTACCATCCAATCCTATTGCGATTGGTGAATTCCATAGCCAGTTCCATATGAAAAAGGCAATAACCCACATAACGTTTTGCTAAACATTCATCAACATAAGCACCAAACAATCTACATCATGACTCCCCTCAAACAAACAAAGGCACACCCAGCTGGTGAATTTGGCGAAACATAAATTAGAGGTTTGTACATACACATGGGAATTCAACTGCAAATTCTTAATGCCTCTGTGATTGTTTAAAGACGAGAGCCATACCTCCACCTGCTGCCATCCTATGCCATCCTCTGCTCCGTCTGTTGCATACTTGGATAAAGACAGGTTGCTGCCTCCCCATATAGCATTTATTTCTTTTCTTGCGCGAGGGGAAAGAATTTTACATACACAAAAGTAATCAACCAACCAACTAAATAACCGGGACCAAGCTTCAACACCCCACACGGAAAAACTAGACTCCATTCCTTAGCTTTTGACTGATGCTGTCAGGTCTAGTCCTACTTACTCCCCCCGTGTTGTCGATTTTATTTAAATATGAATAAATTTTGTTTTCCAAATGTGACTTTTACACACGAGCATTGAAACCTCTATAAAACCTAAATACTACTAAGTTGGTTGGTAAAAATAAAAGTGAAACTAAAATTAATAGATTTTAATAGGAAATATTAGTTGTAGATTTATTTTTTTATAAAGTTCAGATGTATAAGTGTTTATTTATTTATTTTATTTTTTATTGTTTTTAAGTAGATTTGATCTATGACTTATTTATTGTCAAGTTTATGAAGCTTCAAAGATACTAGTTTGGAAGTTCAAATGCAAAATGGTGTTTATTTATCCATTCTACTCTTTCATGATTTTAGCAGATTTGTGTTACATGTGGGAGGCATTCACTCTAAAATTTATAAAGCTTCCAATATAATAGGGGTTGTTGGACACAAACTTCATCAACTTTCTCAAATAAAAAATGTGGGAAAATGCAATAGAAAACAAAAAAAAAAAACAGTAAAGAGTTGACTGCTTCTATTTCTTTATATAATGGAAAATATTAATGGAAGGTGACCATAACTTCTTCCAGATAACAAACTCTTTCAGTTTTGAATGTTGATATTGATATATAATATTTTACAGCAAGATATAAAATTTAATCTTGTTATTAACTTTGATTTTTATATTTATTTAATTATAAATACTTTACTTCGTATCCACTTGTTTTGTTTTTTATATTTCTATAATATTAACAACTCTAATGATTTAAGAATCTAACCAGCACGGCTGCTACCAAAGGGTCTGATGCTAAAAATATTTTACGCCAAATGGACAATACGTTTTGGGGTCGATTTTAGCGGCACGTTTGAGTATCGCCCCGCGTTTTTTTTGGTTAATTTTTATTATTATTTAATATTTAGTGGAGTCCCTATTAAAATAGGGAGGTAAGCAGCAGATTGAGGATAAATTGTGTAATCTTATGAAAGTTGTTTATTTATTGTATTATAATATATTTTTTAACATATTTTTTTTATATTATTTTAAATTTGAATTTTTTTAATTTAAAATTTTTTAAGAGGTTGAAGAGTGGGATATCTTTTCCTGCGAATTGAATTTGGGTTCTTTTGAAAGTTCAATAATTTTTGTTATTGCAATATCTCACAACAACAAAAAATTTAAAGTTCAAATAGCATGATATAAAAAAAAAAAATTAATCAAATATATTTATTTTATTTAAATATGTGAAAACTTAAAAATTATATTATAATTCATATTTATTTAATATCATTTTTAACTTTGTCAATAATTATAATATTTAATTTGATAAAATTTAAAGAGATTTTTTGAAAAAGGATATGAGGAACAATTTAGGTTTTAAGTAATACATGGTTTGTAAAGAAAAGGAAATCAAAGGGTATGCTTATGGAACTGGAGACTTGTGAGTTTGACTTTAAGGAATAAAAAATAGCTAGGTATTATTCACAGATAAGGAAAAAGTTGAGCAAAAATGTTATTTTAAAAATATACAAGTTATCTTGACGCAGGATCACTAACATGAAACTTTGTATTAGAGAGATTATAATTAGTTAAAAAACCATAGATGATTAGTGAGCGAGAAGGAATTATGTAAATTTTTGGTTTGATGTTTGGATGAAGCCTTATTCTTTATTGTTGAATCAAAATGACAATCATTAGCTCGAGCATATTTAGTTTGTAAAGGTTCAAAAATCAAATATTAATATTAAATAATTAGTAAGTGAAGAGGGATTCTGTAAATTTTTGGTTTGATGTTTGGATTTTATTTTTTATTCAAAATGATAATTATTGGCTTCGACATATCTAGCTTGTAAAGGTCAAAAAACTTAAAGATTATGTTAATGTAAGCAATAGCTCCAAAGCATGGATTTCTATTAGTAACCTAGTTAAAGGAGAAAAACAAATACTAAGCATCAAGAGTTTTGTTTGTCTATTATTAGGAGAAAGGATGATTTCTTAGAATCTATCAAAATATGGTGGATATTCGATCAAATTTAGTTATGAGGATTTAGAGCAATCATAGTTTTCTACTTTCAATTTTGTTAGAAGAATGGTCATTGGATGCCTTCAATAAGGCCTCAACATTCCTTTGGTTAGTAATCCAAAACTAGATTTTTATATAAGAGTTTATAAAAAAGATATCATGGACCTTTCAAGTGTGCATTACATAAGAAGGATCTAGAAACATTAGTTCATTTACTTCTTTGTTTTTCCTTTGCTTACAACATTTGGGGTTGTTTTTTATAAAATATGAAAATATATTGGGTAGCTCGATCAATATTGAAAGAGTTGATGAAACGTTGAATTAATTATTTCAAAGCTAAAGCATTATATATTTTGTGAAAGATTGATCCTCTCATTATTTATTAGAATTTGTGGCTTGAAAGAAATAATAGAAATTTAAAAAATAAATCTCAAAATCATGCCCAAATTTAAAATCCTATTACTGTCCCTCTCACAAAATGTTTACAAACATGGTGTTGCGTCATGGGAAGTCTCAAGTGTAGAAAAAAGGTGTTAGCCTCATGGTTATAGGACTTGAATATACATGGAAAGCTCATCTATGACAATGGAATTAACATAAAGGATTTGCTTCAATTTATGGTAAAATGGAAATGCTTGAAACCGGGTTTGTTAAAATTGATATTGATGGTACTTCTAAAGAAAATCGAGAAAGCTAGTGAAGCTGATGGTACTTCTAAAGGAAATTGAGAAAAAGCTAGTGAAGCTAGTGTATTTTGAAACAATGAAGGCAAATTTCTTCTCACTTACTCAAAATCATATGAAATTTCAACTAACAACTATCCACAGGGTAGGGCACTATGGCACTTTACATTGATTAAAATTGTAATTGAAAAATATTAAAATATATTTCAACTGAAGAGATTCACAATTTATCATTAATGATATCAACAAAAATGGATGTGGAGAGTGAATAAAAAAACATTATTGTCTATTTTCATAAGCTATTGTTGTAGGTAAGTTCTTGGAAATGTGAGCATATCTATATAAAAGGAAATTGGGTTGTAGATAATTTAGCTAATTGTGGTGTCAATCTTTGTCTTTGTAAAGTTTAAAGTTTAGAAAGTAATTAACCATGTGTGATTTTATCACTTGGTAAAAAATGATATCAAGAAGTTGATTGCATAAACATAATAGTTTAGGGAATTTAAAGAATATATTTGATAGAAAAAAATAAAAAATATCTTTAATAAAAAAAGATGTTGGATATGATTTAATCTTGTAAAATAATACATATATAATTGTCAAGTTGTTGTAATATCACTATGTGATTAAAAAGTAATGATCATAGAGGATTAAGTGCCTATGGTCTCCAAGTTACAAACTTTGTATCAAAGTTTAAAAATATATGTAATTACATACTAAAATAAATGTTACAGATTTAATTAAAATTTTAATTAATTAATTTAGTTTAAAAATGAGGTTTTAACTAGATCTTTAAACTAGTTACAACATTCCCCACATTGGATACCATTAGTCACATTTTGGTGTCGTTAAAATTTGAACATTGATGCGGGCTACATCATCCATATGTCTCAAAAATTCAATTAAGTCATCCATTGTCATTAATTAATTTATTTTTAATTTATTATATGTCATTGAAATAACAACATAGTTGTATTACAATAGATTGGCTATATATATATATATATATATATATATATATATATATATATATATATATATATATATATGACTTGACAAGATTCAAACCCAAGTCTTCTTGAAAATCTATATGATTTAATCATTAAAAAAAAAAATATCATTTCAAAAATATTAAAGTTTTAAATCTTATAAACCTAAAAACTTTAATATATATAAGTGATGAATACCTTTAAATAAATTATTTATGGTTGATATTATTAAACAAAAATAAATATAAAATTAATAAAAATAATATCATTATTCATATTAATCATTATTTAAGGACTATTAAAATTGAAGATGAAATATATCTTCCTCTTGAACTTAAAAATAACACTAAAATGAATAAAATGATGCATAATTGCAAGAGGATGCAACAAACCTCTACCTTGGTTAATAGTGGAAAAAATATAAGTAAATTCAGCGCTTAGATAAACACAAGGCCACAAGATAATTATTGAATTATATTCTTGTATTGAATACTCAAACATTACGCCACGCAATGTTTATTAAATTATATTCGTATAGTTATATATATAATTTATTATAGAAGTGAACTTGTTTATTATTGTTAATTTATAATTTTTTCATTTATTAAACTTTTTCAAAGATGAGTGATGAGTGTTGATATTTGGTATATCTTATAAAATAGAAGTGAACTTGTTCATATATCTTAGAACTTAGAAGTGAACTTGTTCATCATTGTGAAGGTCCATAGTTTTTCCATTTAATAGACTTCGTGACAAATGAGTGTTGATATTTAATATATTGTATTAAGATATAGCTTTAGTCTTTGTATTAACTTTTATTCTTATGTATATTCAGATGCTTTACTCTTTACGTATCTTATTTTTTTTTTTAACTTTTGAGTAAGGAAATAAATACATATTAATTTTATAATATTTTATTTATATTTTATATAAGTTTTTTATAAATTAATATAATTTAACTTTTTCTTAAAAATACACATTAATTTAAATGGTGGTGTGAAATGAAATGAAAGATTTTAATTACGTCCGCAAGACCCAAATATGGTTTATGGGACCTCAAATATGCAAGTACAACTACTCAAATCATATCATATGATTTTTAATATCTTTGAGAAGGTTGTTCCTTCTCCTGCTGATTTGGGTTAACAATTCCTCAACTTTTTTTATTTTATTGTCTTCAAATAACTCTGCCATAGATCTGTTTCCAAGTGTTTATTTGTATTTGTCACGAATATTTGAAAAACTCGGACATTTATAGATGAAGTGTTTCTCTGTCTCTACTGCCTGTGTGTTACATAGAGCACATATCCTTTCTTTCCATTGCTTTTTGGGCGTTGTCCATCTCCCTATTTCATCACATCTAAGCCTATGAGAGCTAGTCCTTATTTGAGCAATGAGGATTTTTTCCTTCCACTTGATTTCAGCGTCTATATACGCTTTTTCTTTGTGGTCATACATTGAGTTAAACTTTGCAATATAATATTGTCTTTTCCTGCCTGCATGTTTCCACATTCCACTTCTAAACTTTTTATTCGCATAAATTTTTATGTCTTTGTTGACATTTGGGCATTCATTTATGTTGATCTCCCAACGTTTCATCCATTTTTTATTTTGTTTCATCCATGTATTCTTCCGCCTATGAAACTCTTCGTCCCTAGCTGCCCTAGGCAATATGTCGTTTTTCATGTTTTCTATTTTTTTTTTAATTAACATAACAACTTGGTCATAGCAATTGCTTCTAAAAGGAACATTGTGTGGAGATAGGTGGCATGGATGAGTGTGTGAAGAGGTGGATGTGTTTTCTTTTAAAAAAAAGAATACACATTAATTTTTCTTAATATTTTTCTATATTTTTAAAGATTAAAAAAATATATGATAAGTATGGAACTTAGATATAATTACTATAACTCCTTATAGAGAAATTAATTACTGGACAAACCTTTAAAAGAATCTCATTGCTTTACAGTGCCAAGGAAAAAATTATGGAGCATAATGGAAGAGATAGAGGTTCCAATTCACTACAGTGCAGCAGTTCACAGACTATATGAACATATAAAGGCTAGAATCAGAACACAGGAAGGGTTATCTGAATGTTTTGGTAGTGACATAGGTGTCAAACAAGGTTGCCCTCTATCTTCGACCTTATTTGGGTTGTACATTGACAAGTTAGAAGAATAGATAAACAAATTTGAAGGAGAGGGTGTGCACTTAGCCAAATATGTGGTAAAACTCCTCATGTATGCAGATGATGTAATTCTTGTGGTCAAAACAACCAAAGATCTAGAAGATCACCTTTAAGCTCTAGAACTCTTTTGTAAAGAAGTTGGGATGCAGGTGAACACGAGCAAAACAAAAATTATGATTTTTTCTTTCAGCAAAAAAAAAAGAAGCAACAACTTGAATTTCAGTTTGCAGGCTTGAGGTAGTAGTAGAATACAAATACCTCGGCATATACTTTCATGACAAACTTAATTGGAATACATGTAGGATAAAAGAACTCAAAGTGGTTGGAGAGCATTATATGCACTTCAAAACAGGTGTAGGAATGTCGAGTTGTGGGACTGAAAAACCACCAAGGTTATATTTGGTCTACTTGTTACACCGGTTTTGTTGTATGGTTGCGAGGTGTGGGCTAATGGCACAACAAATGTAAAATGGAGGCAAATAGAAAGGATTCAAAAATATCTAATCACAAATTTTCTCAAAATTAAGGCCACAACCCCTTATGAAATTATTTTAGTTGAAACTGGAATGTTCCAGCAATTGCTATGACCAAGTTGTTATGTTACTTGAAAAAAACAAAAAAAATGAAAGATGATAGATGGCCTAGGGCAGCTAGGAACGAAGAGTTGCATAGGTGAAAGAATACATGGCTGAAACAAAATCAGAAAATGGATGAAACGCTGGGAAATCAACATAAATGAATGCCCAAATGTCAACAAAGACAAAAAATTATGTGAATGAAAAGTTCAGAAGTGGAATGTGGAAAAATGCAAGCAGTAAAAGACAATATTATATTGCAAATTTTAACCCAACGTATGACCACAAGAAAAAGCATATATAGGCACTAAAATAATCAAGTGGAAGGAAAAATTCCTCATTGCTTAGATAAGGACTAGCTCTCATAGGCTTCGATGAGAAACAGGGAGATGGACAACGCCCAAAGAACAATGGGAAGAAAGGATATGTACTCTATACAGCACGAGGGCGGTAGAGAGCAGGAGGAACACTTCATCTATAAATGCCCGAGTTTTTCATATATCCGTGACAAATACAAAGAAACACTTGGAAACGGGTTTATGGCAGATTTATTTGAAGACATTAAAATTAAAAAAGTTGGAGAATTGCTAACCCAAATCAGCAGGAGAAAGAACAACCTTTCTCAAAGATATTAACGATCATATGATATGATTTGAGTAATTGTACTTCCATATTTGAGGTCCCATATTTTAGGTCTCGCAGGCGCAATTAAAATCTTTCATTTCATTTAATTTAAATTACAAATCATATTTTATTTTCTCCCGTGAAAAATATCTTACGGCTTCAAATTTCAAGCTATATTTTATTCATTAGTAAACATAGCAAACATTGTATTTTAATTATTTATTTTTTATTCGCTTTAAATTACAAATCATATTTTATTTTCTCCCGTGCAAAATATCTCATCGCGTCAAATTTCAAGTTATATTTTATTCATTAATATTAACTAAACATAGCAATCATTTTCATATTTTATTTATTTAATTTTTTAAAATTGCAAGAGGAAAATGTACGCTTGGTATCGAAGTTGGATATCCTTTAGAAAAATTAATTAATGGACTAACCTTTCAAAGAATCTCATCGCTTTTAATTTACAAATCACATTTTATATTCTCCAGTGAAAAATATCTCATCGCGTCAAATTTCAAATTATATTTTATTCATTAAACTTTAGTAAACATAGCAAATTATATTTTATTCATTAAACTTTAGTAAACATAGCAAGAATTGTATTCTAATCATCTTCGTATTTATTTATTTATTTTTTTAAGATTGCAAGGGAAAATGTATGATTGGTATCAAACTTGGATATTATTATTCTAAATCTTAATTAATTTTAAGAAAAATTAATTAATGGACCAACCTTTGAAAGGATCTCGTCTCTTTAAATTACAAATCATATTTGGCTTTCTTTCTTGTCATGTGAAGATTCGTTCTGTTCGTGCATACGAATACGTTCAGCGATGGTTTAGTTTGGACCATTTTTTTTGTTTTTCTTTTTTTCTTCTAACGGTGGGACATTATTTTTTAATTTTGATTTTTTTTTAATGAAAAGGTTATTTAATTAATAGTTAAAAGTCTTTTACAACAAAAAAGAGTGTGGGTGGAAAAATCACACCCTTGAGGAAACCACACTAATTCTAATAGCGGATTAGGAAAGACAAAGCTGAAAAGAACTGGTCCCACTGCCAACACATCAAAACTGAGAACTAATTACAACTAGAAAGGCATTATGGAATGGAGCCTTTTGTTGACATCTCCTTATCCATCGGAGTGGGCGGCTCCCCCCACCCATCAAAGTGATCATCACCCCATCCTGAAGCACGACTAATGGGAGATGGGGGACGTGACCAAGCAGAGAGATTTTCATTGCTGATCGGGGCACCCCACCCATCACTGGTCGCCTACGTCGGTTGTTGCACGTTCCATGTATCACGCTGCTGCAAATTACCCCCAGTATCATTGTCTCTGTTCCTAGGTGGCTGGCGTCTGGCACGATCTGGGCGTCGGTGAGAACGAGAGCGAGATTGGTTAGGAGGTGTGCGATCTGGGGCCACCCTACTCACAGCACATGGGGCACCACCCCAATAACTCAGCAAGGCCTGCAAGTGGTCCACCTCCATAGCCACCTTCTTAGCCTGGTCACAAATCTGAAACCACACATCATGGAATACTTCCAACTTGTCAGCCAAAGAAAATTCCAGAGACGGATCAACCTGTTTGAAAATAATTCTATTTCTAGATTTCCAAATGTGAAACAGAATGCTGACTCTAAAAATTTGCCACACTTCCTTCAGAGGGAGGGAGAATTGGATGGGATCACCTAGTAAGGCATGCTGCCATGAAAGTGGTAGGGGCATGTACGGAGCAAAGAAAGAAGCAACCCAATTCCAGGCCAGACTGGCACATCTGCACGACCAAAAAATATGTAAACAAGATTCAGGTTCTTGACAGAATGAGCATCTAGGGTCAGGCACCCCCATATAAGAAAGTCGATTGCCAAGGGGTAGTCCCTGACACAACAAGCTCCAGGTAAAAAAGGCTTTCTTTGGCTCCAAGTAAGAAGCCCAAGCTGAGTGGAATCTGGCTTTCCATCTAGTGTGAGTAGAAACGAGGTCCCATTTGACATTGAGCTTGGGCACCGTGGGGGAAGCTGGCGTAAGCCATTCATAACCCTGTCTGGCTTTGTAATTGAGCAAAGGAGTGCTTTTGTACCATGCCCAATCTTTCCACCAGGGTTTCTGGGATCTGACTCCTATTTTCTGCCAAATGGAAAAGGGGGTGTGGTCAATCACTACATCATAGGTCACTCTGTCCACACTGGTCAAGCGAAAGGTGTGTTTAAAAGTATCCCAGGGGATCCAATCCCTGGTTTACCTAGAATAAAAATTTGCAATTGTGACAATTCCACGCTTAAAGAACTTCTGAGCATGGACCCAGGGGATTTGTGCTAACGACGTGCCCTGTAACTTGAAAACAAGGGACCACCAAACATTGAGACGATTGATGGAGAGGCCTTTATGTAACCTGGCCCCCTTCCATATAATCCATGAGTTGATTTGTTGCCAAGCCTTCCATATGCTCTTGATAACAAAGGAGCTAGGTATTTTAATGAATACTAGGGCAAGCACCAGAGATGGAAGATCCATCCCTGCCCATGCTCTGCGGTTGAGGGGGAGCCCAACCGAGATACAATGTCTGAGAAGCACTTTCCAAGCTTCAGGGCCTTTAAGAGCCCGAATAATCCATTTAGCATAGAGGGCTAAACCTTATCTTTTGCAGTCCAACATACCCATACCGCCAACATTCCTTGGGAGACAACAGATATCCCAAGCCACTCTGTGGAAACCCTTCCGCTCAGAACCATTGGACCATAGAAAGTCCCACAATAGTTTTTCAAGCTTTTTGTAACATGCCTGGGAAGGGACCCAACAGGATGAGTAGTAAACATGCGTGGAGGCCAACACTTTCGAGCAAATTTGGAATTTGCCAGCAAGAGATAGTTTCTTAGCATTCCAATACTCCAGTTTACTTTCAACTTTGTTGATGACATAGGACCATAATTGTGATGGAGAGCCTTGAAAGGCAAAGGGAATGCCAAGGAATTTGAAAATTTCCCCAGGCTGAATCCAACTCCATTGAACGTGTTGAAGCCAATGAGGAAGAGGTTGAGGGGATTGTCGGTAACAGGAAGTTTTCCTCCATTGAATATTAGAACCTGAAGCTTTGCAAAAAGTGTCGAGGCATGAAAGAGCTTCAGAGAGGGATTGCTCATCCTCCTGCAGGGTGAGGAAGGAATCATCAACAAAGTGGTCGTTAATAAGCTGGCCTGTATTCCCAGGAAGAGAAATACCCCGAAGCAGCCCATTAGAGGTACGGTTGGCCAAAAGATAACCAAAAGCTTCTGTTGCTAAAATAAAGAGCGAAGGAGCCAGAGGACACCCCTGCCTTACTGACCTATGCAGCCCAATAGCTTCAGTTTGACATTTATTGAGAGAAAGCATGGCTGAAGCATCCTGAAAAAGCATCTTGATAGTGGAAATGAATTGAGGGCCAAAGCCAAGAGCTTCCAGCATGGAAAGTATGAAGACCCATTCAATTCTATCATAGGCCTTTTCAAAATCAAGTTTGAGGAAGAGGGCCTGTTGATTAGATCTACGAGCCCACTCCATACCTTCCCATACTGCCAAGACATTGTCCAGAATGTAGCGATTTTGAATAAAGCCAGTCTGCTCAGGCCTTACAATAGTGGGAAGCAAAGGCCGAATCCGTAGGGCAAGCGCTTTGGCAATGATTTTGTAGCTGACATTTAACAGGGTGATAGGCCTCCAGTTTGTGATGATCTCTAGATCCCCTGACTTGGGGATAAATTTGATGTTTCCCTTATTGATTAGAGTGCCTAGGGAGCCAGTCCTCAAGGCTTCCAAGTATACTCTGTGTAGGTCAGGGCCAACAAAATCCCAGCAGGTTTTGTAGAATTTGCAAGGGAAGCCATCTAGCCCAGGTGCCTTAGCATCTGCCATTTGAAAAAGAGCATCAACTAGGTCCTGCACCGATAATAAGCACTCACAATCATTCCTTTGAGTAGGGGAGAGGCAAGTAGGGACAACTTCTTTGCAACATCGGAGAGCTTGTTCCCTTTTCGGAGTGTACTGTTGAGCAACAAAAACGTGAGTATAATGCTTGGTAAACGTTGTTGCTATCTCAGGAAAAGAAGTGATTCGAACCCCATTAACAACAAGGGCTTTGAATTGAGTAGAATGCCTAGGAGGCCTGAGTCTTTGAAAAAACTCTTTAGAAACTCTATCACCCACTTTAAGCCAATGGAGCCTGGCTTTGATCTGAGCCCCTTTAGCTTCATACAACTCAGCCACTTTGAGCTCATGCCGGATTTGAGCAATATGAGCTTGGATGGTGGAGTCAAAGGGACAAGCCTCCAGTCTAATGGAAGCCTTTGCAAGCTCATTTCTCAGAGCAGTATTAGAGCGTCGATGCAACTGCGCCACTTTTTTTCCCAAGCTTCTGAGCAGAGCAGTGGTGCGGAAGATGGCATCGTTCCACCACTCAATCCATCCAAAATCTCCATTGGGTCTGGGAACAAGATTCCAGATCCTTTGGATATGACAAATAGTGGTTTCATGCTGAAGGAAGGACGTGTTAAGAAAAAACTAGGATTTAAATGGCCGTAGAGGAGTGGAAGAAACATTAACTGTAAACATTATAGGCAAATGATCAGACGAGACCATTCCAGGAATAGTTTCAACAAAAGGGACAGAAGGAAGTCGACGAGAAAAGGAGAACTCTCGTTGGTCCGACAACATAGCTCTGTCAAGTATTTTTAAAACTCTTGCGAGGCCGGATTGAAAATTGGACCACGTGAACCAAAGATGCTCAGAAAAGTGCCCTACAGAAAAACATGCATTGGGATCGAAGACCCCCAGTTTATTTTTCATAAAGTACCAAGCCTGTCGCTCTCCTGTGGCCCACCTATTAGGAAGCTGGCCCACTTTATCAGAGGCTTTTTCTATCATATTGAAGTCACCACACATAAGCCAAACTACGGCTGGTAGGGACAACACACACCATCTCCACAGGGCACATCTATCCTGGACCTCGTTAGAGGCGTAAATGTTAATAATCCCGAAGGACAACCCTCCCACTTCAAGCAAAATCCAAACCACGTGATGGGAGGGATCGAAACCCCAAGTGATAAAATTACTTCTCCACCTATCATTTAACAAAATGACAAGTGCCTCCGCTGCCCTGAGGGTGGTTGGTAGCATACATCTGACTTCCAGGCCATAACATAGAGCAAGCAGATTGCAAGGTGAATTCTACCGCTTTGACTTCTTGGAGACAAACAAAATTTGGGTGACCATACAGGTTGGAACAGGTATTGAGCTCATCCTTGACCATGTAACGTCGGACTGGGTCCATCAAGCCACGTACATTCCATGAAAGAAACAACATTAGAACGAGTCGAGTTGCATACCACCACTGGCCTCGCTCGCGTTGTCCGACAAAATGTGAAAGGAATTATTCATGAAGGCCTCCAAATTCATGGGGGGAAGTTGGTAAGCCTTCGTTTGTCTAAATGGGCATGATGCTCACCTCGCGACGGGCTGCGGGACCATCGGCCTGAACTCTGGGAGAAACTTCCTTCAGCCACCGCCACTTTCTGGGAGACCAAGGGCACAGAGGAATGAAACCCCTCTTCCTGCACCTCGAAATCAACGACTAGCGAAGGAGAAGGGGCAGGAGCCGAATCCATAATCGGGGTCTGCATGGGAGGCTTGGGAGCAAGGGCCTGAGCATAGGTCACCATCGTATGCCCCCGTGTTAATGGTTTTACCACCTTTCCCCTTTTTTTTAGGAAGCTTTAGTCCATTCACCACCTTTAGGGGGGTTCGGGGTGGTGGGGGTTGACACAACACCAACGGTCAGAACTGGCGCCTTGGCCTTGAATTTTTCTGCCATCAAGGGGCAATCCTTAATGCGGTGGGAGGCCAACTGGCATCTGTAGCATGTATTAGGGAGATTGATGTACACCACCCGCTGGTGAATACGGGTGGTACCTATCTGAATATCGATGTGCTCCTTCAGCATTTTGGCCAGGTCAACCTTGACGCACATTCTCTTAGTTGGGCGGACCGACATGAATCGGGTGGGCTCATCGCACACAAACTCACCAAGGGTGGACACCAAGTTCTTCAGGAAGGGCCAACATGCAGTGGGAAGGTCTGGGAATTCAACCCAGATGAGCACGACCAGGGAAACAACATTAGAAACCGTGAAATCCTGGCTCTAGGGCTGGAAAATGAGCAGAGAGTTGTTAATGTAGCTAGGGCCCTTGTTCAAAACTTTTTGGGCTTGTTCATGGCTACCAAAGTGGAAATGGAAGAATCCCTTGGAGATATTTTGTACATGGTCAACTTGGATACCATACGGGCGCTAGTAATGCTCAATCCAGTTCTTAAGAACATGCTCAAGGGGAATCCGACCCAGAAAATACTCGATAAGAGTATTACTTTCAAACCATGCACAGGCCTGATTAAACTCATGTAACAGAATCACAAAATCAGGTTCAGAATTACCTCGTGGTACACCTTGGGGACGAACTTCCTAGGCCGCTTGGTCGCTTTCGAAGCCATTTCTCTCGCCGCTAGCTTCAGACGAAGTCGAGGGAGGAAGTGACGACATACTAAAACCTACGGAGCAAACACCGTGCAGATTTCAGCACGCGCTTCCAGAGAATGTTTGGAGACTTCTAGAAACCCTAGGACGACCCGCAGTTCAACATCGCAATTTTGCAGCTCTAACTCTTCTTCCACTATATGTGTTTTTTTTTAAATTTTGAATGTTTATACAAGAACATTTCAACTGTAAGTTATTGGGACATCATATGTTATTGGTGTTTCATCTTGATGTTCTAAGTTGAGGGCGATCACTCGTTGCAATGCTTTTAGGGAGTATGGCTCCCAGTTGTGTCACTCGATTCTTCGTATTACTTCAACAAAAAAATGAAGTGTCATTGTTTAAAATGTTGTTTGTTCTAGTTTATTTTTAGTTTTTTGAGTTCTTAATGTAAATGATAAATCTTTTGACTTTTTTAGCTTTGCATAGGTTTTGGGGTGTACTTTCATACCATTCATTTTTTTGTGTGCGAATTTGTACTCTTATTATATTTTTTTAATAAGACTAAGTCACTTTCAACCAAAAAAAATGTTGTTTGCCTTGGACCCACATGTAAAGAGCATGGTCTAGACAATAAATATTTTTATTTAATATTATAATAATAATTTTTATATAATTTATTTAATATTATAATAATAATTTTTATATAATTTATGTTTTTATCTAATAGTAAATAATGTTTGTAGATTTGCATATTTGGAAGTTCAGATGCAAAAAGGTGTTTACCTGTCCATTCTATTTCTTCATTATTTTAGCAAATTTGACCTTTGATCTTCTGCTACATGTGGGACACATTCATTCTCAAATCTATGAAACTTCCAACATAATAGTTTGGAAGTTCAGATGCAAAAAAATGTTTATCCATCCATTCTACTCCATGGTTTTAGCAAACTTGACCTTTCTTTTTCATATTCTATTACATGTAAAACGCATTCATTCTCAAATCTATGAAGCTTCCAACATAATAAAGGAGTTTGGACACAGACTTCATCAGCTTTCTCGCAGGCTAAGGATCCAGAAAAGGTGCAATAAGAAACTAAAAAGAAGGCAGTAAACAATTGATTGCTTCTATTTCTTCTTTGAAGACTTAGATATAATAGAAAATATTAATAGAAGACATAACCATAACTTCTCCCATATAACATGTTTTTTTTACATATAAGTGTTGATATATAATATTTTGCAACAAGAAATAAGATTTAATTTCTTACTATTAACTTTTATTTTTATATTTATTTAAGTGTAAATATTTACTTCATATTCATATTCATATATATATATATATATATATATATATATATATATATTTTGAGTATTAAGAATCCAACGGTTTAAAAATCTACCAGGTCTGATGCTAAAACTACACTTTATCTTAAATGTGTTATGGAATTTAACCAATTTTACGCCAAATGGACAATAAGTTTTGGGCCTGATTTTAGGGGCACGTTTGATTATCGCCCCACGTTTTTCTTTTAAATTTTTATTATTATTTAATAGTTTTATTTTTTATTTTTTTAAGAAATATTTTTTATATACATTCGTTGTGAGATTAAACTCGTATCACATCACCAAAATTTAACTAATTTTGCGTCAAGTAAACAATAAGTTTTGAGGCCCATTTGTTTTTGTTAATTTTTATTATTATTTAATAGCTTTTTAATTTTTTTTTAGAAGTACTTCTTATCACATTACTGAGTCACATCACCGATAATGCAAGTGGCTTCTACCCGTAGACCACATCATGTGGATGAAACCTTATTTAATATTTAATAGAATCAGTATTAAAATATGAAGGTTAATTTTTATTATTATTTAATATTTAATGGAGTCAATATTAAAATAGGAAGGTAAGCAGCAGAGTGAGGATAAATTGTGTAATCTTTTTAGAGTTGTATACTTATTGTAATATAATATTTTTTTAATATATTTTTTATATTTTTTGAATTTAAAGTTTTTAAGAAGTTGAAAAGTCAGGTATCTTTTAGTGTGAATTGAATTTGCCTTTTTCTTGAGAGAGCTCAATGATTTTGGTTAGCATGAAATACAAAAAAATTTAACCAATTATATTATATTATTTAAATATGTGAAAACTTAAAATTTATATATATTTTTTTAAGTATGAGTTTTATAAAATTATATTGTAATTCATATTTATTTAATGTTATTTTTAAATTTGTCAATAGTTATAATATATTAATTTGATAAAATTTAAAGAGATTTTTTGAAAAAAGATATGACGAACAATTAGGTTTCTTCTTTATAAGTAGGACATGGTTTGCAAAGAAAAAGAAATCAAAGGGGTATGCTTATGGAATTGGAGACATGTGAGTTTGACCTTAAGGAATAAAAAATAGCTAGGTATTATTCAAAGATAAGGAAAAAGTATCCACGTGAATGTGGTTTACCGACAAGGACGTCACTTGCATTATCGGTTATGTGACCCAGGTTCAATCCTCACGACGGATGTTTATATGAAGTATTATTAAAAAAAAAAAAAATAAGGAAAAAATTGAGCAAAAATGTTACTTTAAAAATATACCAGTTATCTTAATGCAGAATCACTAATATGAAGCTTTGTATTAGAGAGTTTATAATTAGTTAAAAAACCATATTAGATGATTAGTGAGTGAGGAGGGATTATGTAAATTTTGATTTGATGTTTGGATGAAGTCTTATCCTTTATTGTTGAATAAAAATGACAATCATTAGCTCGAGCATATCTAGCTTATAAAGGTCCAAAAATCAAAGATTAATATTAGATTATTAGTGAGTGAAGAGGGATTCTATAAAAGTTTGGTTTGATGTTTGGATTTTATTATTTATATTTTATTCAAAATGACAATCATTGGCTTAGACATATCTAGCTTGTAGACATTAAAAAAGCAAAGATTATGTTAATGTAAGCAATAGCTCCAAAGCCTGGATTTCTATTAGCAACCTAGTTAAAGGAAAAAAACAAATACTAAATAAGCATCAAGAGTTTTGTTTGTCTATTATTATGAGAAATGATGATTTGATTTAGAACCTATCAAAAGATGGTGGATATTCGGTTAAATTGAGTTATGAGGATTTAGAGCAATCATAATTTCCTACTTTCAATAGTTTTTGTTAGAAGAATGGTCATTGGATGCCCTCAATAAGGCCTCAACATTCCTTTGGTTAGTAGTCCAAAACTAGCTATTTATATGAGAGTTTATAAAGAAGATATCATGGAACTTTAAGTGTACATTGCATAAGAAGGATCTAGAAACATTAGTTCATTTACTTCTTCGTTTTTCCTTTGCTTACAACATTTGGAGTTTTTTTTTTTTAAATATGAAAATATATTGGGTAGCTCCATCAACATTGAAAGAGTTGATGAAATGTTGAATTAATTATTTCAAAGCTAAAGCATTATATATTTTGTGAAAGATTGCTTCTCTCATTATTTATTAGAATTTATGGCTTGAAAGGAATAATAGAATTAAAAAAAAAAATCTCAAAATCATGCCCAAATTTAAAACCCTATTATTGTCCCTCTCACAAAATGTTTACAAATATGGTGTTTCGTCATGGGAAGTCTTGTGTAGAAAAAAATGTGTTAGCCTCATGGTTATAGTACTTGAATATACATGGAAAGCTCATCTATGACAATGGAATTAACATAAAATATTTGCTTCAATTTATGGTAAAATGAAAATGTTTGAAATTGGGTTTGTTAAAATTGATATTGATGGGACTTCTAAAGGAAATCGAGAAAAAACTAATGAAATTGATGGTACTTCTAAAGGAAATCAAGCAAAAGCTAGTGAAGCCATTGTATTTTGAAACAATGAAGGCCAAATTCTTCTCACTTATTCAAAATCATATGGAGTTTCAACTAACAACTATGCATAGACTAGGGCACTTTACATGGATTAAAATTGCAATTGAAAAAATATGAAAAAATATTTCAACTGAGGAGATTCACAATTTATCATTAATGCTATCAACAAAAATGGATTTGGAGATTGGATAAAAAAACATTATTGCCTATGTTCATAAACTCTAATTGTATGTAAGTTCTTGGAAATGCGAGCATATCTATATAGAAGGAAATTGGGTTGTAGATATTTTAGCTGATTATGGTGTCGATCTTTGTCTTTGTAAATTTTAAGTTTTAGAAAGTAATTAACGAGGTGAGATTTTATTAGAATTTATGGCTTCAAAGGAATAATAGAAATTTAAAAAATAAATCTCAAAATCATGCCCAAATTTAAAACCCTATTATTGTCCCTCTCACAAAATGTTTACAAATATGGTGTTTTGTCATGGGAAGTCTCATGTAGAAAAAAAGGTGTTAGCCTCATGGTTATAGTACTTGAATATACATGGAAAGCTCATCTATGACAATGGAATTAACATAAAATATTTGCTTCAATTTATGGTAAAATAGAAATGTTTGAAATTGAATTTGTTAAAATTGATATTGATGGTACTTCTAAAGGAAATTGAGAAAAAGCTAATGAAGTTGATGGTACTTCTAAAGGAAATAAAAAAAAAGCTAGTGAAGTCATTGTATTTTGAAACAATGAAGGCAAAATTCTTCAATTATTCAAAATCATATGGAATTTCAACTAACAACTATGCACATACTAGGACACTTTACATGGATTAAAATTGCAATTGAAAAAAGATGAAAATATATTTCAACTAAGGAGATTCATAATTTATCATTAATGCTATCAACAAAAATGGATGTGGAGATTGGATAAAGAACATTATTGCCTATGTTCATAAGCTATTGTTGTATGCAAGTTCTTGGAAATGCGATCATATCTATATAGAAGGAAATTGGGTTGTAGATATTTTAGCTGATTGTGGTGTCGATCTTTGTCTTTGTAAAGTTTAAATTTTAGAAAGTAATTAACCACGTAAAATTTTATCACTTACTAAAAAATAAATGCTATCAAGAAGTTGATTGCACAAACATAATAGCTTAAGGAATTTAAAGAATATATTTGATAGAAAAGGAAATGAAAATATCTTTGATAAAAAAGATGTTGGATATGATTTAATCTCGTAAAATAATACATATATAATTGTCAAGTTTTTGTAATGTCGCTATGTAATTAAAATGTAATACGAGTGAACTTGTTTCAATCCCATATAACCAACTAGAACCATTGTGTATAAATTTTAAAAAATCATAATTATTATAATCATATAGGATTAAGTTTCGATCGCCTCCAAGTTACAAACTTCGTATCAAGGTTTAAATAAATATGTAATTACATATGACTAAAATAAATGTTACAAATTTAATTAAAATTTTAATTAATTAATTTATTTTTAAAAAATGAGTTTTTAATTAGATCCTTAAACTAGTTACAACATTCCCCACATTTGGTACCATCAGTCACATTTTTGTGTCTTTGAAATTTGAACATTGGTATGGGCTATATCATCCGTCTCAACCATTCAATCAAGTCCTCCATTGCCATTAATTTATGTATTTTTAATTCGTTATATGCCATTGAGATGACCACATAGTTTTATTAAAATATATATATATATGACTTGATAAGATTTAAACCTAACTCTCCTAAAAAAATCTATGTAATTTGAATTAAAAAATTAAATTTATTATTTAAGAAATATATATATATATATATGACTTGATAAGATTCAAACCTAAGTCTCCTAAAAAATCTATGTAATTTGAATTAAAAAATTAAATTTATTATTTAAGAAAAATGTTGGGGTTCTAGATCTTATAGACCTAAAAAATTTAATGTGTATGAGTGATGGATACCTTTAAGTGAATTATTTACAAATTATTATTAATGCTATCAAACAAAAATAAATATAAAAATTGATAAAAAATAATATTATTGTCAAGATTAATCATCTATTATTGAATGCAATTGAAATTAAAGATAAAATATATCTTCCTCTTAAACTTGTAAAATTTACTATATCTTCTGAAGTAGAAGTGAACTTGTTTATCATTATTATTTTTTGATTGGTAGTAGAAGGGGTTTTTAAAGGGTCCCCGAACCTATTACAAATAGGGTTTTGAAAGGCACCCCCAAACCTTAGATCTAACAATAAGATATCAAGAAAAACTGAGTTGGATTCCACGAATCCAACCCGAAAATCCAATGAAGCAACCTCCTAGCAAATAAGTTGTAGATTTTTATCAAGCAAATACAAGATATTATCACGATCAAACAACCAACTAGCAAAAGGGGCCAACATAGGAGAAACCCACACCCAAAACAACATTCAAATTCGAGATTTAAAATTAGAATTTGAAAATCCCGCCCAAAGTTGCATTCAAATTCAAAGTTCAAAATTTGAAGATCCCGCCCACCACTAGGGCCTTAAATCTGGGAACCAGACCTCACCACTGGAACCTAGGGGTGCTCAAAGAACTAGAGAGCCAAGAATCCCATTTAAAACTGGAGCATATCTACAACAACAACATCTGGCCTGACAAACAACTGAAACAAAAACAACCAAAAATCACTTGTTGGAAGCCTATCTCAATGAGGTCTTGGGAGGCCTGCCAACCTTTTTTTGACCCCCAAAGAAAGAAATCCTTTTTTCAGGCCACACTCCTGAACACATTTGTTCCAAGTCTCCATGATTGGAACAACCTCATTCTCTCTAGGATGCAGAGCCTCAAAACTATCCGTTAGAAGGGGTTGTACTTCGTTAGCAATTTCAGAGTCAATCTCCCTTTTCCTGAGTGCTCTGTTGCTAGGTCTCCCCACTTTCCTTTCAACCCCTACATCAATACGAGCTTTCCTATGACTTCTGGTCTTCGGACCTGGAGAGCCTTTCTCAAACACAGGTTTTGAAGAGGCTAGAGAGCTTTCCATTAACTATTGAAGAGTCGGATCATCCATGTCAAGACAGTCAAAGGGATTTACCTCTTCTCCACTCTCCCCAAATTTAGGAAGTTGAACAATATCCCCTGCTACTAGGCTCACTTCCCTTCTCTTCATAGGAACCCTGTTCAACTCCTCCTCTCCATAAAACATGTTTGATGGAAGAAGGGCTTCCTCCTGTAATTCCTCACTGAGCCCAACTTGAGAAATAGAAATCGGATCTTTTCCTTTCAATTTTTGAGGGTTTCGCTTAGGCACCCACTTTTCACTGAGCTTCTTACTATTTTCCTTATGACTTGTCGAAGTACTCAGAGCTTTAGGATGCAGGGGGCATATGCTCTTATGGTGCCCTCCCTTACCACACTCCTGGAAAACTTGGGGTTTATTTTCATATTCAATGTTTTGAACCTAGGTGCCAAGGTTAGAAAATAACTCAATAGAGCTTGGCAGATCCTTCTCGATATCTGCCATCACACACATTCTAACATAGAGCATTCGAGATTTGGAACTGGTAGTTTGATCAAAGGAAATCAAATCCCCAATTATCTTGGCAATAGCTTGGAAGATGCTCTCATGCCAGAGATGAAGTGGGAAGTCTGGTAGCTTGACCCATAGTGGGACAATATTAATGCTCTGCATTAGGGGATTAAAATCTGGGGCCCATTTACGCAAAAATAAACCTTGTTTGCCAAAAAACCATGGACCCCCTTCCAAGATTCGCTTGGAATCCTCCTCATAGTTGAGCCTGATAAGGAAGAAATTTCTTGGGATGGCCACAATTTCAAGAGAACCGATAGGTCTCCATCTTGCCAAAGCCCATCTCCTCAGAGTATCAATATCCGGCCTCCTACCTTGGAATTTTCCCACAAGATTCCACAACCCATATTTCAGTATATTATCAATCAAGCTATCGGGGATATGGATCTGGTTTGACATAGGAGAAATATCGAAGAGGGTGTCAGATCCTCCATTAACGCCAGTGACCACTTTTGCATACGAAGGTGCACTAGGGGGATGGGGTACTCCCTGCAGGTTCTACTCGTCCCACCTTTGAGCTTACCAGGATCCCACTCCTCCCATTCAAATGAAAAGGAGGGGTCACGAGAGTCAAATAGATCCACCTTCACAGACTTAGCTTCTTCAACAATGGGGTCGAAGTTGCCCGACCAAGCATCCACCTTCTCTGCAATGCTCATCTGCCTCCTCTGCAATGCTCCTCTGAAACCTAAAAAATTGCACCGATCTGCTTCACAACCTAACTACTGTAGCACAGTGCTTCACAGATCCACTTTACAACTTGGCCAAGCATCCACCTTCTCTGCAACGCTCATCTACCTCCTCTGCAATGCTCCTCTGAAACCTAAAAAACTGCACCGATCTGCTTCACAACCTAACTATTGTAGCACAATGCTTCACAGATCCGCTTTACAACTTGGCCAAGCATCCACCTTCTCTGCAACGCTCATCTGCCTCCTCTGCAATGCTCCTCTGAAACCTAAAAATTGCATCGATCTGCTTCACAACCTAACTACTATAGCACAGTGCTTCATAGATCCACTTTACAACTTGGTCAAGCATCCACCTTCTCTGCAACACTCATCTGCCTCCTCCCATTTAGTATGTATAAATGGACGACCTGACCCTTCATAAAAACATGTGTAAATTCATTAAGGTTCTACAAGCTGCCAAACACATGCGTCAAAAGGAGAAACCTGATCTAACTTGTTTATCATTGTTAAAGTCCATAATTTTTCCATTTAACATGTTTTCTCACATATGAGTGTAGGCTTTAGTTTTTTTTTTTTTTTTTTTTTGCTATTATCTTTTATTCTTATGTATATTCAGTTATAGATGTTTTATTCCTTATCCATATTATTTTGTTTTTAAGTTCCCAATTAATATAATCTAACTTTAAAAAAAATACACATTATTTTTTAATTTTATATATATATATATATATATATATATAAAGATGACAAGAGAAAGATGTATAATAGATGTCAATATTATTATAAATCCTTATAGAAAAATTAATTAATGGGACAAACCTTTCAAAGAATCACATCACGTTAAATTACAAATCATATTTTATTTTCCCTTGAAGAATATCTCATGGTCTCAAATTTCAAAAATTATATATATATATATATATATATATATATATATATATATATATATATATTTTGGAGTAATACTTCTTATATATATTCATTATGAAGATTGAACCTGAATCACGTCCATAACATAGATTGTATTTTGATCAACTTCTTATTTTTATTTATTTTAAGGTTACCAGGGATGTTTAAAAAAAAAAAAATTGCGAGGAGGAAAATGTATGATTGGTATCAAACTTGATATTATTATTCTAAATTTTAAGAAAAATTAATTAATGGACTTTCAAAGAATCTCATCTCTTTAAATTACAAATCAAAATAGGCTTTCTTTCTTGTCATGTGAAGATTATGTTCGTGCATACGAATACGTTCAGCGTTGGTTTAGTTAGGACGATCATTTATTATTTTTTAATTTTTAAAGTGTACATTTCAATGGTAGGACATTCTTTTTTAATTTTAAAATATATAAGAGAACATTTTGATGGTATGTTATTGGCACATTTCATCCCTATGTTATGTTATTGGTGTTTCATCTTGATATTTTAAGTTCAAATCATAGGGAGAGAGGCTACTTGTTGCTATGCTCTTAGAGAGTATGGTTCCCAGTTGGGCTACTCAATCCTTATTATTTCCAATAAATATATATATATATATATATATATATATATATATATATATATATGTATGTATGTATGTATGTATGTATGTGAAGTGTTATTATTTAAAGTGTTGTTTGTTTTAGTTTATTTTTAGTTTATTTATTTATTTTGGCTTTGTATAGGTTTTAGGGTGTGCTTATATACCATTCATTATTTATTTTTTTTTTGTGAATTTGTATTCTTATTATTTTTAATAAGATAAAATCACTTTCAATAAAAATTGTTGTTTGACCTAGACCTCATGTAAAGGATGTGATCTTGAAATAGGTAATAAATATTTTTATTTAATATTATAATAATAATTTTTATATAATTTATGTTATTAACTTAACTTTATATATTTTTAATTAAAAGTATGTTGAAAATAAAGATGTTTTAGTTAGAAGTATGGATATATTAGTTAACAATAAGAGAAAAATGATTGTCTGGCGAATCTTATTTAGGTAGTAAATACTACACTAGAACTGATTAACTGATTATTAAGGATGAGATGATTGAGCATGAAATATAGGTCTTAAAACCAAAGGGTTAGGATGTAAGTTCCATATATACGAGCTAGGTTTTTTTGAGATTTAAAATTGGATCAAGTGGAAGTGAAGATTGAATTTAAATTACTCTGTGACTTTTCTTCCTAAAGGTTTTCTTCTCATCATATTTTTCAAATGAAAAATCAAGGATAAAATAATGGGTAGTGGCCTATGGTTTAGGGAGAGAAATACCCTTTATTTAAGACCATGGAATAATTTTTTTTTTTTTTATGTTGAGACAAAAAGTATTAAGAAGCTTTCAATGCGGGTAAGACTTTTTGGACTTATCAATAAGGATGTTTTGAAGAATATTCAAAATACCCTAAGTGGAATTCATCAAGGAAGGAGTAACTATTAAAGAGCAAAAGCATGCTATATATACTTAAATATGTGTTGCTCTGGATATTTCAAAACTTCTACCACAAACCATTAAGATTAATCTAAATCATGAGAATGGGATCAATAAGTGGATTATGAAAATATCACATTTCAATGCCACAATTGTTATGAGATTGGACACATGGCAAGAGTTTGCAAAGTGAAACTATGAAGAAAGAGACAAAAAAATTTGGTCATGAGATAAACTTCAAGACGAAGCAATGAAATCATACAATAATAGAAGCTAAGATCAGATCAAGGATATTCTACTCCAAAAGAAGAGGCAAAGAAAACCTATCTAAAACATCATATGACAAAGGTCATAATAACTTACTTGGATTGATTGTTAGAAGAAACAAAGAAGAATATAAGGGATGAGAGAGTACAATGTGTAAGTTCAAGTTCAAAAGGAATCAAAGGTGAAAAGGAAGTTCAAAAGGAATCAAAGGTGAAAAGGAAGATGTGGAGGAAAAACCTAAAACAAAGAGGGCAAAAGAGCTCAAGTTTATTCTTGGTAAATCACCTTCATTTTCCTCAAATAGATACAATCTTATCCTCATAATAAGAGTGAAAGTGGTGTGGAGGTTATCCCTTGCACTTTGGGGTTTTAAGAGCAGTATAATAAATAAATAAGGATGAAGAAAATTTGTAACAATTTAGGGCTAAATAAGAAGGTACTTGTTATAGAAGAGTGCCCTTACCCTTTAGAGTTTTGAGGAAAATTTAAAAAAGAATGTGTTTTTAAGGTTATTCCTTGCACTTCGGATCCTTCAGACAAACCTAAAGATGATAAGTCTTACTATGAGCAATAATTGATGAAGATGAAAGTATTAGTGGGAATGAAAAAAAAAAGAGAGAAAGACCCAAAAAGCAAAACAAAGAGAAAAAAAACCCATATATATATATATATATGCATAGAAAATTTGATTAACACCATTGGATGTTGCTTCTATAAACCCTAGCTTTGATAAAATTCACCAAGCAATACCTTCTTCTCATTAAATTCAGATATAAAAGATACATGCGGTTACAAACTGATTACCAACTGATTAAACCACCTCGGTGGTTTAGGAAACTGAATTGGAGAGCGCCTACAAGCGCTTCTTTTATTATGCCAAGAATGGAATATCAACCAACTTATTCTAACATCCCCCCTTATTACATTATTGGCAAATCCCAATTGTATCCCGAAACTTTTCATATTTGATACGTCCAAGTGCTTTGGTAAAGATATCTGCAACTTGTGCATCAGTAGGAATGTATTGAAGTTGTATATGGTGCTTTGGAACTTCATCTCGAATAAAATGACATCTGGTATCAACATGTTTGGTATGTTCATGAAAAATTGGATTTTTGACAAGATTCAAAACACCTTGGTTGTCGCAAAACAAATGAAGAGGAAGATTCTTTGGAAGGCCCATGTTTGTAAGAATGCGACTTAACCACATTATCTCGCAGACTGCTTCACTGGCTGCACGATATTCTGCTTCTAGAGAAGATAAGGCAACCACATGCTGTTTCTTACTGTGCCATGAGATAGGCCCAGATCCTAGATGGAAAACATATCTGGAGGTGGATTTACGATCATCAAGGGATCCGACAAAATCTGAGTCTGTGTATCCCAGTAAGAAAAATTTATTATTCTATCTATATTCCAGACCATAATTTGTAGTACCGTGAACATAATGAAGAACTCTTTTTGTTGCTTTCCAGTGACTCACTTTAGGCTTCTGCATGAACCTTGAAAGATATCCTATAGCAAAACTGAGATCTGGTCTGGTATTTGTCAGATATAGGAGACTCCCAATCAATCGGCGATAGAGAGTACCATCTACCTGAGGTGACTCATCATATCGAGATAACTTAAGTCCTTGCTCCATTGGAGTTGCTTTTGACTTACAATTAGTCATTCGATATTTTTCTACTAAAGTCTTGGCATATTTCTTTTGTGTTACTCTAATATGAAACTTTTGTTGAGTAACTTCTAAACCAAGACAATAGTGCAGAAGTCCTAGATCTGTCATATCAAATGATTGCTTCAAATCGTCTTTTACTAAGTCAATCATTTTTTTTGAGCTTCCTGTGATGATCAGATCGTCAACATAAAGTACAAGAATCACTATATCAGAACCATTTTTCTTAATATAGAGATTTGCATCTGAAGGACTTCTAATAAAACCATGTTGCACAAGGTGACTGTCTATCTTGATATACCATGCTTGAGGAGCTTGTTTTAACCCATACAGAGATTTGATCAACTTGCACACTTTTTGTTCTTGCCCCTCAACCTCATATCCTTCTGGTTGAGTCATGTATACCTCTTCTTGTAAGTCACCATTCAAGAAGACACTTTTAACATCCATCTGATGCAATTTCCACCCAAACTGAGCTCCCATGGCACAAAGTACTCTAATGGTAGTCATTTTTTGCGGTAGGGGCAAAAGTCTCTTCATAATCTATGCCTTCTTTCGAGCATATCCCTTTGCAACAAGCCAGGATTTATGCTTATCAATAGATCCATCTGCCTTATACTTCACTTTGAATACCCATTTGCAGCCTATGGGTTTCTTTCCTGTTGGCAGATCGACTAATTTCCAAGTATTATTTTTAAGAAGAGAGTTATGTTCTACATCCATAGCCTATTTCCACTGTGGTTGATCAAGTGTAGATTGAACCGTTGTGGGTTCATTTGTATTTAATGTAGACATATAAAGTTTTTCTCCATCCTCATATTCTTCCCTGTCATATTTGGTACTCACTGACAAATCATCAAAGTGTTGACAAAGTTCATCAACCTCTGAAGTAGATTCTTCTGTTCTCTTTTGTTGTGTCATACTGTGAGTACATGGCCTATCAAGAGATAGATCTGGAAAGTATTTCAACTTAGCATCTCTCAAAGTGCTAGTATACCATTTTGGAACTTTTTGTTTTAGCTTTGGAAGTTGAACCTCCTTTTTAGGCTCTGCTTCATCTATGTATACAGTTGTGGATGTGTCTTTTGATGTAGGAGCTTCATCAAATACAACATCTCTACTTACATGTGTCTTCTTGGTCTTAGGATCAATCAATCGATAACATTTTGAGTACTCATCATAGCCAAGAAAAATACTGCAGGGTTTTCTCATCCAGCTTCCTTCTTTTCTGTTTTGGAATGTGCATGAATGCTTTACATCCAAACACCTTCAGATGAGAAATGGAAGGTTTCTTATCACTCCATGCTTCTTGTGGATTCTTCCCTTGTAGAGCTCTAGTGGGTGCTCTATTTAGGAAGTATGATGTTGTGTTTACTGCTTCTACCCAATATTGATCTTCAAGATGTGCTCCTTTTAGCATACATCAAACCATTTCCATAATGGAACGATTTCTTCTTTCTGCAACTCCATTCTGCTGAGGTGTATAGGCTGTAGTCAGTTGTCTTTTGATCCCATGTTCTTTAAGGAACTCTAAAAATTCTTCAGAGGTGTATTCCCCCCCTCGATCTGAGCGAAGGGTTTTTATCAAACATCCTGACTCCTTCTCAACAAGCTTCTTGAACTGTTGGAAGGTGAGAAGCACTTTTGATTTCAACTGAAGAAAGAAAACCCACATCTTTCATGAGTAATCATCAACGAATAGTTGAAAATACTTTTTCCCACCATAGCTAGTTGGCATAGGACCACACAGATCGGTATGTACCAGCTCTAAAGGTTTTGCAGCTCGAGAGGAGCTTGCTTCAAAAGGTACTCGATGTTGCTTCCCTGCTAAGAAATCCGAGCAAACCGGCAAGATATATGAGAGGGGCGGAAGACCTTTCACCATCCCATATTTGTGTAATTCAAGCAAATATCCAGAACTGAGATGCCCATAACGCCGATGCCAGAGAGAGGTAGCCTCTTTTGTAGTTGCGGCCAAAGCAACATGGGAAGTGGAAATAGCATCGAGGATAAACAAGCCATGTTTGTAAGATCCGGTTGCTACATGTTTACCACTGTGTGTGATAAAACATCTCTTCTGGCCATTGACAACTCGAAACACAACTTCCATGTTTCTATCCAACATTTGTGTGACTGAAAGCAGATTATTGGCTAAGCCTGGAACATAGAGAACCTTTTCAATTTGAAAATTACCATTAGGAAGAGACACAAAAATATCCCCTTCTCCTTTTACTTGATATACCTGATTGTCAGAAATTGTGACTGGCTTACCCTCTTTTTCAACAAACGTATCAAACCAAGATTTATCTCTAGTCATGTGTTTGCTTGCTCCTGAATCAATATACCATACAACACCTATCTGGGAAGACGATGTATGAGTCATGAGTACCTTGTGTGCTCGTTCAGAGTCAGAGTCTGAATTGGACTCAGGAGAATGTGAGTCCGAGTTGGATTCGACATAAGCAACATGGCCTTTAGACTGCTTATGCTTATTGTATTTTTTCTTATGCTTGCCCTTCTTTTGGGAACCTCTTTCATTTGGTTTCTTGTTTTTGAACCAACATCTGTTGGTGTCATGGTTATTCATATCACAAATTTTGCAATATTTTGTATCTTTTTGCTGAGGTTGCTTTCCTTTTCCTTTGGAAGAAGCACCTCCTTTTTGAAACTAGCATTGTTGTTTACCACTCTATTGTGTGGAGAGAGCATTATCTGGCATGTCATCTTTCTGGACCTGAGTTGCCTCCTTAGTTTGAAGCAAGTTTACCAGTTCCACAAATGAGACTTGTCTACCAAAAACATTGAGAGAGGCGATCAACATCTTGTAGGAACTTGGTAATGCTCTCAAGATAACAGAATTCAAGACATCATCATCCACAGGTTTTCCCATAGCATTCAATTTTGCTTTCAAATATGCCACTCTGCATAGGAATATGTCAACTGTTTCTCCAGAACTCATACTGAGATTATGTAGTTGAGTTTGAAGATGGAGAATAATGGATTGATTCTTCCCTTCATATATTGTGAGCAAAGCATCCCAGGCTATCTTACTAGTTTTTGCATCACAAATATGAGGCTGCACCTCATATGTGGTAGCAAGTAAGATAAATACAAGACTCTTCTGGTCTTTCTTATCCCAATCATCTTGATCTGTTCCTATTGTTTGAGGACGTTTTTTAGTGCCAGTCACTACATCCCATAAATCTTCCAACTGAAGTATGGCTTTCATCTTTGTCTTCCATGGAACAAAGTTAGGACCTTTCAACAATTGGGAATCTGAGAGATACTTATGAATTATGGCCATTATGAAGGTTCCTAATATCACCAATTGGTCTCCCTTTCTTAATACCTGCCAGATCGTTATATTGTAACCATTCAATATACACCCACCATTACGTGAGGGAAACTATAGGTATATAGGAACAGTATACTACTCAATATGTACTCGCCCTTACGAGAGGGAGACTATAAGTACATATGAGAAGCACAATATATTGAACATAGGCGATACTGAAAGGGCATCGTGTTGTTAATGACACCTACCATAGAAAGTTTTATTTCGCATGCGTGGGGCGTAACTTCCCCTAAACACTTTGGAAGAAAGAGCTTTCGTCAGGATTTATGCCTAACAACAATCATGATGTGGGTATGAAATGAGAAATAAAAAACTGGTTTGCAATATTTCTCCTCGATGATTTATAGAGAACAAGCTCAGACGTCGTTGTTGCAGCTATATTAGGCAACAAATAAAGTAGTCCAAAGCACGACAACATTACCTATAAGTGTGGACCAGAGGTATCTCAAATACCAAACGCTGCTGTGCAATAAATTGCACAACTAGGGTATAAATTTAGGGTCTTATATTTGTAATTTATGATTGATAATGCAAGAAAACAGAATATTTAAATGCAAAAAATAACAATCATAAATGCCCACAAATTTTAGCACCTATTTTTATTCTAGCAAAATTCTATTTGCCAAATAGCTTGATTTCCCCCCTTTGTCTGACAAGATTTCCCCCCTTTCAAGTTGCAAAAGAGACAAGAAAGTGAAAAAAAAAACCTAAAAACAAGGTATGCAGCCGTCAAACCAGGATTGCAGCCGTCAAAAATTCATGTATAGGCGTCAAATGTATTCTGTCGGCATCAACTGTCCTATCCGCCGTCACTGTACCATTCTGAGCGTCAAAAAACCCAAGCCCGTCGTCACTGGGACACGCAGGGCGTCAACAACGTGTTTCGTCGTCATAAGAATAGGAAGGGCGTCAAAAGAGAGCCTGACAAGAAAGAGTATTCACGTTGTTTGTATTGTAAACACGAGGGCGATAGAATCAAGGAAAAAAATAATCCCACATGGCCTGTGCGGCCAATGTGGGGGGGTTTAAAAAATGCCAAAAGCGTCTAATGCTTTCGGTTGCCTTTTGGCAACCACCCCGTCCCCGTCCTTTTGCCTCCCTACCGCTGAACCATCCCCGAGCCACGAATCATGCGCTTCTGTCTGCGTTGTCTCCTGTCTTCAGTCTGCTCGGTTTGTCTGGGTCTGTCAGGGTCTGTCGCGCTTCTGTTTGCATTGTCTCCTATCTTCGGTCTGCTTGGTCCGTCAAGGTCTGTTCTAGTCATGTCTCTTGTCTCCTGTCTTCGATCTGCTCAGTCGTTCTGTCCGTAGCTGTCCGAGTTAGGGTCCTACCAGTCGTTCTGTCCATAGCTCTGATGCCATGATAAAATTCACCAAGCAATACCTTCTTCTCATTAACTTTAGATATAAAAGATACATGCGGTTACAAACTGATTAACAACTGATTAAACCACATCGGTGGTTTAGGAAACTGAATTAGAGAGCGCCTACGAGCGCTTCTTTTATTATGCCAAGAATGGAATATCAACCAACTTATTCTAACAAGCTTGTTGGGTAAAACAAAGTCAACGAGATCCTTGACCCTCGAGGGCATCAAACAAGGACAACCAACTAGTAAATACTTAATCACTACCATCTAGCATATCCCCTTCTGGATATGTCATGGTTTCAACCTTGGACCTTCCTAAAGAGAGCCAAAGCCCTAACTGTTGTGTTATCCTTGTGAACAAAAAAAATATTAGGGTAAAACACGAGTTTTTATGAGGAAAAATATTAGGATAAAAGTAGGGATTTCTATGAGGAAACAATGCTAGGATAAAGCATGGGTTTTTATGAGGGTCTCAGTCCCAAAACCCACGCTTTCTCAAAATAAAATCCACAAGTGTTAACAAAAAGTGGAGTAAAATCCACAAAAAAATATAAATAAAAAGAATATCTTGGAATATTAGGGACATGAATAAGAACCTTAAAAAAATATATTAAGAAATTGTCATGTTTTTATAGACACTATATTTATAGATATAGAAATAGGATAACAAATATTTTATCCATTGATCGTATTAAAATTTATTTTAACAAAAATTAATTTTTTTTAAGGATTTGTATGAGTGAGATTTTATATTTTAATAAAAATGATGTAAAGGAGTTAATTATGGAAACTTAGTAGTTTCAAGAAGATGGCAAATATATTTAATAAAAAGGAAAATAAAGAATATCTTTGATAGAAAAACAAATTGAATATGGTTTAATTAACTTGATAAAAATGTAACTAAATCAATGTAATATTTTTTTAATGGAAGTAACACCCAATAGAAAATACACATAATAAAACTATATAATCACCTTATAATATATGTATGATCACATTGAAAAAAAAAGATATTACAACATAAAATCATAGAAAAATTAAAAATAATAATATAAGTGGGATGCCTTGGTTGTTTACCTTTAAGCTCTCTTCTAAATATCCTAAATTTAAACCACTTAATGGTTGACCTTTAGGATATCTTCTAAATAACCTAAATTCAAGCCATGATTAGATACGCACATACGTGAGAGTAAGCATGTTTTTTTAAGGGAAAAAAATAATTTATGATATGATGCAGTTTTGCATGAGGTTTGTTGAAGCTCAAACATCACACCACAAAATAATTATTGAAACAAATTAATGATATGATGGTTTGTTGAAACTCAAGCATCACATTGAAACAAATTAATAATATGATGGATTATTGTACGAGGTCACACCACAAAATAAAAAGGGAACAACTGCCTACAATATATGGCTTAGTTGTGGCTTTCATCCTTTATGAGGTCTTTATAAAGTTGGGAACAACCACCCACAACTCAAACATCATACCACAAAATAATTGGAAAAAGCCACCCACAACTCAAATAACACACCACAAATAATTGGGAACAACCGCCCAAAATATATGTCTTGGTTGTGGCTTTCATCCCTTGTGAGGTCCTTATAAAGTTGGGAACAACCACTCACAATATATGAAATGACTAAATATGGTTTAATGTTCATATAATCTCTTCTATTAATTCTAGTTGGACATACAAAAATCTTCTATGTCCTCCATATTTAGACTCTAAGCTCAATGTCAAGGGGCAAGTCAATTTTACCAAAGCTCAATGACAGTCTCTTGTTGCTCAAATTTGGAAAGTTCTCGTTGAATCCAAAACTCGGCTTCTTGGGTGGCAGATTTTGCATAAAAAATTTTCAAATTCTAAAAGTATGGCTTCGATTTTACACATTTCCCCTCAATGCAAATTTTGTAATTCTTTAGAAACTCTTATTGTTTTGGATTTGTGACATGGCTAAACAATTTTGGGATGTCTTCTACACTTTTATTTTTCCCTCTTTCACTAGATCTTGGAAGCTTTCTCTGCTTGGTTTTTTCAGCTAGATCATTGCCCTAATCTCTGGGATGTTTGTAGACTCATCCTTCTCAAGCAAATTTGGAAGTTCAGATGGAAAAAGCTGTTTATTGATTCTGCTTCTTCATAGGAGATAGTTTTAGCAGACTTGACCTTTGATCTTTTGTTACATGTGGGACACATTCATTCCCAAGTCTATGGAGCTTCCAACATGCTAAGATATGTTATCGACATACTTCATCAACTTTCTCACATGGTATAGGATCTTTAGAAGGTCCAACAAAAAACTAAAAAGAAGGTAGTAAACAATGATGAGCAAGTTCAAGATTTGATTACTTCTATTTCTTCTTTAGGACTTGATTACTTGTATTTCTTCTTTGAAGACTTCAGCAGATATAATGGAAGATATACCTAGAACTTTCCCATATAATAGGATCTCCCATAGATGAGTCCTGATATATGGTGTATTGCAACAAGATATAACTATAGTCTTAATATTAACTTCTATTCTTATGCATATTTAGTTATTGATGCTTTAGTCCTTATCCATCTCATTTTGTTTTTAGCTGGTGGACAATATTAACACCAAAATATTGTAATATTTTGATTAATAAATAATATAATCTAGCATTTATTTAAAAATAAAATAAAAATAATTGAATTATATTCTTATATTGAATAGTCAAACATTACACCACAAAATATTTATTGAATTATATTTTTATAGTTTGTATGTAAAATTTAAGTATTAATCTCTCTTCGTTTGATAAATATCACATTGCTTCAAATTTCAAATCATATTTTATTCATTAAAATTTAGTCAACATAACAAAGATCATATTTTTTTGGGATGTTCAGGTTTTTGAAAGGGGCTTCAAAAGACTTCTCATACAAGGTGACTCTTTGAACAACATTTTGGATTGTTTCATCCTGAGTATTATTAAGAACACCTTAAATATTTTGGAAGGTATGTTAGAAGTTAAAACTGAGCATATTTATAGGGAAGGTAACTAGGTTGCTAATGTTATGGCCAATTTGGGGGTGGATAATGGCCAATGCAGAATTTGAGAAGACAATTTCCCTTAATGATAATTATGGCTTTGGAAGCATTGGGCCTACCTATCTAGTAGACCTTTTTATTATCTTTATGCTTGGATGAGGTCTCCTTTGTATTGTAGTGATCCTCTCTCTAGGGGATCTTTTTTGGGGGGCTGGTCCTTTTTCTCCCTGGTGGTTTCCATTCTCAGGAAATATGCTTGGTGTATTGCCCTCACCATTGCTCTCTAGGATTGGGATTTTATTATTTGCATCTTGATGTATTTTCTACCCTTCTAGTCTTATGCAAAATAGAGTAGGATCATTGGTGCCTCAAACAAAAAGTTGAATAATTTTTTTTTCTTTATGCCCTGTTGGGTGGTGGGTTGGTCTATGCTCTTTGGAGGTTGTTGGGTTTAATTTCTATTCTTTTGGCCTTGAAGGTTGGCCTATGCTTAATTAGCCTTATCTTTCTCTGCCTCCTCCAATGTAAAAGGGTATGGGACTTTTCAAAACCTTTATTTTTCACAATTAATAATAAAAAATAAATATTTTTTATTCACTTTAGTGGTTTTATTGTCACGTGATGATTTGTTTCATATGTTCAATGTTGGTTTAGTCAGGATGAATATTTTTTATTTCTATTTTGAAGTATCATTGTTTAAAATCCAATTTACCCCTGATCCACATCTAAAGACGTGATCTTGAAATAGACCATAAACATTTTTATTTAATAATATAATAATAATTTTTATATAATTTATGATATTAACTTAAATTTGTGTATTTTATCCTTATGGGGACACCTCAACGATATGTTGTTAGAGTTTCAATTCAGAACCCTTAGTTCGAATAATGGGGATGGAGGTCCCTGTTGCTATACCCTCAAGGAGCATGGCCTCTAGTTGTGCCCCCCTGTCATGACCCTCCCTAGCAGACTATATGGCACAAAGAAACAATGTATTAAGCTATGATGTGGTGATACTTTGTTTGAACAATTGAACCAACTATATGATGTTTACTTGATTTAGAAGGGCATGTTATCACTAACATATTTCCAAGTGTGCAGGATCAGGTACACTCGTAGGTGGAGAAGGCAGAAGCATCCACCAGAAATGAGGGTACTTAAGATCAGGGGAAATGATGATTAAGGTACTCAAAGATAACATGGATAGATACCTTCATATAGGCATGCATTATCGGAAGGGATAATCATTGGTGACTGATCACCTTGAGCTTTAGTTGATAGCCTAGTAGCTATCGTAAAATCTTTGGCTAAGATAGGTGATTGGGTTGATGGAAAAATTCCCTCTTTGTTGTTTTATAAATTTGATTGCTCTCTACTGCATCATGGCTTGGGTAGCATAATGTTGGAATTTCTATAGGAGAGCAACTGCAAAATGTATGTGGATGCATAAAGTAAACTGTTATGTTGAAGTGATAATAGAGCATCATTTTTATGAAGAAAAGCAAATTAAATTTAAATGCTAAATGAAGATTCATTTAAATTAATTAATGAGGTTTTGATTAAATAATGATTGATTCATTTGAACTCATTAGTAAACTTCATTTCAATTAATAAATGAGAGTTCATTTAAAATAATTAAAGATGTTCATTTTAATGATAATGGAAAAGTCATTAAAAGACTTTAATTAATTGAAATAAATGAAAAATCCATTTAAGAAATAGATATCTTTTATTTTAGAGAAAGAGCAATTATGAAATTGTTTTAAATAAAAGAAATATATTTTAAATGGTGATAAATATCATGTAAATGATATTTTATTTAAAAGGGTACCATTCTTCATTTTAATAATGTAAATATCCCTTTCCCCTATATAGTGCAATCTATGTAAATAATCTAGGGGGATATTAATTTCCAAATATGGAAATTATGGGTAGAAGAACTCTTTGCTGCCAGAGGATAAGGGACGAAAGCATTGAAGAAAGCGGAGCTCGAGGCTAGGCTCAGGATTCGAGAAGGGACGACGGATGGGCCACTTGAAGCAAGGAAGCATGTATGGTGCAAGAGAGGAAAGGCAAGAAGTGGGACGAAGGAGGACGCAGACCAGGGATCGAGGAAAGAGAGAAACACACAACAAGCAATGGGAGAGGTAGCCAAGACACCACTAGATTCCATTCTGTAGGAGTATTAAGGTTGGAGGGTTTTAAAACTTTATCCGTTTATGCATGCATTTGTATGGTGAATGTTTTAGATCAAAACCTGGTTATACTCCCCTATAGCATGATAATCCATTTAAATAGATTGGAAACCACCTACGTCTAAGTCTAAGAAGCGCTGTGTGTTTGAGAAGCACTTTGTGTTTGAAAGCGCTGTGTGTGTTTAAGAAGTGATGTGTGTTTGAGAAGCACTGTGTTTGAAAGCGTTGTGTGTGCATTTGAGAGCCCTGTGTATGTGTTTGATAGCACTGTGCTTGAGAACCCTATGTTTAAGAAGCGTCACATGTAGTGGAAAACCATCGTATTCTAAGGAGTGAGTGTTGTGTTTAAAAGCCCTATGTTTTAGAAGCGTCTGTTGTAGTGGAAAACCATCGTGTTTGAAGAGAGAGCACCTTGTGTTTGAAGCGTCACCTGTAGCAGAAAACCATCGTGTTCTAAGGAATGGGTGTTGTGTTTGAAAGTGTTGTGTTTTAGAAGCGTATACAATAGTGGAAACCCACCGTGTTTGAAGAGTGAGCACCATGTGTTTGAAGCATCGCCTATAGTGGTAAAACCACCCATGTTCCAAGAGAGAGCGTTGCGTTTGGAAGCGCCACCTATAGGTAAAACCCACCCATGGTTTAGAGAGAGGACTGTGTTTACAGAGCATTTCTTATAATGTAAAACCATATGCATTTGTGTGGAAGCTCTATTGCTACATAAGCTCAGTCCCTTTGGGACAGTTAGTAGTGACAGAATAGAAAGCTTAGCACCTGGATTTACCTTGTTTGGACTCTAGATCTGGAAGTCCTTTAATATTTCTACAGAGGTTGTTTCACATCCGCCATGAAGGCACATTAGTATTTGGTTGTAAATCTTGGATTAGTAAGGTTTACCCATGTAATTTTAATTGAAATGAGACCTTTGATTTATACAAAATATCTTGGAGGATTTTAATTGAAATGAGACCTTTGGTTTATACAAAATATCTTGGAGGATTTTAATTGAAATGAGACCTTTGGTTTATACGAAATGCCTTGGAAGATTTTAATTAAAAAGAAAATTTTGATTAATGTTGATTATCTTAGGAGATTTTAATTAAAAGAAACCTTTGATTAATGTTGATTATCTTAGGAGATTTTAATTAAAAAGAAACCTTTGATTAATGTTGATTATCTTAGGATATTTTAATTAAAAAGAAACCTTTGATTAATGTTGATTATCTTAGGAGATTTTAATTAAAAAGAAACCTTTGATTAATGTTGAATTATCTTAGGAGATTTTAATTAAAAAGAGACCTTTGATTAATGTTGAATTATATTAGGAGATTTTAATTGAAAAGAGACCTTTTATTAATGTTGAATTATATTAGGAGATTTTAATTAAAAAGAGACCTTTGATTAATGTTTAATTATCTTAGGAGATTTTAATTAAAAAGAAACCTTTCATTAATGTTGAATAATCTTAGGATATTTTAATTAAAAAGAAACCTTTGATAAATGTTGATTATCTTAGGAAATTTTAGTTAAAGAGAAACCTTTGATTAATGTTGATTATCTTAAGAGATTTTAATTAAAGAGAGACCTTTAATTAATATGAATTCTCTTAAGAGATTTTAATTAAAGTAAGATCTTTAATTATTATGAATTATTTTATGAGATCTTAATTAAAGTGACCTTTAATGAATGAAATTTACCTTATGTGGTTTTAAATAAAATAAGACCTTTTGTGTAATAAGATCATGAAGGGGTTATGGTAACTAGAGGTTGTGAATCTTTAATTGAGGTTATGAATCTAAGATTAAGGTTGAAAATATTTGATTAGTAAGTCTATGATGTAGACTTTACAAAAGGGACTTCAAAGGAAAACATAATTATGTTATATAGTTGATGACAAAGTTTATGTTGAATGAAGGATTGTTTTAGAGGTTAAAGGTATGGGAATTTAATGCTTTAAAACAATATTTGATTTGATTGGAATTGTGAATTAAAAAGGATGTTAGATTTATTCTTTGAATTGAAGTTATGGGGCTTTTATTTAGGGAATGAATGAAGGATTGTTTTAGAGGTTAAAGGTATGGGACTTTAATGCTTTAAAACAATATTTGATTTGATTGGAATTGTGAATTAAAAAGGATGTTAGATTTATTATTTGAATTGAAGTTATGGGGCTTTGATTTAGGGAATGAATGAAGGATTGTTTTAGAGGTTAAAGGTATGGGACTTTAATGCTTTAAAACAATATTTGATTTGATTAAAATTCTGAATTAAAAAGGATGTTAGATTTATTATTTGAATTGAAGTTATGGGGCTTTGATTTAGGGAATGAATGAAGGATTATTTTAGAGGTTAAAGGTATGGGACTTTAATGCTTTAAAACATTATTTTATTTGATTGAAATTGTGAATTAAAAAGGATGTTAGATTTATTATTTGAATTGAAGTTATGGGGCTTTGATTTAGGGAATGAATGAAGGATTATTTTAGAGGTTAAATGTATGGGACTTTAATGCTTTAAAACATTATTTTATTTGATTGAAATTATGAATTAAAAAGGATGTTAGATTTATTATTTGAATTGAAGTTATGGGGCTTTGATTTAGGGAATAAAAAAAAGGGATTGTTTTAGAGGTTAAAGGTATTGGACTTTAATGCTTTAAGACATGAATGAATTTAATTAAAGTTAGACCTTGATATAAGTAGTACATGTTGGATGACTCTCTAAGGGAAATTGAGAGGTGAAGATAAAAGTAAAGGATCTTTTATAATATCCATTATGAATTATATGGTTGGAAACTTAATTGAATTTTGTATAGTTACAATTTGGCAAAGTAAATGTATAGATGCATTTAGAGGTATGCCTATCCTGAACCATAAGTACCCTGATCCCCTACTACCCTCAAAGAACCAATGGTAAGCAAGGAGAAGCAAGGAGTTCAATGGAAATAAAGTATAGGTAATTGTATTTTATATTGATTTACTTATGCTCAAATAGACTAGAATTATGGGGAGATATCCCTGATGCAGTTAATGTAGCATTCTGTAAGTAATGAGAATCTACCATGCAATATTTAATGCAAGAAATATTTATTGGTTTAGAGAAGGTGCTTTTACCTTATTTCCATGTTTGGTTATAATAGGTGACTAATTCTTATTCCGTGGATGACATCCTCTTTTAGTGTTAATACTTCTTTATTTTTTGGATGTTTAGTGATTACTCTTTGTTGTTTTAGTATCTAGATTTATTCTTGTTTGGTTGCTTGATAATATAAATCCAAGAGTAGAGTTCTAGGGTGAACTCAGAGGTGACCTAAGGGAATTAAGAACCTCTTAGGGTGAACATAGGTGACCTAAGGGAATTGAGAACCCATTAGGGTTAACATATGAGACCTAAGAGAATTAAGACCTCTTAGGGAGATAAAGGACTAAGTTGTGGAGAGACTACATATGAGTTAAGATAGCTCGTCGTGTAGACGATATGGATAGCTTAACTCGCAATACTCATAGCATACCTACACATAATGAATTGTGTATGGTATGGAGATGCGTGTATACCTTCAATGGACTGAGGGTGATAAGTCTAGCTCATCAAGAGTGATGGGATAGATGGGCTTATTTGCAGTAACATATGATACACCTACACATATGAACGTGTGTTAGGGTACCTAATGAGATGTAGATTTCAAGGAAACTTAGGGGATTGAAAATTTAGGAAAATATTAGTTAAATTAGGGGTTTATGTACCTCTATCCTTAGTATATAAAAAAAATCTTTTTCTATTTTTGTGTTTTTCTGTTGTGTGTTTTTGTGTTGTTACACAACCATTGTACTTCACATTACTTCAACAAAAAAATTTATGTATTTTGTCCTATTGGGACACTCCATTGGTAAGTTGTTGGACTCTCATCCAAGATACCAAATTTTGAACCATGAGGGAGTTCCCATTGTGCCTTTGGGGAGTGTGTCCCTTGGGTGTACCATCCTTGTACTTCATATTCTAAAAAAAAAATGGTATTTTAATTGAAAGTGTCATTGGATAATGGATTCTATTTGAGATCATTCGTAAAGGCTATTTTCTTTTAATTTGGGGGAGGATATTTAACTCCATATAATCTAGTATTCTATTATATATTAAGCCTAGAAACCATGGCTTCCTTCCATTTGAGATAGTTTAAAAACATAAATTAGTTATAGTAATTTGGGGAGCGAGTAAGAAGCGTAGCAAGAAGTAGGAAGTAAAGTGCGATCAAGGAGAGACCACCATTTCTTGTTCTAAATCTTTGGAGAAACTCAAAAACTAAAATATTCATTTGAAGAAAATTTAGGTAACATGGAAATAAAGTCACTTTTTAAAGTATTTACTAAAAGTAAGGATGATGTAGTTAGAAGTAAGGATTATTTAGTTAGTGATAAGAGGAAGAAAAAATCTATAAAAAATCCTATCCAAGTAGCAAATACTACATCATAAGTGATTATCAAGGATGAGATAATCAAACATGATATAATGGTTCTTAAAACTAGAGGGTTAATATGTAAGTTCCATGAATACTAGCCAAGCTTTTTTGAAATTCAAAATTGGATCAAGTAAAAGTGGGGATTGAATTCAAATTACCCCATGAATTTTCTTCTGAAAGCATTTTTACTCATTATCTTATCTAGTTTAGAAATCAGGGATAAATAATGGATGGAGGCCCTTGGTTTAGGGGTAAATATGCATTATATTTAAGACCATGGAGTGAGAATTTTTCTATGGAGATAAAGACTATTAAAGGGCTTTCGGTGTGGATTAGGATTTTTGGACTTTCTTATCAACTCATCAATAAGGAGGTTTTGAAGAACATTGAAAATACTCTAGGTGAGTTCATCTAGGAGGAACCGACTATTAAGAAGATAAGGTATGTTGTATAATTTTGAATATGTTTTGCCATGGATATTTCAAGACTTTTATGACAGTCCATTAGGATTAAATCTAAATAAATAGAATGGTATGGACAAGTGGATTATGAAAACATTGCATTTTGATGTCGCAAATGTCATGAAATTGGATGCATGACAAGAGATTACAAATTTAAAATTATGGAGAAAAAAATAATAAATTTTTGGCTTGAGGATAACTCCAATATGAAACAAGGAGATAATATCATAGGAGAATTTGGGCCAAATCAAAGATTTTTCACTCCTAAGAAAGTGGTAATAAAACCCCCTCTACATGATCAAATGAAAAAGACCATTATAGTTCACTTAAATCAACCATTAGAAGAAAATAATGGCATAACGGATAAATAAGTCCAATGTGCAAGTTCAAATATAGGAGTTAAAGATATGAAGGAAGATGTAGAGGTAAACTTTAAAGTGAATGAGGTCAAGGTTAATCAAGGTAAATCATCTCCGTTTTCCTCAAGTAGCATAATTTCTTCTCCTTCTAGTAAAAATGAAAGTAGTACAATGTATTTGTTGCACTTTCAAGTTTCAAGAGTAGCATAATGAAGATAATCATATGGAGGATATCCAAGGAAATTTAGGATTTCTATGGCAACATAAGAAAGTAATGATTATAGAGGATCTTCTATGAACTTTATGGTTTTTAGGGAAACATAAAGAAGAAAGTGTTTATGAGGTTATTCCTTGCATTTAAAATTATTTAGGGCAATATAAATATTTAGAATATAAGTATAATTATAAATGAAAATAGAAGAGATTAATGAAGATATGAGTGTTGGTGGGAATGTAAAATGAGAGGAAGGGCATCAAAAAGTGAACAAAAAGAAAAAGAAACTTAAAGGGCTATCAATTTGGAAATCCAAATAAAAATATCATAGGTGTTAGCAAGAAGTAGGGCTAAGTCCACTAATACAAAAAATGATGATGATGAAAATGATATCATGGAATATTAGGAGTATGAAAAAGACCCCTACAAAAATAGTTATTAAGGAATAGATAGGTTATTATAGTCTTGAATTTCTTTTAATACAAGAAATAAAATTAAGTAGTGAGAAATATAAATATGCTTTAAAAAAAATTTAGAAAATGGATGGTTGTCTAGCAATTTCTTTTATAGGAGCTTCAAGCGGTATTGCAACAATATGGGACAATGCAAATGTGATGGGCAACTACTATAAGCAAAAAGTAATTGGGTTGTTGGACTATTTTATAGGAAAGAGAAAAACATCAAAATTGGCCTTAGAAATGTATATGCTCCACCTATAGTTACTCCTCATCAAATATGTCCAAAGGACCTTATCACATTTTTGTCAAACATAATGATGATTCATAATTGTGATCTATGGATTCTTGGGGGTGATTTCAACACTGTTCTATCTCCTTTGTAAAATAAGGGTGGTACTCTAGGATGGTCTAAATCAATACGAGATTTTTCTTCATTTGTCAATTCAAATGGCATTTGGAATATTAGTCCTTCAAGTTTTCAATATACATGGGATAATAGACACATTAGGCAAACTCATATAGTAGAAAGACTAGATAACTTGTTATCCAATATATGGTTGCACATAGAGTATATAGTCTATTTATATATTTCATTTCAAGTAGGATCAAATCACAAACCCATTATTTTGACTTGTGATTTACCCAATAATGGTAATTGAAAGCCATTTCAATTTCAGTTTATGTAGCTCCAAGACCTCAATTTATTTTAGATCGTTATGCTATGGTGGGATGAAGTAGATTTTGAAAGGTCATATATTTACAAAGTTTTTTCAAAAGATGAAATATATAAAGAAGCAAATGAAGATTTTGAATGCCAAATATTCTAGTAATATTTTTAAAGAAAAGAAAGAAATTGAATCCAAGCGTAAATTTACAAGAGATAGTAGAAATTGATTCTTATGTGAAAGAAAAATAATTACTTTTTGATCATCATAATGCATTGAAAAAGGAGGAGCCATATTGGTTCCAAAAATCTAGGGAGAAATGGTTAAAGGAAGGAGATAAAAATACAATTTTTTCATGCTACAACAAAAACAAAATTTTGTCACATAAGATATAAGGAAGGAAGGAAACAATTAGTTATTTCAAAAACACTTTCTCAAGTATTAAGCAAGACAAGGAGGTAAAAGTCAGTATGAGGGGACCATGACCCCTCATAAAAACATGTGTAAACTCATTGAAAAAAGATAAAGAGGAAAAATATAAACTTTTGCAAAATATTCCATTAAATATCATAGATAAAAAATAAAAGCTTGATGAAGAAGGTATCTATAGAAAAACTACATGAAGCAATTTCTCTTTCCATCCTAACAAGGCACCTGGCCTCGATGGGTTTCCTATAATTTTATTTCAAATATTTATGGATTTATTGAATAGTGATATGTTAGTTTTGGTTGAAGAGGCCCATAACAGGAAGGCTGTAATAAGTGAGATCAATGGCACTTTTATTATGTTGGTTCCCAAGAAAGGCAAAATAAAATATTTTGATAATTTTTGTCCAATAAGCCTTTGCAATATGATTTATAAGATCATTTCAAAAATTATGGAAAATAGTATGAAAGTCATTCTAGATTGTCTTATATTAGAGTAACAAGGTGGTTTTATTTATGGTAAACTAATTCTTGTTTGTATAATCATTGCACAAGATGTCACGACTCTCCCTTGGTAGACATTTTATTTTGTAAAATTTATGTTTTGCTATCTAGTTTTACTGATGGAATGATTGACTATTTGTCATTAATTATGCAAAACACATGCATTTTATGGAAAATGTGATATCCGTATTTAATAATGGATGATAGATAATGTCTTACTAAATTATACAAAATATACATTTTAAGTTAGAATGTGTGGAATGATTGACTATTTTTCATTAATTATGCAAAACACATGCATTTTATGGAAAATGTGATATCCGTATTTAATAATGGATGATAGATAATGGCTTACTAAATTATACAAAATATACATTTTAAGTTAGAATGTGTTGCTGCTAATAAAATTTCACTTTTACAGGGATAGGTCCCTTGTTGGTGGAAGAAAGAACTAACCACCAAGAACAAGATTACCTTGAGGAAAATGATGTGATGGGTAAATTATCGAAATATTTGAGGAGCAACATGAATAAATGTTTCTTTCACGAAGATGCATAACATGATTTGAAAAAAGAAATATTAGGTTATTTTGATTTTATAGTTGCATAATAATTGCTTATGAGGAATTTTATTTGAAAAGAAAGCATTGCAATGAATGTCTGTCTTCTTGTATTTTCGTGAATAATGAAGGAAGGAATAATAAGCTTACAAGGAGATAATAAAAAATGGTTGTATTATTATTGTATTTCTATGCTCAGCTTAAAGACTAGTAAGTAGAAGGGAAATATGATTTTATGAAATGGAAACATGTATGTAGTGGACCTTTAATGAGATCTTACCAAGACTGGTTGGAATTTCTTCCTTTCGTGTTTGAAGCAAGTGGGTGTTGAGAGTGGTGGGAGGAGTAATTCTTCACCACAATTCTGGCAGATAATCGAGGAATGCGAGTAATGGCGGAGTGGAGGTTTGGAGAAAAAGGTTGGAGGATTTGTTATTTTTTGGTTAGTTTTTTTTTGTTCTTGGTGGGTTCTTTGGTTTTTGAAGAGAAGAGGAGGAAGTTTATGGTAACTGGTGAAGGAGAGACACAGATGAGAATCAAATAATTTAGTAACCTTGTTTACTAGTTTGTGTATTTGGAAATGAATTTGAGTTTGTTAATGATAGAATAAATAGATGCTTCTATTTCCAACACAATGGAGGTTTGTCTGTTTTATGTTTGGTTTCCTAAATTAAAAGAAAATAAGAGTTTGGAATATAATCTACATTGCTTTTAAAAAAAATGATTTTTTATATGCTTGAATAAGTTAGGAACCTTAAAATGGAGGCTGGCGATGTATTTCATCATTCCTTGTTCTTTTGTATATATATTTTACTGCCATAGTTTGAGAATTGATTCTTAGACTATCGCTCATGTTGCTTGGAAATGAGGACTCTGGTTGTATTGAGTTGCTAAATTTTATTAGAAGGATTAAAATTTGTAAAGGAATGATAACGATGAACTTTACATGTTGTATTGCAAATAAATTCTTAATGGGTGAATGCTTTGTGTATTGTGATATAGAAGGAAGAATATAGGAAGTTTTCTTAGTATAATTAGATTGGATTTTGTTAAGGAATGATGTAGAAGTTGAATAGAGTTGGTTAATATAATTTCTTCTAAAATGTTTTCCAGAGGTGTTGAATGTGTTTGCTGTTCCATATTGATAGAAACTGGTTTGCTTGAATTATTCTATTGTTGGTGTAAGGAATTAGAAGTTAAATTTGAAGAGAACTTTATTTTAGAAAATATACTTTGCTACCTTTAGGGTGATGTCAATTGGAAAATAGTATGTTTCTCTAAAGATTATAGCTAAGATAGAGATATGAGTTATGTTATTTTTATTTTTGTATGCCTTTTGAAAGAAGAAATATTGGCAAAAATATAGCATGTTTGTTGGAATGTTATCTGATTTCATTGTATAAGAGATTGCATCATGTGAAAAATTTACATTCATTGAAAAATGCAGAACCATTTAAAAACGAAGTCGTCTCTGATCCCATCACAAGAAAATCCATTCTCAATTGTTAAGGAGATCCTGAAGATGAAGGATATCAAGTTTGTGCTAAGTGGATGAGGTGAAGTAAACTATCTCTCTGTTCGGTATTCCAAAGAAGATGAAGCACAATTTGAGCTCATAGATGAAGACATATTATTGTGTCTCAGATAAATCATTATAGAATTATTAATGAGGATAATGAATGCTCTGAAGAGCATTGTAGCAAGTTTTGTATGTATTATTAATGATACAATATCTTGGAGAATTGTTATGCCAACTTTGAAAATGATTATAATTATGGAAATTATATTAACTGGAATAGTATTCATTGGTTACTTCAATAATTTCATTGTTAGCTTAGCATATGTTGATTATTTCTCATTTGTAATGATTGTTATGATAAATACATGTTTGAGTGATGTTTGATGGAAGTTCTAGACGTTTTCTAACTTGCGAATGTCATCAATGGGCTATTTAAGCTTATAGATCATTTAATTTTAGTCACTAATTAAGTAGCTTCCTGATGGCATGGAAGAATTAGAAAAATAAATTAATCTAGTGGGAAATATCGATCTTGCTCATTGATTCTAAAAGTTGATTGCTGGAATATTAATAGTAAGACAAAGAAGGTCTTTTGTCGACTTCCAAAGCTAATAATACACTATTAATCAACTAGAATAATAAAAGAATAGCTAGATTTAGTTTATGATTAATAGTAACCTTGAAAGGAAACAAAAGAACATTATGGGTAAGATAACCACAAGGAAATAGTGTCATATACACTTGATACCTTGAAGTAGGGATGATAAGCTCAATTAATAGATGAGAGAGTTAGTCGAGGTGATAAATGCACTCACATAAAAAGACCTATGTGGAGTGTGGTGTTGGGCACAATATTTTCGATTGACTAAAAAGTAATGGGCTCATTTTATAGTTTTTTAAAAGGGAGTGATAACTCTACTTGGACTACACCTAGTGCTTCTATATAGAAAAAAATATGTAAGTAGTAGAGAAGGGTGAATCTCCACACCTAGTGTACTTATATTGATAGACCATTATAAGTATAGTGATGGGTGATTTTTCTCACCTAAGGTACCTACATCAATGGATAGATGTAAGTATAGTTATGGGTGAAACCTTACACCATAGTGAACTTGCATTGACGAATAAATGTAAGAATAGTAATGGGAAAACCTTTAAAAGTGAGTTAAAGTTTATTTTATCAATGAGATGTACTAGTATCCATAAAAAAAATTGTGCTCTTTGGTTAGGAATTTTGGGTTATGACATTTGGTATCAGAGCCTAGTTCGTAGTGGAATAGGTTTACTGCACAAAACTAATTTTGGTGTGTAATAAAAAACACACCTATGTAAAGATTATATCTTGCTTAATAAAAACTATTGAAAGATAAATTTAACTAAATAAATATGTTAACTAGAAACATAGTTGATGTTAGGAGAAACCAACCAAATAAGTGATGGTGAACTGACTCCTACTATATTTTTTGTGTGTGGTCAGGGACAATGCCACTAAAGAGAAAAAAAGTAAGTGTTGCCCCATCTATAAGGTAGACACGATGGAATAATATGGAGGATAAAAATCCTGATGTAGGCTCAGACAACCCTAGATTTGAAAGATAGAATCTTAGTAATAAAGGAGAGAATCTCATTTTGATAGTGGCCCTATTTCACCCAGGTGTTGTAGGTGAGTTGGAGAGGAGAGGGAAATCCTCCAAGGGAGGTCTCAGGTTCGAATCTCCACCCTACAAAAAAGTTGAATTGGGTACCCAAAATCCAATTGATAATGTTGGTGTGGGCAGGGCCGAGTGTGACTCCCGGGTGATTTTGACGGTGTAGAACCCCCTGGTCGTGGTCTCTCAGACCAAGGCAGCCCCACAAGGGTATTTTTGCTTTAAAAAAAATATAGTGGCCCTATTTCAAGAATAGGTGGAAACACAAAAACAATTGTTGAACGCCATGTTGAATCGAGAAACACAGGCTAAAAAATCTAATAGGAGATAGGAAACTGAATCCCTTATCGAGGTAAAATTGGCCAAGATTTGACTTGAGGATGAGTTGGGTAAAGAGATGAAAAATTTAAAGTCTTCCAAGTTCAATGGAGAGGAAGATGGTGATAAAGCCGAGGCTTGGTTGAAAGAGATAGAAACCTATTGTAATTGAACTTTTTTCTCTAACACTCGAATGTCCTATGCCACACTGCATTTGCTAGGTGATGTTTTGGATCGGTGGGAAACATTTAGTGAGGACCGAAAGCTTGCGTCTATAGTCAACTTAAAATAGGAAGAATTTATAGTAGCTTTTAAAGAAATATTCCTCACAGAGTATTTTTATTCCCAAATTTTGAGGAGTTCACTAAACTTCGGTAGGGAACTAGGACAGTGGAAAAATATTACCAAAAATTTGTCAAGTTGCTAAAATATGTGCCTACACATAACAAGAAAATAAATATTCATAATTTTATTCTAGGAGCAGATCCTATAATAGGGTAAGAGGTAGATATGCAGGAACCTACTACACTGCATAAAGCCTATGATTTGGCTAGAAAAGCTGAAACATATCTCAAACCCTATTTTGATTATGAAGGTTTATATGAGAAGGGCAGAGAAGCACTAAGAAAAAGAAACAATGTAGGTTTTGTAAAGTGGGAAAAAAATAGGCAAACAAAAGTACCCCAAACAAGACAAAAGTAATGACAGAAAGCAAGAAAAGTTTACGAAAAGGTTCCCAAGGAAGAAATATAATTCCAATAATCATAATAATGATAGTAACATATCACCACAAGGACAGGCTAATTCTTCTATAGAAGAGGGGCATAAGTAGAAAGCACACCCAAGATCAAAATATGGATGCTTTCTTTGTAGTGGACTACATTATGCTAGTAATTGTCCACATAGAGCAGGAGCAAGTTCAAAAGGAAAGGAATCGATGTATAAAGAACCTATACCTAAATAATCTACACACATGATCTATGCAACAATTGAAAGCCATAATATGGAAGGAAAAGCCACTCCACTACTAATAAAGGGTAAGATTTTTGGTAAGAATATTAAAATCTTAGTTGATAGTGGTGTTACGTATAATTTTATTTCCACTAGTTTAGCTAAAGATATATTAGAAAGTCCATGAATCTTGGCACACGGGTAGAAGGTTGAGTTTGTTTTTGGACAAACCTACTCTGTTAACCAATGTTACCCTATGGCAAAAATTGCCTTACTCAATGGAATAACAATGGGATACATGTATGTAGCACCATTGCATGCCTTCGATGTAATCCTAGGAATAGATTAGTTGCAAGTGCATAAAGCAATACTCAAATTTCAATATAGATAGATTGAGTATACAAAAGACGAAGGAGATAAACAAAGGGTATATAGCCTGCAAGGGGTTTTTCAACCTCAAATCCTCTCAGAAATGCAACTCAAGAAAGCCATCAAAAAGGGAGGAATAGTCTATGTTGTAAAGATAAATTGGGGAAGAAAAGAAGGAAGAGGTGTTCAGAAAACACCCATTTCTTCAAGAGTTTAGGGATGGTTTTTTGGAATATTTACCTGGATTACCCCCCAAACATGAGTTTGAATTCACCTTTGAGCTTCAACCTGGAACTGAGCCAATACATAGAGCACCTTACAAAATGAATCCCATAGAAATGCAAGAGCTGAAAGTATAGCTACAAGGATTGCTGGAAGGATTAATCAGACCAAGTGTGTCACCATGGGGTGCACCTGTGCTATTCGTAAAGAAAAAAGATGATTCCTTGATATTATGTATAGATTATAGAATGTTAAACAAGGCAACAATCAAGAATAAATATCCTTTACCCAGGATCAAAGATCTCTTTGATCAGCTTAAAGATTCCACTATCTTTACAAAGATCGATATGAAGTTTGGATATCATCAATTACAAATCCATGAAGAGGATACACATAAGATAACCTTTATAAAACTCATTACCACAATTATGAGTTTACTATCTTGCCTTTTTGTCTAACGAATGCTCTAACAACATTTATGAATTTGATGAATAGTATCTTTAAGAAGCATCTGGATAGGTTTGTTCTTGTATTATTAGATGATATATTGATATATTCCCAAGATAAAGCAGAGCATGATAGACATCTCAATATTGTTTTAGAACTGTTAGGGGAGAATCAATTGTTTGGAAACTTGTCCAAGTGTGAATTCTATGTGTTAAAAGTGCAATACTTAGGACATATTGTATCACCAAAAGGGATTGCGGTAGACCCTAAGAAAATAGAATCTATTTTGAATTGGTTGCCACAAAAAAATATGATAGAAGTCCGAAGTTTCATGGATTTGGCCAGATATTATAGGTGGTATGTGAAGGATTATGCCAAGATTACCTCTCCAATAACTAACCTTCACAGGAAAGGAAAAAAAATAGATGGACAAATAAATGTGAGGTAACTTTTAATTTTCTCAAGCAAAAACTTACTATGCCTCCTATACTAAAGATACCCGATCCTCATGAGAGTTTTTCTATTTGTATAGATGCTTCATTGGAAGGTTTGGGAGGAGTACTCTCACAAGGAGTAGTGGTAGCCTATGGATCAAGGAAGTTGAAACGACATGAGGTCAATTATGCAACCCATGATCTAGAATTGGCAATGGTAGTATTTGCTCTTAAGTGTTGGTGACATTACTTGGTAGGAAGACCCTTTGAGTTTAGAACAGATCATCAGAGTCTGCAATATATATTTACTCAACCTTTGCTCAATGCTAGGAAGAGAAGGTGGATCAAATTTATCATAGAATATGATTTTGGTATTGAGTATATAAAGAGAAAGGGAAACAAATTCATTGATGCACTAAGTAGAAGGAGACACATAGCTATTTTGTCTCCCATCCACTTTGAATTGATGGAACAAGTCAAGGAAATACAACATCAGGATGCATATTGCAAATATATTTGGAAAAGAATGGAAAAGAAACTTGATGAAAATAAGGATTTTAGTGTTAAGGATTCTTTCCTATGTTTTAAAGACAGGGTAGTAATCCTTGAAACTGGAAATCTGAGAAAATGATCATGAATGAAGCTCATAGATATCTATATTATGCTCACCCAGGTGGAGCAAAAATGAAGTAAAATATGAAGAAAACTTTCTACTGGCCAAGAATGAAGAAAGACATAACTGAATTTATTTCTCAATGCCTAGAATGTTAGAAAGTTAAAGTAGAACACAAAAATCCTACTAGGTTGTTGTATCCACATGATGTACCCATGCAAAAATGGCAGATGATATCGATGGATTTCATCGTAGGACTACCTAAAAATAGGTTTCAACATGATGCAATCTTAGTGGTGGTCAAAATATTGACCAAGGTTGCACACTTTATACCTGGAAATACCAAGGATGATGCTATCATTGTGGCTAACAGATTTGCCAAAGAAATATTTTGACTTCATGTTTTTTCAAAAATAATTATATCAGATAGGGACTCAAGATTTATGTTCAAGTTTTGGCAAGCCTTGCATCGTGCCACTAGTACTAGATTAAATATTAGTTCTGATTATCATCCAAAAACTGATGGATAAACTAAATGAGTGAATAAGGTATTAGAATATATTCTTTTCATGTAATGTATAGAAGAATTACTTACATTTAGTAAAATTTGCCTACAATAATGGTCACCATTTGACCATAGGCATGGCTCCATTCGAAGTAATGTATGGAAGGAGGTGAAAAACACCATTATCATGGTATAATCTAGAGGATCAGATTGCAATTGGACTAGACATGATCAAAGATATGGAATATTAGCTAAGGACGATTAGGAAAAGGCTTAAAGAAGCTGCAGATCATCAAAAAAGCTATGTTGATCTTAAAAGGACACCAAGAGAGTTTGTTGTGGGTGATAAATTTTTTTTGAGGGTGAGACTGAAGAAGAGTGCTATCAAGTCAAAAAAACTTGATCCAAATTTTATGGGGCCCTTTGAAATTACAGAAAATATTAGTCCTATGGCATACCGACTTGCCTTACCACCTAGTTTGTCCAAGATTCATGACACGTTCCTCATTTATTTGCTTATAAAGTACATTGCTAATACTAAAAATGCATGGGATTTTTCTAACTTGTAGATGACAAATCCAGAGGCTATAGAGGTTTAACCAGGAAGTATCCTTGAGTTTTGATTCAAATTGATGAGGAGAGGAATCTTGGAGAAGTGCAAGGTTTAGTGGGACCACTACTCTGAGAGAAATGCTACTTGGAAAAAAGTAGCAAAAATATTTCACATTTTTGTTTGAAGATGCAATGTAAACATTGGTTTATGATTAGAATTTAATGTTACATAGAGGACTGTGTTAAGCTCAAGGGGGGAGGATGTCATGACCCTACCTTGGAAAATTTTTATTTTGTAAAATTTATGTTTTGCTATGTGGTTTTACTGATGGAATGCTTGACTATTTCTCATTAATTATGCAAAACACTTGCTTTTTATGGAAAATGTGATATCCGTATTTACTAATGGATGCTAGATAATGGCTTATTAAATTATGCAAAATCATTTTAAGTTAGAATGTGATGCTGCTAATGAAATTGTACTTTTGTAGGGATAGGTCCTTGTTGGTGGAAGAAAGAACTAACCACCGAGAACACGATTTCTTGAGGGAAATGATGTGATGAGTAAATTGTCAAAATATTTGAGGAGCAACATGAATAAATGTTCCTTTCATGAAGATGCATAACATGATTTGAAAAAAGGAATATTAGGTTGTTTTGATTTTATAGTTGTATAATAATTACTTATGAGGAAATTTATTTGAAAAGAAAGCATTGCAATGAATGAAATGAATGTCTATCTTCTTATATTGCCATGAATAATGAAGGAATATTAAGCTTACAAGGAGATAATAAAAAAATGGTTGTCGTATTATTATTGTATATCTATGCTTAGTTTAAAGACTAGTAAGTAGAAGGAAACTATGAGTTTCTAAAATGGAAATATGTATGTAGTGGATTATTAATGAGATCTGCCAAGACGTTGGTTGGAATTTCTCCCTTTTGTGTTTGAAGCGAGTGGGTGTTGAAAGTGGTGGGGAGGACTAATTCTTCACTGCAAGTCTGGCATATAATTGAGGAACGATAGTAATGGTAGAGTGGAGGCTTGGAGAAAAAGGTTGGAGGGTTTGTTTTGTTTTGTTTTTTTTTGGTTCTTGGTGGGTTCTTTGGTTTTTGGAGAGAAAAGCAGGAAGTTTCTAGAAATTGGTGAAGAAGAGACGCAGATGGGAATAAGTTAATTTAGTAACCTTGTTGACTTTGTGTATTTGGAAATGATGTTGAGTTTGTTAATGATAGAATAAATAGATGCTTCTATTTCAAGCACAATGGAGGTTCATCTATTTTACGTTTGGTTTCTTGAATTTAAAAAAGAAGAAGACGAGTTTGGAATATAATCTATATTGCTTTGAAAAAACTTGATTTTGTATATGCTTGAATATGTTAGGAACCTTAAAACGGAGGCTGGCGATGTATTACATCATTCCTTGCTTGTTATTTTGTATATATATGATACTCTCGTAGTTTGAGAATTGATTCTTAGACTGTCACTCATGTTGCTTGGAAATGAGGACTTTGGTTGTATTGAGTTGCTAACTTTTATTAGAAGGATTACATTTTATAAAGGAATGATATAGATGAACTTTGCATGTCGTATTGCAAATCAATTCTTGATGGGTGAATGCTTTGTGTATTATGCTATGGAAGGAAGAATATAGGAAGTTTTCTTAGTATAATTAGATTGGATTTTGTTAAGGAATGATGTAGAAGTTGAATAGAGTTGGTTGTTAATCCAATTGCTTCTAAAACGTTTTCCAGAGGTGTTGAACATTTTCGCTTTCCATATTGATAGAAACTGGTTTACTTGAATTTATCTATTGTTGGTGGAAGAAATTAAAAGTCAAATTTGAAGAGAACTTTATCTGAGAAAATGTACTTTGCTACCTTTAAATTTTTTGAGTGTTAATTTTTAGGCTGATGTCGATTGGAAAACAATATGTTTCTCTAAATATTATAGCTGATATAGAGAAATGATTTATGTTATTTTTATTTTTGTATGCCTTTTGAAAGAAGAAAGATTGGCAAAAATATAGCATGCTTGTTGGAATGTTATTTGGCTTCATTGCATTAGATATTGCACCCTATGAGAAATTTGCATTCATTAAAAAATGCAAAATCATTAAAAATAAAGTCGTCTTTGATCCGATCACAAGGCAATCCGTTCTTAGTTGTTAAGGAGATACCAGAGATGAAGGATGTCAAGTTCGTGCTAAGTGGACGAGATGAAGTAAACTATCTCTCTGTTCAACATTCCAAAGTAGATGAAGCACAATTTGAGCTCATAGATGAAGACATATTATTGTATCTCGAATAAATCACTATAGAATTATTAATGAGGACAATGAATGCTTTGAAGAGCGTTGTAGCAAGTTTTGTATGTATTATTAATGATACAATATCTTGGAGAATTATTATGTCGACTTCGAAAATGATTATAATTATGGAAATTATATTAACTGGAGAGTATTCTTTGGTTACTTCAGTAATTTAATTGTTAGCTTGTTATACATTGATTATTTCTCTTTTGTAATGATTATTATAATAAATAAATATCTAAGTGATGATTGATGGAAGTTCTAGATGTTTGCTAACTTGTGAGTGTCATCAATGGGCTATTTAAGATTATAGATCATTTACTTTTAGTCACTATTTAAGTAGCTTCCTGATGGCATGGAAGAATTAGAAAACTAAATTTATCTAGTGGGAAATATCGATCTTGCTCATTGATTCTAAAAGTTGGTTGTTAAAATATTAATAGTAAGACAAATAAGGATTGTTGTTGACTTCCAGAGCTAATGATACACTATTAATCAATTAGAATAATAAAATAATAGCTAGATTTAATTGATGATTAATAGTAACCTTGAAAGGAAACAAAATAATGTTATAGGTAAGGTAGCCATAAGGAAATAGTGTCATATACACTTGTTACCTTGAAGTAGGGATGATTAGCTCAACTAATAGATGAGAGAGTTAGTCGAGGTGATAAATGCACTCACATAAAAGGACCTATGTGGAGTATGTTGTTGGGCACAATATTTTTGATTGAATGAAAAGTAATGGGCTAACCTTTAGTCTTTTTAAAGGGAGTGATAGCTCTACTTGGACTACACCTAGTGTTGCTACATAGACATAAATATGTAAGCAATAGAGATGGGTGAATCTCCACACCTAGTGTACTTATATTAATAGACCATTATAAGTATAGTGATGGGTTATTTTTATCACCTAAGGTACCTAAATCAATGGATAGATGTAAGTATAGTGGTGGGTAAAACCTTACACCATAGTGAACTTGCATTTACAAATAAATGTAAGAATAGTAATGGGAAAACCTTTAAAAGTGAATTAAGGGTTATTTTATCAACGAGATGTACTATTATCCATAAAAACAATAATGTGCTCTTTGGTTAGGAATTTTGGGTTATGACACAAGAGGCCATACATTCTCTTCATTCCATTCAAAACCATACATGCTTATGAAATTAGATACAAACAAAGCATATGATAGGGTTTCTTGGAGTTTTCTACATGATATTCTCAAAAGGTTTGGTTTTGATTACAACTTGTGTGAATGGATTAAATTTTTTTATAGCATTATGAAATATTCTATTTTGATGGATGTATCTTCTACTAGTTACTTTAATTCATATCGTGGAATTTTCCAAGGTGATCTACTGTCTCCTTATCTATTCATTATTTTTTTAGATGCATTAGGGAGAGCTTTCTCAAAGGCAAAAATAAAAGAAAAAACAAAAGCTATTTAGGTTGCAAAGAATGATCCCATCAAATCTCATCATGATAATTTTATTTTGGACCATCCCTTAGTTAGTGAAGCCATGGAGTTTAAATCAATATTATCATGCTATGAGAAGGCTACTAGATAGTTGGTTAATACTACAAAATCCATGATTTTTATTAACATTGCCCTAGATTTACAATGAATTATTATGGATATTTTAGAGTTTAAAATTGAAAATTTTCCATCAACCTACTTGGGTATTCCTTTGTCTAATAAAGGAAATAAAAATGAGATTTGGGTATCTTGTTTGGATGTAATGAAAGTATATTTTACAATTCGAAAAGATAACTTCTTAACCATGGCAGACAGACAACAAATCATAAATACTACATTGTAATCCATCCCCATTTATATGATGTCACTTTCAAGATTGTCAATAGGTATAACATAAGAAATTGATAAAATTTAAAGACACTTTCTTTGGGAAGGATGCGAGGAAAAGTTAGGTTTCCTCTTTCTCAATAGGATAGCGTTTGCAAATGAAAGAATATTGGAGGAATAGACTTGCAAAATTGTAGACTTATGAGTTTGGCCTTAGGGGCAAAGATTGGGTGGATATTATTTAGATATCAAGGAAAGAATTGGGTATAAAAATTACTTCAAAATTATATGGGTTCTCTTGATGCGATGAAATTATTTAGGAAATTAACCCTACCTAAAGGATCATCAAATGGAACTTCATATTTGATAGTTTGTAATTGATAAAGAAACATATTAAATGGTCATTAATTAATGGAAATTATGCAAATTTTTTATCTAATGCTTGGTTGAAGCCTTATTATCTTACTCAAAATGGAAACCATTGGCTTGGGCATGCCTTGATTGTAAAGGTCCAAAGGTCAAAAACTCCAAGAAGTTTTTGCATGTGCACAAAAGTGACCTTGGGCATGATCTTGGTCAAAATATTTACTACCTACTTTGATTAAGGAATCAATACTAGATCTAACATCCCACGAGCATGAAGCCATATAATAAGATGCATCCATATCTTAATGTGCTTTACCTATTGATAAAACATAAGATTGCAAAAATCTAAATAGTACTTTAATTATAACAATGAAGAGTAATAGGAAAACTTTAAGGACTACAAATATCCTCCAAAATCATCAACATCCACCTAAGATGTTTAGTTGTCTCATTGACAACACAATATTTAGCTTCCATGGGACTAAAAAATAGTGGATTGGAATCTGGAATACCATGAAGTTGGGTTGAATTCCAAGTAGAACATAAATATTATAGTGGACTGCCACTCATCCAAATCACCTACACAATAAAGATTTAAAAAGCTTGTTAAAGTCAAAGGAGAACAAACAAAGTAGTGAATGCCCATCTAATATGTCCCTCTAATGTATTTGAGAACTTGCTTTGCTATAGTATAATGAATCTCCTAAGGATCCAACATGATCAAGGAATAATAGCTAATAAAAAAGGCTATATCTGGTATAATGTGAGTGAGATAGAGAAGTCCTCCTAATAAATACCAATATAGAGTCATCAACTAAAGGCTTGGTACAATCGACCCAAAGTTTCAAATCTAAAGCAAAAGGGGTCTATGTAGGCTTACACTCCTCCATATTGAACTATTAAAGAAGATCCAAAGCACCCTTAGGATGAGAATTGATAATACCAAAATCTATAGAATCAATCTAGATTGCAAGAAAATAGTGCAAAATCCCCAAATATATTGTCTCAAAGGTGGAATGAAGCTATGAATTCATATCATGAATCAAAGTATTGGAGCTACCTAAGATTAGAAGATCATCAACATATAAAACAATCACTAGATTTTCCTCATCATGATGTTTAATGTAAACATCATGTTCAATCTCACATTGCTGAAATCCACAATTGAGAAAAAAAGTGGATTTTCTCATACCAAGAACAAGGAGCCTGCTTAAGACTATATAAAGATCAAATCAAGTGACATATCAATGGAGTAGGGCCCTCTAGCTCAAATATAGGTGGTTTTTGCATGTATATTTTCTCCTAAAGTTATGCATGGAGAAATACACTCTTCACATCCATTTGATGCACCTTCTATCCATAAGAGGCAATAATGGAAATAATCATTTTGATAGAGTCCATCTTGGCTATAAGTGCAAAATTCTTAGAGTAGTTCACTCCCTCTTGATGAGAAAAGCCCTTGGCAATAAGGCATGCCTTGTGATTTTTAATTTGACCATTCAATATATACTCCACCTTATAAACCCACCTATATCCAACAACATTCTTCCTTGCTAGAAGAGATAACTCTCATGTTTTGTTCTTCATTAATATCTCATATTCTACTACCTTAACATTTTTCCATTTAGGCTTATCCTTAGTCTAGGAATAGGTAACAAGATCTTGTGAATGAGTTGCCTTCAATATCAAATCTCAAAATGGAGCCTTTTGATGTCACTCAAGGGACAAAATGGTTATGCATTATTTAGAAGCATCGTAACCCACTTAGGAGTAGGAAATTAAGAAGAAGCATGACCCTCATGCAGTATCTCAACATCAAGAATTGAAACAAAAAAATCCAACTCATCACCACTTAACTCATAATGCAAAGCTAAAATTCTATGAATTGAACCCTCCTGCTCATCCTATCCTACTCTAGGGGAAGAGGAAACTGCTTGAGAAACTACTTATGATGGGGTTAAATTTATAGGAAGTGAACAATAACTAGAAGAAGAAGATGCTATGATATGAACAAGACCAAGCAAGATAGCTAAAAAACCTACTAAACCTAGAATATGTAGATAATTAGAGGAATTAGTAGCTAAAATATGAGGAAGGGAAATGTAAGGAGCACTTGGAAGAATCTCATAAAAGATGATATCTTTCTTGATCAAAACTGCATTCCTATGAGGATCATAGAGATGATACGCCTTTGAGGTATTAGATACCCCATAAATATACATTCAAAATTCCTAGATTTCCAAAGTTGAAATAAAATAATAACACACAAGAAATTCCATAGAACAATAATATAAGTAGATCAACAACTATTATCTCCAAAAAAATCATCTACCATCTGAAGAATTCAGGATGAAAGGGCTTGAACAATGAGTGAATTCAATACCAAGCGGACAGAGCATGAAGGCATAACCAAAATAGATGTTTAAAAGTTTTAAAACAACCACAAGGTAGACACTTAGGATTAGGAAGACCAACCCTACTAAGTCTCTCTCATATAGAAAGCCCTTAATAAATAAGATACCAAAGAAAAAAGGTAATCTTGGGTTCCAGGTTATACTGCTAGATATGGTTTGGATAAGAAATCCAAGTATAGGAGGTAGAGTGAGTTTACCATCTCTCATTAAGCTTATCAACACCAGGGGAGACATGACTAAGAAGTTGATAAAGCAAGGAAGAAGAGTATTTCTTGAAAGGAGTATCCACATTCCAATGCCAATCCCTCCACCAGGAACTCGAGGGTTGAAGGTCGAGCTTATGAAACATGGTATCAAATATAAGCTCTTGAATCTTAAGAATAGAAGGAAGATATAAATTTTGAAGATTAAATAGTTTAAGATTAGGACAAGAAATCCATTCTTGAGAGTGCACTAAATCTTTAGTAAATCAGATGCCCTTGTCAAGTAGCCTCAAAGCTTTAATCCCTGACATATTAGCAAGAAGAACTGAAGAGTTAGAGAGAATAGGAGAGCACCAGATATTTTGAGAATTTAATGAAATACCATTACAAAAACCATCACCAATCCAGTGAAGATGAGGTTTCACTATCTCAAAAGCCCACCAAATAATTTTAACAACAAAGGAACCCCAAATCTTAACCAAAGCACAAGTAACAATGAGAGAATGGATGCCAATATTAGCCTAAGATTTGTGCCCATAAGGTAACCTTGAAGAAATATGATTGTGAATCAAAATATTCCATGCTTCAAGGCCTTCAATAGCTTTAACCATCCACTTAGCAAACAAATAAATACTCTGCTTGTAAATGTCAATGATGCCCATCCCACCCTTATCAGTAGATGTACAACAAATATCCCAAGAAACATAATGAAAACCACATGAATTCTTCTCCTTGACCCAAAGAAAATACCTAAGGAGTCTGGGCAACTTATTATAAGAATTCTCAGAAGGGGCCCGAGAGAAGGAGAAATAAACATGGGTGGAAGCAAGAATCTGAAGAATTTACAATAATACAATAAAACAAAATTGGAGCAAATATTATCTTCTTATTATCTAGAATAATTCTGGTAGAGTTTCAATACTCTGTTACAATCTCCTCACAGGCTCTGGAAGAGCTCACACACTTGCTACAATGCAAAATTCTTCTTCATAAAAGAAAACCCTAAAACTGCCTTAAGTAAGAAAAAACAAAGCAAACCCTAACCCTAGCAAATCACATCCGTCGGATCTACATCGACGGTGTTTATTACATGTCTTAGTATTTCGGCCATAACTTTTGACTCGGGTGTCCGTTTGAGCCCATTTTTTTGTAGATTGCACAGATTTCGAAGCTCTACGATTTCATTTTGTCTCCTCTAAGAGGAGATGCTTTCCAAGGCTGAAAACATCATCTAACGGCCCGAATTTTTGTTTTAATGTATGGCTGGCCAGATTTCCAACATTCTCCCCCTTGCTGGTAAGGGGACTGACTATCAAGTCCCTTAGCAGCAAAAACTGAGGTTTTACTACTCCCTTAGTAAAAATATCTGCTACTTGATCGTGTGTGGAGCAATACCTCAATTTAACTTGTTCCTTCTCTACCATGTCCCGAATGAAGTGGTACTTGATGTCGAAATGCTTGGACCTGGTATGGTGGATAGGATTATGTGCCAACTTAATGGCACTCTGATTATCATAGAATAAAGTAGTTGGAGTCCCTTGCTTCTCCCCAATCTCTCCTAGCACCTTTCAAAGCCACAATGCTTGTGCACTTGCCGATGTAAGTGCAATATACTCTGCTTCAGTAGAAGACAATGCCACTATAGCTTATTTCTTGGAACTCCATGTCACCAAACCTGAACCAAGAGAAAAGTAGTGCCCACTCATGGATTTCCTATCATCAATATTACTACCCCAATCACTATCACTGAATCCCACTAACTTCAAATTCTTTGCCTATGAGTAGTGGATCCCATAATCAATTGTTCCATGAACATACCTCAAAATCCTCTTCGTTGCCTTCAAATGTAACTATGATGGATTAGCCATATACCTAGAACACTATGAAACAACAAAGCATATATCCGGCCTAGTGTTACAAAGGAACATAAGGCTACCAACAATACTCATGTACTCTATTTTGTTTGCCCTTTCAGCTCCATCCTCCAAACTCAAGATCTCCCCATGTGCAATGGGTGTTGCTACAGGTTTACATTCACTCAAACCAAATCTCTTCAGCATATCCCTTACATATTTGGATTGACAAACAAAAATCTCATTGCTAGTTTGATGTACTTCCATCCCAAGAAAGTAACTCATCAAACCCAAATCAGACATCTCAAACTCCTTCTTCATATCATGTTTAAAAGAATCATTCAAAGAAGAACTACTCCCCATAAATAACATATCATCAACATAAAGGCATACAATAAGAATATCATTACCTTCCCTTTTGTAGTACAAAGTGGGCTCACTCTTACTCCTTTCAAAATTACACTGCAGGAAGTAGTCATGGATTCTAGCATACCAAGCTCTTGGAGCTTGCTTCAGCCCATATAGAGCCTTCTTCAACTTGTAGACTTGATCTTCTTTTCCTTGGACAACAAAACCTTGTGGTTGTTCCACATATACTTCTTCATCTAAATACCCATTGAGAAATGCACTTTTGACATCCATATGATGCACCCTCCAACTTTTATGAGCTGCCAATGATAGCAACATCCTTACTATTTCTTGCCTTGCCACTGGAGCAAATGTTTCCTCATAGTCCAAACCATATTTCTGAGTGAAACCCTTTGCTACCAACCGTGCCTTGTACCTCTCAATGGATCCATCACTGTTCTTCTTGATCTTGTAGACCCACTTGCATCCTACACATTTCCTATCCTTGGGCAAATCACACAACTCCCAAGTATCATTCTTTTCAATAGAATGCATTTCTTCTTGCATAGCCTTCATCCACACTTTGTTAGTACTAGCATGCTCAAAACATGAAGGCTCAAAATCATCAACAACAACTTTTGAAACTTGTGAAACAAGTGCATAGTTTACAACATCACCTTTGGGATCTCCACTGTCATCATCTCCATAAAGATGCAGGTTCTCTAACCTCTCTATTACTGCATTCATCTCTGTATGTTGACTCCTTGTCACCCTCTTATGGAAATTCTTATCAAGAATTTGAGATTCTGGGTGATCCTTCAACAATATTTTACCTTTTCCTTTGGTCGATGGTGATGGAGGTGGAGAACTACTGGAAGAACCTTCTCTTGGACTTGAAGGTGCACTTGCAGAAGATGAACTAGAAACTTTTTCATGGCTGGGCTGAACTGAAACATGGCTTGGTTCCACCTTCTCTTCACCAAAAACATCCTCAACAAACAATTTTTGTGATCCCCAACTTCCCCCTTCATCAAAAATTGCATCTCTAGATACAATTATTTTATGTGAAATAGGATTAAAGAACCTGTAAGCCTTAGATTGCTCACTGTACCCAATAAAAATACATTTTTCACTCTTTGCATCCAACTTCTTCCTATTCTCACCATTAACATGCACAAAAGCCACACATCCAAAAACTCTAAAATGATTTACATTTGGCTTCTTGTTGTACCAACATTCATAAGGGGTAATATTCTCAAGACTCTTAGTAGGACTTCTATTTAAAATGTAATTAGCAGTCCTAATTGCTTCAGCCCAATAAAACTTACTCATACCTTTTTCTTGCATCATGCACCATGCCATCTCCACCAAAGTCCTGTTCTTTCTTTCAGCCACCCCATTCTGTTGAGGTGTGTAAGGACTTGTTTTCTGCCTTTTAATCCCAAACTCACTACAAAAATCATCAAATTCATGAGAACAGAACTCACCTCCTCTATCTATCCTCAAACATTTGATATAATGACCACTCTCATTTTCAACTAGAGCCTTAAAATTCTTGAAGCAATTGAATGCCTCATCCTTATGCTTAATAAAATAAACCCAACAATATCTGGAGAAATCATCAATAAAAGTCAGAAAGTAAGAAGCTTTACCCATACTCTGTGTCTGCATTGGTCCACAAATGTCACTATGAACCAACTGCAATGGATGTTGGGCCCTCCATGCTTCACCATGCGAAAACTTCCCCCTTGCATGTTTGCCAAGTGCACAACCTTCACAAACCTCCTTGGAGTCTTCAAATTTTGGCAACCCATAGACAAGTGGTGAAAGCATCTTCAAACTCTTATAATTTAAATGCCCAAACCGTAAATGCCATAGCCTCTCCTTACCTTCTACACCAAAAAATGCTAGAGCTCCCCCTTGATCTAAAAACTGTAATGGGAAGAGCCTGTTCTTGGTCATATTTACAGTGGTAATCAATTTTCTCCTCTGATCATAAATTTTGCACATTCTATCCTCAAACACTAACTTATAATCCTTTTCCAACATTTGACCAATACTCATTAATGAATGCTTCAAACGGGGTGCATAGTAAATATCTTTTACCTTCATTATTTTTCCTCTCCTGGTAGGAACCTCCATTTCTCCTTTCGCAACCACCTCCAAGCTCTTCTCATCCCCAAGCCTGATACTAGATTGATAAGAAGAATCAAGAGATGAAAATACATCCCTCTTGTCGGTCATATGGTTTGTGCACCCACTATCCAGGATCCATGTCTCCTTTGTGCTATTCTATGTAGAGAGGAAAGTTGCTTGCTCCACTTTTTCTTCAATCATACAGAACAAAGTATCATCCTCATAGGAATCCTCTTCTCCATAATGTGCTGATTTTTTCAGCCTGCAATCCCTCTCATAATGGCCATATTTGTTACAATTGTAACACTGCACATTTCTCATATCTCGGCCTCTACCTCTTCCTCTTGCACTGGATCCTCCTCTTGCAGCATGAGCCTGGTCATTGTCTGAATCTTGAGATCTTCCTCGACCTCTACCACCGTAGGAGCCTCTTCTACCTCCTCTTCCATTTCTTCCTCTTCCTCTGGAACCCCTACCGTGACCTCTTCCTCCATCATTCTCTTTTGCCAAAAAAGCTTGTTCCTCTGTAGAACCTCCTTCTTTATCCTTCTTCCTCTTGGCAATTCTCTCTTCATGAGATGTGAGAGAGCCAATTAATGAATCTATATCCATTTTCGAGAGGTCTTTCATTTCTTCTATGATAAGGGTTGCACTGTCAAACTTCTCTGTCAAGGTTCTTAAAACCTTTTTAATTACTACATTTTGCTCTATGATCTCTCCAAGTGTGGCCATTTTATTTACTACTATTTTTACCCGAACATAGTAATCTCCTGTAGTTTCATTCTCCTCCTGTTTGAGATTTTCAAAATCTCTCCACAAAGTCTGCAACTTCACCTCCTTAACTTGGGCACTCCCCTGGTAATTCTCCTTCAACGCCTTCCAAGCTTCTTGAGCCGAAACGCAGGCAGAAATCCGGGGAAAGAGACTCTTGTCTAGAGCCGACTGGATGAAAGCCAAAGCCAAATTATTTTCTTTCTCTTTCTCCTGCATCTCCTTATTTTGATCTGTAGTCAATGCACTCCAGTATTTTGGTTCGATGAACCCAGCTTCAACGATGGCCCAAGCTCCTTTTGCCTTCAGAATCATCCTCATCCGGATGCTCCAATATTCGTAGTCGAAACCGTCAAATTCTGGGATCGAAATTGAATTGGTGTTGTTGGCCATAATAGCTCCCTTCAACATGAACTGAGATCTCCGAGAAGCTTCTGTAAAACTTGTAGTAGAAATTCCATAGTTACTCGAACCCAATTTCTCGATCGCCTCGCTCTGATACCAAATGAAGAATTTACAATAATACAATAAAACAAAATTGGAGCAAATATTATCTTCTTATTATCTGGAATAATTTTGGTAGAGTTTCAGTACTCTATTACAATCTCCTCACAGGATCTGGAAGAGCTCACACACTTGCTACAATGCAAAATTCTTCTTCATAAAAGAAAACCCTAAAACTGCCTTAAGTAAGAAAAAACAAAGCAAACCCTAACCCTAGCAAATCACATCCGTCGGATCTACATCGACGGTGTTTATTACATGTCTTAGTATTTCGGCCATAACTTTTGACTCGGGTGTCCGTTTGAGCCCATTTTTTTGCAGATTGCATAGATTTTGAAGCTCTATGATTTTGTTTTGTCTCCTCTAAGAGGAGATGCTTTCCAAGGCTGAAAACATCATCTAACGGCCCAAATTTTTGTTTTAATGTATGGTTGGCCAGATTTCCAACAGAATCTTAGTGCAAACCTAAAACTTGCCGACAAGAGAAAGGGAATGGGAGGCCTAATAGAAAATATTCTTTTCAATTTTGTCAATGACATACTTCCAGAGTTTAGAGGATGAGATGTCAAAATCAAAGGGGATTCCTAAGAACTTAAAATGCTCATCTCTTTGAAGTCAATGCCATGAAAACTGTCTAAGCCAAACAGACATATAAGAAGAAGCAAGGTGAAAACAAAGAGACTTAAACCATTGGATGTTGGATCCTGAGGTCTTACAAAAAGTGTCCAAAAAAACCAAAGTAAGTGAAACTGAAACCTCATACTCATTGATAGTGAGAAAAGAATCATATGTAAAGTGCCCATTAATAAGCTGGGTGGACATATTACACAAAATAATGCCTTTGATCAACCCCTTAGATGCTTGATTGATAAGAAGATAACCAAAAGATTCAAAAACAAAGATGTAAAATGAGGGGGCCAAAGGATAGCCCTAGAAAATAGAATGAAACAAACCAAAATCCTCTAACCTATGTCCATTAATAGTAAGACAAGCCAAAGCATCAACAAACAACATACAGATAGCCATGATAAAAAAGGGATCAAATTTGAGAACTCGGAGCATGGCGAGAACGAAAGGCCACTCAATACGATTATAAGCTTTATCAAAGTCCAGTTTAAGAAAAATGGGCTTTTTGAGTATCATTATGGTCCCCAACTCTGGTGGACCAATGCACAACATTAGCATCGTGGAAGAGAATGCATGTGATAATGGCTCCTCTCATTAAACTTACAGGTTTGTACTAAGAATGGTCCACAAGGTAACCTTCGTTCTCCTGATGTAATTCTTTCTTTACCTAAAGTTGATTTTGCATGTCACAATTTAGAATCTCTCACCCTTGTCAAGTATTTTGTTGGATGCATCCCTAATGAGTCTTCCCTTAGGGCTTGGGTTAACACAACTTGGACTCCTCATGGAGTCAAGCTAACGATGGTTCAAAACCTTACAAAGGGTTTTTTTCTATTTTGCTTTGCGGAAACAACCCATGCTAAGGTGATTTATGAACATGGTCCTTGGTACATGAGAAGCTCTTTGCTTGTTTTTTTCTCCTTGGACCCATGAATTTTTTGTTTATAAGGAAAGATCTATCAAAGTACCCGTGTGTGTGGAATTCCTAGGACTCCCTCTACCTTTGTGGCCCTTTCCCAGTCGCATAGCAACCCCTCTTAGGCGTGTCATTTTCTATACCCTTAAAAATGTGTTTGCATTGAGATTGATGTTTCTCAATATCTCAAGGAGTCTATTGACATACAAGTTGGTGATACTATATTATCCCAATGGGTCCTCTACATTAATTTACTCAACACTAATTTTTGATGCCAATCCTCAGCACACAAGATCAAATACTATCCCTTCATGCCATATAACAGGGACAAGTAGAGCCCCACCACATCAAGTGCATCCACTCCTCAACCTTAGGAGGATGGTTGGACAACTATGGGAGGGCATAAAAATACACATTTGGCTGCTTCTAAAGGTACACAGTCCAAGATGTCACATGTCCCATAGTAGGTAAAAAAAGGACATGAAAAGGAAAAAGTTGATCTTGGAACTGAAACTGCCAACAATGAGGCTCCTCACTCTCAACAAAGGGTTGCAGTAGTGCTTGCCTTAGATTCCTCTAGTACATTTCCCCCAGCTAATTCTTGGTGCTCCCACAACCCCATAAGGGGATCTATAGAAGAAGATGCTACTCTAGAGAAGTGAATTCATATGACCAATGTTCAGTTGGGTAAAAATTACAATGTGTTGGACTATCTTAATGACGGTGAGGATATGTCATTGGATGCAAAGCCATCATCGATGAAATTGATAATTCCTCCAAAGGAAGCAAAATCTAAAGTTCCCTCCCCTTATGTGCGGTTTTGATGTTCTCATAGTCCTTGACAAGGGAAAGAAGATGAAAAAATGGTTTCACCATCTGGATCAAAAGTTTCAATAATTTTACATTGGGTAGACATCCATCTGGCCCAAAAATTCCCATAATTTTGTGTTGGACAGACGTAAGTCTACCTAGTGCCTAGAGTTATAGTTCTACAGTTTAGGGTTTCTAGTTTATTTTTCTATACCTAATTATGTTGTGTATTCACCCTTTTAGGGTTGGTTTCATTTTGTAAGGGTGTTGAATAACTGTAATTTGTTTGCTTGGGTTCCTGCTCTATTGATGGGGATGTTTTTTTGGTTGATGGCATTAGCCACATGGCATGTTTATCCACCTATTTTTTTTTGTTTGTAAAAATGTATTTTGTTCTTTAATATAATATTTTTTACATAAAAAAGGGGCTTTTGGCCAAAGAGACAAGCCCATTCCAAACCTTCCTAGACAACAATAAGATTATCCAAGATGTAACACCCTTTAATGAAACTTGTCTGCTTTGATCTGATATTCATAGGAAGAATGTTATGAATACAGAGAGCTAAAGCTTCAGCCAAAATTTTATAAGCGACATTAAGTAGAGTAATAGGTCTCCAACTAGTGATAAGCTCAAAATTTCCTACTTTATGAATAAATTTAATGTTTCCATGATTGATAATATTTTCCAAATAATTGTTGGCTATTGCTTCATTGTAGACATTGAGCAGATCCAACCTAGTAACTTCCAAGTGGCTTTATAAAATTCGTAGGGAAAACCATCAAGACCAGGGGACTTGTCATCTGACATAGTCATAAGAGCATTATGAAGCTCAATAAATGAAAGAGGAGCATTATAAATAAGTCTATCATAAGCAGACAACTTAGCAGGAACAACATCAAGATACTGTTGGAGCTTCATTTGACATTCTAGATAATTATGATATGCTTGAAAGATAAGATTATAATGATCCACAAAGGTCGATGCATTATCAAGAAGATAAGTTAGCCTATCATGAGAGACTTGAATAGCCTTGATCTGGATCGTGGCCTACCTAGAATAAAGAGATTTAAAAAGGCTTTGGATGGGCGATCACCAACCCTCAACCAGTGTAGACTAGCCCAAACCTGAGCCCCCATAGCTTCATGTTGTTCATGGACTATAAGTTGATGGTGAAGACTAACAACCCTAGTTTACAACTACCAATCATACAAATTATTTTCCAGCAATAGTAAATATCATTGATACTCCTTTGTTATAGCCAAATGAGCATGATTTTTGACATGTACCACCTGTTTGCCAAAGTATAACATGAAAGAGGTAGTACAAAAAATCACCTTATTCCACCAAGAAATCCAATTGAAAGAGTGAGGAGGTCGAGGCAATAAATTCTAGATTCTCTCAATTGTAACAATCATACCAGGGTGTTGCAATAAATAAGTATTTAAATAAAATTGATTACATGGAAAATTAAATTGGTGACCACTCCACTTAATATGAAAAGAAATCAAGAAATGATCTGACAATAGGAATTGATCCCAGACCATCAAAATATTATTATTTATGGAGAAGAATAAAAAAAATTATTGCTCTGACATCATAACCCGATCAAGGCGCTTGTATACTCTGTCATTACCTACACAAAAATTAGACCACGTGAACCAAGGTGGAGGCATAAAATTGTGTTGATAAAAAAAGGGATTAAAAAGACCCCATCTACGTTTAAGAAAAATCAAGCCTCACACTCTCTAGAACACTAGTGCATCAGGAGGCGACCAACTTTATCTTCAACATGCTCAACCATATTAATATCACCATAAAAAAATCCAATACGCCATCGGTAAGTGATCAACTAGGTACCACAAAAGGGAAGAGCAACTAGGACCATCATTAGGCGCATAAATGTTGGTAATACCCAGGGTGTTCCCATTAATATTCAACAAAATCCAGACCACATGATGAGAAGGATCCTCACTAGATCCAAGCAGACAATCCTCAAGTTTGGAGGAGATAGAAATAGAAGCACCACCCTGAACATATTCATGGTGAGTAGTGAAATACATAAAATAACCTGCAATACAACTAAGAGAAACATCTAACAAAAAACCAAAGATCTTTACCCCTTGTAAAAAATAACATCAACATGACCAATACTTTACAAAGTGGATCGAACATTAAATTTTCTTGAGGACTTTGTAAGTCCTTGAACATTCCACTAAAGGAAACTCATGTAGGAGGAATATCCATTGACTCATCTACCATAGGGCTACCCCCACTGTTAGCTAGCATCAAAGAACTATTTAATGTAAAGATTTGAGAAGGTTAAAATAATTCACCAATAATTGAGGGACTGCCCACACTATCGGCTAGCACTAAAAACCTATTAAATAAAGAGGTTTGAGAAGGTTGAAATAAGTCATCAACAGTCGAAGGATGACACTTAGCCTCTTGGCTTCCCCTTGATGATGGTAAGCTATCTTGATATGGACGTGAATGCCTGGAGGGTGGAGGTACTGGCAGTGAATTCCCTTATTTTGAGGCTGATTTATGCATATGAGGTTTCTCAACAAACAGAGCCTAAGGAGACAAAATAGGATGAATAAGAACAACAAGAGGCTGAGATGATGACTTCACAACCTTATCTCCATTAGAAAGCATCAAATTAGGGTTGGTTTCCCCCTTCTTATTAGAAACCATGATCCAATCACCCTTAATAGAGGGTTCGAGAGGTGTAGGTATGGTATGAGGAGCAGGGGCAACCACCAAAGGTTTTTAAGCAACTAGAGGATAGTCCTTGATACAATGCATGGTGGATTGGAACCGAAAACAAGTATTAGGTAAATTAAAGTAAATAATTTTTTGCATAAAATGCTCTATACCAACCTGAATATCCAAAAATTCTTTGAGATCCTATGTGAGGTCAACCTCAACACAAACTCTTTTATTAGGTCGTGCTAAGAAGAACCACTCTTCTTCATGACAGATCACCTGACCAATGGGTTTAACAATATCAAAAATAAATGTCCATAAGGGTAGTGGAAGACCAGAGAGTTCAAGCCAAACCGACACTTTCAAGGCAACTTGCTCCAAAACTTGGAAAGGAGTCCAAGGAGAAAGGACCATCAAAGTATTATGAAGAAACCAACAATTGGATCTAGAAACCACATTTTGCACTTGTGAGGGTTCTTTAAAGGAAAATAAAAACACTTTAGTAAGATTGTGGATACCCACAACCACAATACCATAAGCTTCCCAGTGAAGTTTCAACCAGTTTTAAAGGTATTCTTGCGATAGGATTCAACCAACAAAATAAGCTATAAGACAATGATTCTCATACCATTTTACAACTGGAGAAATAACATCAAGAGAGAGCACAACATCTGGAGAAGAATCATTACCTCATCCACCACTTTCAAAATAAACTTTTGAGCTCACTTTGGTGCCATGAGTTCCACTATCTATAACAACCATTACATATATGGACGGGGAAGCCATAAAAATAAGAGCAACCACCTAATTGGTGGTAATATCAGTAATCAACACCAAAGCAGCAAAATTTATGAATGAATTTCTCATTATGAACTACTAACTATTTGTACATTTGGGCATTGGTTGGAGGTGCAATAGTAACAATAGTAATGCTATGGTTAATAGATCAAATAGGAGGAAGAGATGTGGGCTCTTGAAATACATGGGAGTAAGATTACAATGTTTTATTTAGTGATGCACGCCAAGAAGGTTTAGTGACCTATGGTTGTGATTCTTCATTTTTTAGCCCTATGAAGATTAATGCAAGTTCATATGCTTGATTTACAACCTTACATACTTGCCTACAACTTAGTACCAGATTTGTAGTGTGTTTAGTGCATTTGATTAAGTATAATTGATTATATAGCTGTAAAGTTTGTGTTGTATGCACCATATTGATCCTTCTTATTATATTGATGGTATTTTCCAAGAAATAATCCGTAAAAATCCATAGTGGTCACATCACAAGTGATCTTATCTACAAATTTTAGATGAAAAGCAAAGAACATAGTGCAGATGTGTATGATGTAAAATGTAGTCTCACTTACTTCTATCCAAATGAATATGAATGAGGATGTGGATCCATTTGTAGCTTTAACTTATCGACGATAGATCTTGCAATCAGATTCTTTGTGAGCCATTACCGATTACACAACCCACATACAAATCATGATTAAGGTGAGCATGCATGATGAACAATTTGTCACGGTCACTTGTTGATGAATGGTGGTTCATCAAGGTGACTTTATTAAGTATGATTTTCAATTTATTATAAGCTCTATCTTATCCTAAATTTTTTATGGGAACAATTCTTGAGTTCTCATCTTGAGACCATACAATTAAAGTTTTCTTCTTTAAATTAGAACATTTGGACTTGCCATGTCATCTCTTTTTACAATAGTTAATTTTTTTTTGTAATTTTCTTACATTAGAAGAAGAAGGATGAGGAGGTTTGTAAGAAAAAGAGGAAGAGTAAAGTGAGGGAGAATAGGAAAAAGGGAAGAAAGGAGTCTTCATATTTGGCACCTATTGTTGTTGACTTGATGACTTGGAAACTACCATCAAACTCAATACAACAAGCTTTTACTCCTCAAGTTGATCCTAGTTGAAAGCTACATCCAATGTGGGAAGAGCAATATATTTCAACTCTCTAAAAAAGGATTCCTTCAATCCACTCTTGAATTTGATGACAAAAGTGTTAGCAAAATAAAATATGCCAAGAAATATCCACAACCTATTAAATTGGTAGTGTAGACATGGAAAATTGACCCACTTTTAGTGGTAAATCTTCTTTAGAGCCCCTATAAGGTCCCTAACCGTTGCCCTAGGCAAGGGCAAGCCTCTATTCCCCCTACCTTGCATTTCTTTAGTATTTTAGCGAAATCATGCTCGGTTACGACGAGACGCAACTTCGTTGAAGCGATATCACACCCCATCGACACGGTGTGCGATTTTGCTATTTTTAGGATTTTAATTTATTAAAACCTGGGTTTAACATTTTTGGCGTGTTTGGTGTCGGCTTATGTTTGTTTTACCGCTTCTTTCGCCTTGATTTTTATCTATAAAAGGAGGGGTTAATCCCACTCTTGAGAAATAGAGACAAGTGATTGATCTTGGAGATTGATTAAGCTCAAATTTCTTATGATTAATTAGTGCTCACATTCTTACTTTTGCTTTGCTTCTTGTTCCTACTACAAGCTAACCTTGAAGTGTTAATTTTGGATTTAATCTTCTATTACATTGATTTAGATTTCTATGTGGTTTGGTGGATTCATGTTGTAGTTTGGAAGGAAAGAGAGTGCCCATTTGGATACCTCAATATCTTTTGCCAACTTCTGTGTCGTCCATCAGGTTGTGCACACTTTGTTTCCTACATTTATTTACGCTCTATATTTATCTTTTTTTTGTCTCTGAAGTGAAATCACACCCTATCCCAACAAGGTGCAACTTTGCTAACCTTAATTTAGGATTTTTGCTCACAGAAGCGAGATCGCATCCCGTTCTGACAAAGCGTGATTTCGCCTATAACATTATCGCTCCTGCCATCTACGAGGTATGATTTTGCATAGGAATGAACTAGGGGTATCTGTCATATTCTAATTGCATGAGTAGTTTCTAAATTGTAATTAGGGTATGATAACATAATCTATTTTCTTCTTCTCTACTATTGCATTGTTGTTTCATGATTAATTATTCAAAGGTCAATTTTCTCTCTTATTTTCAAAGGTCATCTAAAAGTACCTAGGGGGCTTGACTGCTGCACCTCCAAGCACTGTTGTACAATGGCCTAAGCAACCCCCCTAATGCTAATCCTTTTTTCAAGTTTTTCATAATTTATCTTGTAGAAATAGGTATTTTTGATATCATTGGACAAGAGGCAGAAAAAACTAAGTCAACCATTGATCAAGATAAGTGCTCCAATTATTTTATTGGTTGAAGATCTGATCTGATTATTGGTTCTTAGGTATCTAAAAGTGAAAAGCATATAGTGTGCATCTAGGTTTAATATTGTGCATTTATCTTGTGCCCTTGTTTTAAATATTTTCTAATAAAACCCAAGGTTAGGAAGCATTCAAAGAAAGAATCATATTAGGTTAGCTCTTGTGTTTTTGCATTCTGATTTCTGCATTATCCTTTATATTTCACAGCATAGATCTAGAAGGGCAAAAATTAGGTGATTTCTTGAAATTGAATACATCAAACTATCCTAAAATTCCTAAGGACTTGGAGTGAGTCCTTAAATCGTTCCTGGTGAACCTTCCCCCCTTTAGCACTAAGTGTAGAGAACAACACAGCCCCCGTGGTTCACCCCATAAGGCTTTCTATCTCTTGCGGATCTAGCATTTTTGTAAATTGTACACGATAGGGTAGTTTTCCTCTACATATTTGGTGAACCCGATGTGAACACCTCTTTTATTTTAAAATTTAAACAAGATCATTATTTCTATTTGAAAATTCTTAAAAGAAACTAAAATTTATGTTTTAGTGTTCTCCCCTAACTGCTTTCACTACTTCTAAAATGTATCCTTTCCTTAGAAGTCATAGGAAATAATTAGACTCTGATTATGTTCCTTTGGAAGATGACCAGATTGATAGGGAAGACCCTAATGTAGGTCCAAAAGAGCAAGAAGAGGTAGATATGGAAACTGAAACTAATCCTGATCCTTATGTTGGACCCAATGGTAGCTTTGTCTTCTCATCATTTGATCATATTTTGGAATTCATGAAAGCTCATAAGGATAAGCTATTGGAATATGTAGAATGAGAAGCTCATCTTGAAAAAGAGGATGCTACTCCTTATCCTCCCATTAGGTATCCTTTACTTAATCATGATAATCCCACATATCAACCTATGTATTTTAGTAATCTGAAGAGCCAAGTGACTTGTGCTACTACTAATACCACCAACATTGGATGGAATCCACCCGTTCCTCCAACTAGTAGTGGCACCCAAAATTACTTTCAATTTCCTCCTTTATCTTCTAATGTCAACACTATTGCTTCTGTTCCACCACAAGTTAATATTCCATTCTCACAAGGCACCACATATAACAACAACCTTCTCATGTCCAACTTAAGTCAAGGGAATATGGGAAACACACATAATTCAAAAATGCAAAATTTGGAAAATATAGTGAATCAGTTGGTTTCAAGGATGGATATGATTTAGCCTTCAGGATTTACATACAATTATAAGGAAATTTGTAGTCAGCCATTGGATCCTATTGTTGTTTCTAGACCTTATCCCAAGCATTTTCCTATGCCAGTTTTACCAATCTATAAAAGGATAGAAGATCCAATAGAGAATCTAAGGGGATTTAGAATAGCTTGCCATGATATTGTTCATGATGATATGCTTCTATTGAAAACATTTCCAAAGAGTCTTGTTGGAGTTACATTGGAATGGTATTATCGGTTTCCCAACTATTCTTTAAAGAGCTTTGAAAAGACTGCATAAATGTTTGTTCATCAATTTAGTTCTTATATTGAAAAGGAAGTGACAATGAGAGACTTATATGACCTCAAGCAAAGTAAAGAATTTTTTTTTTCAAAATTATTGGCTCATTGGAGAAGTTTAGTTGGCCGATTAATATAGTCGGTGTATTAGAAAGATATGCTTGATATATTCATTAGTAATTTACAAGAACATATATCGTATGACTAGAAACTACTACTGTTACTTCTCTTGATCAAGCAATTGAGTTAGCCAGAAAAGTGGAACAAGATCTCATTAGGAGAGGTAAACTTAAGAATAAAGAAGAAAAGTCTACTAAGTCTCAACATAAGAATAAGCCTACAGGAGGTAATAATGATAGTAGGTCTGTTAACAATGTCACCAATAGCCTACAAAAGATTGTACTTTAGAAACCTCATCAAAGGAATTTTACCAGACTTAATATACCTATGGAAGTGGTTTTGAAGCAACTATTAGAAGGTAATGCAATTGAATTACCTCCTATAAGACAACCAAATACTACAACTCATTGGTATAAGGTAGGTCAATATTGCACATATCATAGAGTAGAAGGACAATGAATAAAATCTTGTAAGAAGTTGAAACATGTGGTTCAAGATTTGATTGATGCAGGATGTATTGATTTAAGAAATTTCTAAACTTCAAGTAATCAGGCTCCTATTCAACAAACCCCAACAAAAAATCAAGATATGAGTTTATTCAAGGATCTATTACCAAAGCATGAATAACAAGTAGCCAACCAAGTGGCTTATCAAGATGGTTCCCTATGTCATAGTAATGTGGTTGGTATGGTGGGGGTAAATACAAGGAAACAAGCTTAGAATCAGCAAGGATAGAGTTCAACACCATAGCCTAGTTTAGTTTTAAAGGAGAATTAGAGAAAAGAATCAACTACAAGAATTCCACCTATAGTGTTGAAACCACAATCACAAATTTTATATGATCTTCAGAAGTATTTAGCTAACACTCCCACAAAAATATTAGTCTTAGAGATTTTATAGACTTCTCCTAATCATCGAAATGCTTTAATGGAATTTTTAAAACAACAATATGTTTCTCCAGATTTTGCCCCTGATGCCATAGTTGATACCATAGGTTCTTTTGGGATACATCATGTCTCATTCTAAGATGATGATAAACCTCCCTCAAATTTACATGGAGATTCATCACTTTACATCACTACACCTATTGGGGATACCCTTATTAAATGAGTTTTGATTGATAATGGCTCATCCCTCAATTTGTGTACATATCAATTCTTTCAGAAATTTGGGTTAAAAGAGGAAGATTTAACAAAATCTAACATCCTTATTAAAACTTTCAACAAGTCCCAAGAGGCCTGTGGTGTCATATCTCTTCCATTAAAAGTGGGGACTCGAATATTGGATACTTTGTTTTACATGGTGCCTTGTCCTGCATCTTTTAATCCTCTTCTTGGACGACCTTGGATTCATGCAATGAATGTCGTCCCTTCTACTTTTAATGTCTTAAATTTGAATTCAAGAATCAAGTTATCACCATTTCGGGTGATCCTTGACCATTTGAATTTTGTTCAAATATAGAGTTAGCTCAATCTGAATCTTACTCTTGTCCTTATATTTCTTCAGCCAATTCTCCATGTTCCTCATCTCAAATTTCAAAGCATCTTCAAAATTTAAAACTAAGTGAGGAATGTAAGCCCTATTTTTCCAACTTGGATTATGATAATCAGTTTCTTCAAGAATCTCTTCTAGATCTCATCAAGCTACTGTCGTCACATTGAGCTATGGTTTATCCCATAAGAAGGGTGATGTTGTACATGTTGGCATGTGTACCTTTGTCTTTGGAGGGACTGCCTTTGAAGAAAAGATTCATGGTAGCAGCCCATCTCCTAGTGAGCGCTCTTTTGCTCAATGTTATCTCACTAATGATTATCCCCTTCCTAAGCAGATCCTATCTAGTATGGGATATGCAGGTAAGGGATTGGGACCACAACATAAAAGTATTCAATAACCTTTGGATGTTGAGATTTGGCCTAGGATATGTGGTATAGGTTTTATACCTAATAAAAATCAACCTTTGCCTTTTGAGGAGGATGATCATCTTGTGACTTATGCAGAATATAGATAATGTCAAAATATGATAATGAACGAAAATAAAAGCATTAATTATGTTTCTCCTCCAAATATAATGTTTTGCAATATGATTGATTCTATTTGTTTTAAAGATGACATTGCTTCTATGCAATAGAATGGTGGATCTTTGGATAATGCTTGTTTTACTAAAAAGAATGGTGCTGTTAGAAAATGTAGTGATTATTGTGCCATGGATGTCAAAATAAGAGCCCTAGAGGAAATTTCCTATGATTTTTATCATCACAAAAATGCATTCCTTGGGGATATCTTTGATCCAACACCTCATGGAGATCTAGTTTATTTTAATAAAATGAATGGTGCATTTAGGTTTTGCATTGATTTCAATTCTGTATAAAAAAATATTTCATGTAGTTGCATTTGCGTTTCTATTGCATCCGCTTGCTTGCTCATATTGCATTGTTGCTTTTCATACTTGCATGATTGCTTGACATCTAAAGAACACCTTGCATGATTTCCTATCAAATTGCATTATTGCTTGTTCATGGCTGCTTGTTCATATAAATTTTTAAGGATTTTGCGACAATGACATGTGATGATACCTAATTAGGTCATAGCTCACATGCATTCCACTTCTCACTAGGACTCTGATGCCTAGCAAAATCCCCCCTAGGGATTCCTCTCTTCTTTCTTATTATAATTGCTTCTTCTTCTTCTCTCAATTTCTACATCATGATAATGCTTTTCAAAGTCTTCTTAAGATCCCTATCTGGAATAGCACTTGCATATTCTTTATGTACATATTACATCCCAAATGGGATACTTATACATCCTAGAGGGTATTACATCATCTATGATTTTCTATCGAGTCATACTCTCTTTTGACTCAGCAGGCTCAACACCTCGTTACAGGATAAGCTCCTTGATCAATTTTAGTTGACCTCGACATACATTCTAGTGGGTAAATGCTTCATAGCTGTAAATAAGGGAGCAACCACCCATAGTGGGTTAGACTCTATACATTTTTTTAACACTATTGCAAGTCCTAAATGTATAGAGGGTCTAGCTCTATTCCTGAAATAGCCTATGATATCTAACTACACTGGTTCCTTGCAACCTACGCTAGTTCCATGCTATGAGTTGTCAGTTCTTCTCCTTTTTAGATGGTTGACCTTTGGATTTTTCTTCTTCTTCTCCTTCTTCTCTCTCCTTTTATTTCTTCTTCTTTCTAATCCTCTTTCTTTTGTTTCCTTCATTTTTGATTATCTTCTTCGTCTTTCTCCTTCTTCTTTTGCACCCATTCATTTTCATAAAGTTTGCATACATAAAAAAATGAATTAAATAAAAACGTATTAAACATAAATAAAGCAATAAAAGCAACTATATATTACTCAAGAGAAAAAGAGTGCATGGTCCTCGTATTAGGTTGGTGTACCACAATCTAGACTTGGTACACTCAACCTAGGGATGTACACCAAAATCTAAAAATTGGTGCATCATCCCGATCCTCAATCCTCTCTCTCTCCTAGCTATGAGAACAAACTCCATTTGGTATGTCCTACGGAGGAGGTAATCTAGGCTGTGACACGGACTATCATGATATCGATGTCATCTGTGATCGAGACCATGACATTCTCACTGACTGTAGGGATGGAGGAAGTGGTATCCTTTAACCTGGTGGGACAATTGCATAGTAAAATATCTTGTAAAACATAGCCCATTGAAGGGCTATCTTTAACCTCTCTCCCATATGTCATAGCTCCACTTGAAGAAGTTGCACTATACTTCCCACCTAGCTGCTCTCAATGATAGCCATCCCCTATACCCTAGCTCTCTGGTTCTCTCCATCCAAATGAGCCATCTCTTCCTGGAGCCTACTAGTATCTACCCGAGTTGAGTCCTTCTTAGCCTCGATGGCGATCAGTGACCTCTACAACTCCTCTAGCATCCTAGCCCTATCTGCCTGGACTTGGACCATATGACTATGTAGAGAGGCTACCTATGCTCATAGCTCCTCCATCTCCCTCCTCTCCTGGCTCTCAGTAGCCACTACTGTAGATGTGGAAGCCTCTCCAAGATATTTGATATGTGGCTTCCATGCCTATGGGGGTATACCTCACTCCCCATCTCTAGTTCCTACTGCCTATATGGCCTTCTCTACCACCAAGAGCTGAACACGAGCTGGTCTCTATCTCGAAATGGTAGGAGTCTATTGTACCCTTTATGTGGCTTGATAAGATACCTCTTAGAATAATCACTGCATACCTAGGTCCATTACCTAGTGCCTCTATATCGATATAGGTAGAGATATCCTTTGGGACATAACTCCTCTGTACGACTACTTGTACTCGATAGACACTTCTACATTTTATACCATTAGTTTGACATAAGGAGGATCATCCATATCCTCCTTATACCACCTAGTGAGGTTTGGCTCACCTCCTACTCCTACTAGGTTTTGGGTCACCCTCCGGTACCAGTAGTCCCTTAAGTTCAAAACTTCCTGTAAGATCCTGTGCTGACGGAGGACTCGATCAAATCTGAAGACCTCTAGCTCTTGCTTCTTCGATATCAGCCACCTAATCCTCTGTATCCTAGCTAGATCTATCACATAATACACCCACCTAGGGTGAAGCCACCATGGCATCTAGATAATCTTTACCTCCCAATGCTCATCGATCACCGAAATCGCTAGTGGCAAGTTCCCTACATAGGCCCTTGTGGTCCTCTCTAGGAACCTTGACCACTTGTATGCTGTTGGTCACTCTGGGTTGGATAGTGGGTCTAGTAGTCACTTCAGTCTCTGTATCATGATGTGCTCCTAGCACCACAACTGGAGCAATATCATATAAAATAATCCTGTATGTCATTTATACATGATGTTGTACAACATCATGTATAGGCAGGACAACACATATGGGCACTATACAAATCAAACTCTTTGATCATGCATGTTTGCCACTACTCTCACCATCATCCATGGTAAGTGCCACCTGTTGGTATGGAACATTAGTAGACCAGTCATAACCACACAGAGCATGATAGTCAAAGGATTTACCCCATAGCAACCCTTTAGATCATCGCTAGATATGGTGCTCTCTCGCACTTGACGGGTAAACCCTGTTGAGAATCACTGTAGTGTGGCTACCTATTTGCACACTATGTAAACTGCTATCCCTCTGATAGGGATCTAAAAAATCCACCACACATCCTCTAGTGTGATGGTAAGGTCTCCTGTGGGTAACCAGAAAGTAGAGGACTCTATGTACCACCTCTCTTCCAGGGCTATCAACATAGCTCTATCCATCTCAATTCGAGGCATCCTCGCTAGGTGGTCTAGCCCCACTATCTCTAGTTGAGCCATATCCACTAGCCCTAGTGCATCCAAATATACCAGATCCCTTGCTCTCCACTCTCGACTCTCGAGAATACCTAGTTGCATTCACAATCAAATAAATTAAATCAGTTTCATAAAAAAAATAATAATAATGAAATCCATAGCTTGAAATAAAACCACAAATATTGATCATAATTTTGTAACTCGCACTTCGTAATTGCTTGTTTTCCCTATTTTTCCTCCTATGTTTGTTATTGCTTTTTATTTTTTTCCTTTTTCTAGCCTTTTGGTAAAATTGTGCCCTCCATTTTGGGAGGCATGATTTCAAAAAATCACGCATGGTTTTTTTCGGGCATGATTTCGCTACACTTCACCTACAATGAAATCATGGTTGGGCCACGAAATCGTGCCCCAATTGAGCATAAAAATCACCATCTAATACAGTGAAATTTCCCAATTTCTACCCTAAAATTTACAAAAATAGAAGAAAAGGTACAACATAAGGGAGGAATTTGGTACTTACTTGCGCTCGTGCCTCGACTTCACCCCTAGTAGTCATGGCTTGATGAACTGGTAATGCCATTCCTTTTTCTCCCTAGAGCCCTTTATTTGTCGACTCGTGGTGAAAATAAATTAGGATTTTACCCTTTTTCACCCTTTTAAGCTCTGTTTGTTCCCCTTGTTTTCTTTGTTTTCATTCCTTCTCTCTCTTTCTTATTATGCATCATTTCTTTCAAGTTTTTATGTGATATGTCATCTTCATAAAAACTTGAGGGTCACCTTGGCCTATAGAGGTATTAATGTTGCTAATGCCTCAATTTACGTGTAAAACAAGAAAGTGTCTAGAATGATACTATTTTTGCACCACCCCCTTCTTCTAAACTAGCCATCCCATTTTCGCTTGTTGTCTTCTTCTAGTGAGTGTGCCTACATCCTTTATTTGATGCATTTACTTGGCCTTAAATGCATCAAAGAGGGGGCAAAATGTAGACACAGAAAATTGACCCACTTTTAGTGGGTAATCTTCCTTAGAGCCCCTAAGAGGTCCCTAACCCTTGCCCTAGGCAAGGGTAAGCCTCTGTTCCCCTTACCTTGCTTTTATTTAGATTTTTAACGAAATCGTGTCCAGTTATGACGGGGCGTGACTTCACCAAAGTGATATCACACCCTGTCGACACGGGGTGTGACTTCACTATTTTTAGTGTTTTCATTTATTAAAACCTGGGTTTAACCTTTTTGGCGTGTTTGGTGTTGGCTTGTGTTTGTATTCCCACTTATTTCACCCTGGTTTTCATATATAAAAGGAGGGGTTAATCCCACTCTTGAGATATAGAGACAAGCAATTGATCTTGAAAATTGATTAAGCTCAAAATTCTTATGATTAATTAGTGCTCGCATTCTTACTTTTGCTCTACTTCTTGTTTCTTCTACAAGCTAACCCGAAAGTGCAAATTTTTGATTTGATCTTCTACTACATTGAGTTGGATTTCTGTGTGGTTTGGTGGATTTGTATTGTAGTTCGAAAGGAAAGAGAGTGCCCGTTTGGATACCTCGATCTCTTCTACCTGCTTCTGCATCATCCATCAGGTTGTGCGCGCTTTGTTTCCTGCATTTATTTATGCTCTATATTTATATTTTATTTTTCGTGTCTCTGAAGCAAAATCGCACCCTATCCCAACAAGGTGTGACTTCACTAACCATAATTTAGGGTTTTTGCTCACAAAAGCAAGATCACACCCCGTTATGATGGAGCACGAATTTACCTATAGCATTATTGTGCATGCCATCTATGAGGCATGATTTTTCCCAGGACTGAACTAGGGGTATATGTCAGATTTTGATTACATGAGTAGTTTCTAAATTGCATTTAGGGCAAGATAGTATAATCTATTTTTTGCTTCTCTACTATTGCATTATTGTTTCATGATTAATTATCCAAAGGTCAATTTCCATTTTTTGTTTTCAAAGGTCATATAAAAGGACCTAGGGGGCTTGACTACTGCACCTCCAAGAACTGTTGTACAACGACCTAAGCAAGCCCCCTAATGCTAATCCCATTTTCAAATGTTTCATAAGTTATCTTGTAGAAACAGGTATTTTTGATGTCATTAGGCAAGAAGAAGAAAAATCTAAGTCAACCACCGATCAAGATAAGTGCTCTAATTATTTTATTGGTTGAAGATCTGATCTGATTATTGGTTTTTAGGCATTTGAAAGTGAAAATCATATAGTGTGCATTCATGGTTAATATTGTGCATTTATCTTGTGCCCTTGTTTTAAAGATTTTATGGATAAAACTTGAAGTTAGTAAGCATTCAAAGAAATAATAATATTAGTTTAGCTCTTGTATTCTTGCATTCTGATTTTTGCATTATCCTTTATCTTTCATAGCATAGATCTAGAAGGGCTGAACTTAGGTGATTTCTTGAAACCAAATACATCAAACTATCTCAAAATTCCTAAGGACTTGGAGTGAGTTCTTAAATCATTCCTGGTGAACCCTTCCCCCTTTAGCACCGAGTGTATAAAATAACACAACCCCCATGATTCACCCCATAAGGCTTTCTATCTATTGTAGAACCAACCTTTTTGGGAATTGTATGCGGTAGGGCAGTTTTCCCCCTCTAGAGGTAGATGTAGTCTTGTACAGACATATGGCTCCCTTGTATCAAGTGAAGCCATTTGATATTGATATATTCCTCATAAATCGAGGGATATAGTGTTTCCCTCAAGGTTTTTACAATATCCTTCCAAGTGGTAAGATGATTTTGAGTAGTTTGGTGCTCAATCACCAAATATTTGGCTACTTCTAATAGTTTAAGCTTACCAAAAGGGACTTTTTCCTCTTCAAGAATTTGACTATAGTGAAACCATGTCTCCATATCTATGATCCAACTATTAAGGACATCAATATCCCTAGACCCATCATAAATATTGACCTTGCATTTGACTTTAGAGTGAAGGTCATTGTTGTAAGTTTTGACATCCAAGGATAAGGATTGGACATTAATAACATTGACCTTATTGGCCAAGGCAGTAACTACATTGGATAACTCGACCATAGTTTTAGTCAAATTAGATGCCATTGTGAAGCAAGTTAAATCCAAATAAAAAATAGTTAATGCGCCTAAAATGGATAAATGCAATATCCACTAAATACAAGGACAACTTAATCCACAAACTTGTAATACTATAACTAGACACTTAAATATGCATATAGAAACAAACTATACAATTTTTTTATGTATTTTTCTCTTTCTTTTTTAAATATAAAATACACAATTTTTTTCTGTTTACTTGTAATAACCCACCCTAAATCTGCAATTTATTTTTCTGATTTTTCTGCTGTTTTGTTTGCTTTCTGTTTACTTCTTTTTCTGATTTTTTTGTGTTTTAGATGCTGATTGCAAATACAGAAAGATAACATAACAAAATAGACACATTCAACAATACCCAGATGCTAGAAACAACTCCGGATTGATATTCTTGAATACCTAATTCATACAATGTACTATTTTCATCAAATACAAACTAGGGCATAATTTCATAAAACCCCAAATGGACAAAATGTTTCAGATTACAAAGAGATGCATACCCATTTGATTGCAATGGAAGAATACAAGGAGAATACCCTAAAATGGATGCCACAATCTGCAACCCTAGCCTCAGTGCACAACAGTCATCTTCAAAACCCCAGCGCCAAACACAAGTGATTAGCCCAACAAATGTACGACCTGCTTAGAAGTGTACAACCAGCTTAGAAAAAGTCCAACACTCCACCAAAAAAATTTTCTATCTTTCCCAAGAGGTTGTCCAGCTACTAGGAATCCAATGATCAAATACCCATAATCGATAGAAGCCCTTGTTGTGCAGTACAACTAAACAGGTATGGCTGGAAATGCCAAAATGGTATGACCACCTTCAGGGAAAACTACTGCAAACTCAAACCAAAATTATCTGCAAATCAATCCACACCAAAAACCACCTCTGAAATCTCCATTAAAGTGCAAACTCAACCTCTGAATGAAACTGACAGTCGATTGCTCAGGGAATGATCTTTCACATCCACAAGCAATGCTCCTTGCAAGGGTTTTCATCCTCACAAAGCCATGAAAAATTCGCCTCAAAGCTGCAAGTTCTCGCCAAAAAGAAAAAAGATGAAATTACTTGGATGATAAGAAAATGAACTCCACTTCTCCTTATATCTCCAAATCCCACGCCCTAATTAGGGTTGAGGTGACTTTTTAATATTTTAATATTACTTTTCCAAGTTGGCCCCCTGTAATAAAATCCCTAAATCACTTTTCATTTAAATAAGCCTTATACCCCTAAAAAATGATTTAATTCATTATTTAATTATTCTTGACACCCTTTTTTAAAGTCCACACCAAAATCCTAAAGTGTCCAATATAGAGGTAGAGACAATTGGATCAAACCCATAAGGAAGTAAGTAAAATCGCGGAACGCTGCGGAGAAAAGGTTTAAAATGATTGTGCATGTGGATAGGGGACTAGTAAGAATTGTGTAAACTTGCATAACACAACCTAAGATTTTTGCTAATTCCACCATGTAAATTAAAAAAAAAAAAATTATTCCCAACACCAAATTCACTTTATTAGCATCCCAACATTTAAAACTTTCCATCCAATTTCCAACGAGCTATAACACTAAGGTTCCCATTAAAATATTTTAATTAAAATAGCAACGTTAGTGAAATTAATTAAAACATAACTCAATATTACACCCGAGTTGCGGAAATGGTTGAACAATGTCGAAATAAAAAACTGAGTACACTGGAGTGATCCCGATGATAAATAATGAGAATTGGACCCGATCGGGTGACTTACTATAAATAGATGCTCTCTCCAAGAATCTTGGAGAACACACCAGAAGCCAAAAATAACATCTGAAAACGTCATATGGGTCCTCTAGACCATATGAGCTCACTGGTAACCTCAAATAACCCCTCTAATAAGGTTGACATACACCCAGAAGGTCAGTGCCAACTACTATGCAAGAGAACCAAAAAATGGGGACATTACAATCCACCCTCCCCAAAGATTGCTTGTCCTCAAGCAATGCCAACACAACCTCAACATCACCTGACTGAGCCAAACTGAAACCAACTGTGATCCTAGGGTCCCAAATCAATCTTAAAAAAACCCATCATGCTAACGTTGCGCCACTTGATTATAACTAAGAATCCATCATGCCAAAGTTGTACTCTCCTCTCCTGTAACCCAATAATGTAACCATCATCAAAATTCAAACTGAAATACCAGTAAGGGTTGGAAACTAAACTGGAAAAAGTCTCCTACCAAGGCATCTCAGAAAAAACCACAACTGCGATTCCACTGCCTGACACAATCTTGGACAACAGGAAAAACAATCTGTACAACAGGAGAACATGGCCCTCATCAAACCTCATCGTGGAATCCCCAAAATAATGCAGATCAATCCCTGACAAGTGGCTAATGCAGAAGACGAGAGCTGTGTTGAATCTGTAAATAGCTATCCTAGGTATGCTTTCGCTGTCACAAACTGAAAACACTTCATCGTCATTTAATCCCCAAGTGTAAAAAAATGACTCCGAGCATACCAACTTATGCAACCCACTGCAATCATCAATGCCACCTCAGAAGAGATATATGTAAATGTCATGAAAAGATTGCAGTAATCCTCCCTCACCAAGGTGGAAACTAGAATAAACTGCACCAGCTCTGAAAATCCTCCCACAACCTGCCGCCAAATAACCTGCAAGTGCTCAAGGTCAACCAGCTCATAAACTGAAGTTACCAAACTCAACACCGTGATGTAGGGGCAGCAACTATCAAAATGAAATATTCCTGTGTACTCAGGAAATATGAGCGTGAGAGGGGCTGGAAGAATATCTCCAAAGACCGGATCCCCTCTACCATCCAACTCCAACCACCAATTACTGCTCTGTTGGGCTAGAACGTCCAATTGCTTCAGCTGGGTACCCGCACAAGTAACCTCCTGACAACCACCTGTAAGAAGAGCAATCAAATACTGTACAAACTCCATCAACTCCTCAGAGAATTGCTCTTCAAAAAAACCAATCCGAGGCACCATAGGAGTAAACTCAAGGAAGTTAACATTAGCTCTCTCATTTCCAACACCTTGCATTCCCACATAAAAACTGTCACTGAAATTTAATCTGCTGTCCCAAACATAAGTATAGGCTGGAAATAAACAATAACAATTATCTGGAGCCCAAAAACTCAACCAACACCGAAACTGGTTAGCCAGTCCGGTCGTTCTCTCCATCTGGGACCAAAAACTGACCCTGTCAATGAGCTGATTGGACTGAAGTTGCTTAAATCTGCAGCTGTTCAAGTCTGATTTTTCAGAATACATCACCTGTACAGAATAACAATCGCTGCAACACTGAATAACTTTGGCAAAAATGAAATTTCTGATCATTCCCTTGGCTAGAAATATCCCTCCAAAAGTCACCAACTCGGTAGAGCACCAAGTTATGCTCCTAATCTCCCTCCATTCCATTTGCAGAAGCTCAAACTGGCTGATATGGTGACTGAGTAAAGAGGTAACAACAGCATTATCTTCACCTTTTAGGTCCACAACATCCCATGGAATGCTTCTTCCATCATCACTAAACACCAAGACCCCATGAGAAAGATCTTGTGCATAGATACTATCCCAAAGAGTAACTTCACCATGCTGATGCTGCGCTACTTTGATTTTCATGTGGCCCCCATTAAGAATGCATTTGATGGTGCTAGTAGATTCAACACCAATGGTATCCACTCCATCAAACTGTAGGCTGTAATAGAACTCTCTTCCTTGTGGTAACCCAACAAGGTCAACCGTCAACCCATGATAATCCAATCCACCAAGGTCCACGGTAGGAATAAAAACATCAAGTGGCCCAATAGGCCATTCAGCTGGTTTCACCTCATAACTACACATCACACATGGATCCCATATCTCACTTGTGTTATCAAAATCAGGAGGTACCTCATCATCTAACTCAAAGAGTGGATTATCAAAAGACAATTTAGCATCCATCTCAAACAGTGGGTTATCAACAAACTGAAAGTTATTTTCATCTTCTAGCTCCGACCAATCCTCCTGTTGATCCAAACTTTCATTTTCAGATTTCTTGGGACAATGTGCTAGGTCAAAATCCTTCTGTATGCTATCAAGCTCTTCGATCACTTGCCCAATCTTCTTGGCCCTTTCTTCATTCTCTTGTTCCTTGAACTGTTCAACCAAAGCAAGCTGATTTTCTGCTTCTTGAAGAGCCATTTGGGTGTTGTCCAATGAGTTTTTTGTTGCTTCAAGCTCATAGGTGAGCTCTTCAACCTTTGCCCTCATTTGCTTGGATGTAGTGAAAACCTCATCTGTAAATTTGATAGCCACATCCCTATCACTGATCATGTGCAAGTATGCTGATTTCAACTCCTCCATTGTGCTCTTAATATTTTGCAAATCAGCAAGGGAAACAATTTGTTCACACTGATTTCTTGGTGTCTTTTGAATCAGATTTTCAACAAATCTCTTGGTATCATCCAACTTAGACAATGTTTGCACCTCATTTTCAGCAGTTACCAACAATTGTTTCTTCCAACCGCCCTCATGAATGTCAAGACTATGCCCAGTTAATGAACTGTTGTTATAATGCATACCAAAATCAGAATTAATTCCATACCTTTCAGCAGTGTCTCCATGGCTGCCCCAAGTCTCAAGTGCCTCTCCTTCAAAGCTTGTCCCATCTTCATTGCTAGGCCTTTGATCAAAATCAGCTCCATGCAATAATAATTCTAATTTGTCTTCAAGATCATGCCCCTCAAAATCAGCCACCTCTATGACATCCCCTTTGCATAATTCCTGAGATAAAGTTAGGACAGCACTTTGGTCAAAAGGAAATTCATCCCAAACTGGTCCATCATATTTAGGTGCCGAAACACCTGGGTCCCATGGACTTATGAGCTGATGTTTTTTATCTGAAAGAGTATACTCATTGTGAACCTCAAGAGTGGTTGATTCCCTAAACAAATCACTCTCCAAGCCAAAGAGGCTGAAACTATCATGAACACTTCTATCCATAGGCTCAGTTTGGAAATCTAACCAATACCCATCTGAACTAACATCACCAAAATCATCATAAGCTGATTTGAAAACTTCAATGTACTCACCTTCATCATGCTCTTCTTCAATAATTTTGTCATTCGCATTCATTCTACTAGTGTCATCAATTTCATTGGATAGCTCTGAATTTGTACTCAAGGCTGCTATTTTGTATTTCTTCTCATGCACAACTGTAGTTACATACATGTCTAAGAGGTCATCTTGAAGTTCTGTCACACATCCCTCATGTGTCGAGGCAATCTCTCCATCTAATTGTTCTGCTATGAATTCCTCTTCAAATATAGGTCTTGCAAAGTCCATATTTTTAGGCTTCGAATCTTCTTTAACTTCTTCAAGGTTAGGCACAACTTCAGAATTTTCCGCTGAAGCCTTCTCTAAATCCGCAAGCTCTTCTTTGCTAGTTTCTTCATTAACTGCAATTTTAGGATCCCCCTATCTTCTTTGATGTAGAGTCTTTTGTTCATCTTATTTCATACTTGGTTCCATTTGTTTAGGTTTGGCAACCATATTAAAACAATACCTTTTAAATTTAGGGTCCTTCATCAGATTAAATAGTTCTTGCATATCTTGCATCAACTCACACAAAGACCTATCAACTATAGACATCTTTTCAACTCTGTTTAAAGCAACTATCAAAAAGTGTACTGAAAAGGAGCCACTAAAACTAAAAATCAATTATTGAAACTTAGATATGCAATGACTGAACTGCACAAGAGTTAACTTAACCAATAGGCTGGCAAGATCACCAACTTTGATACCACTGTAATAACCCACCCTAAATCTGCAATTTATTTTTCTGATTTTTTTTGCTTTTTGTTTACTTTTTTTTCCTAATTTTTTTTTTTGTGTTTTAGATGCTGATTGCAAATACAGAAAGATAACATAAACAAAATAGACACATTCAATAATATTGAGATGCTAGAAACAACTTCGGATTGATATTCTTGAATACCCAATTCATACAATGTACTATTTTCATCAAATACCAACTAGGGCATAATTTCATAAAACCCCAAATGGACAAAATGTTTCAGATTACAAAGAGATGCATACCCATTTGATTGCAATGGAAGAATACAAGGAGAATACCCTAAAATGGATGCCACAATCTGCAACCCTAGCCTCAGTGCACAGCAGTCATCTTCAAAACCCCAGCGCCAAACACAAGTGATTAGCCCAGCAAATGTACGGCCTGCCTAGAAGTGTATAGCTAGCTTAGAAAAAATCCAAAACTCCACCAAAAAATCTGCTCTCTCTCCCAAGGGGTCGCCCAGCTACTAGGAATCCAATGATCAAATACCCATAATCGATAGAAGCCCCTATTGTGCACTGCAACTAAACAAGTATGGCTGGAAATGCCAAAATGGTACATCCATCTTCAGGGAAAACTACTGCAAACTCAAACTAAAATTATCTGCAAATCAATCCACATCAAAAACCGCCTCTGAAATCTCCATTAAAGTGCAGACTCAGCCTCTGAATGAAACTGACAATCGATTGCTCAGGGAATGATCTTTCACATCCACAAGCAATGCTCCTTGCAAGGTTTTCGTCCCATAGAATCAAGTTCACATCCGAAACTCTTGCAAGGGTTTTCATCCTCACAAAGCCATGAAAACTTCACCTCAAAGCTGCAAGTTCTCACCAGAGAGAAAAAAATGAAATTACTTGGATGATAAGAAAATGAACTCCACTTCTCCTTATATCTCCAAATCCCACGCCCTAATTAGGGTTGAGGTGACTTTTTAATATTTTAATATTACTTTTCCAAGTCGACCCCCTTTAAGAAAATCCCTAAGTCACTTTTCATTTAAATAAGCCTTATACCCCCGAAAAATGATTTAATTCATTATTTAATTATTCTCAACACCAAAGTCACTTTATTAGCATCCCAACATTTAAAACTTTCCATCCCGGTTCCAACGAGCTATAACACTAAGGTGCCCATTAAAATATTTTAATTAAAATAGCAACCTTAGTGAAATTAATTAAAACATAACTCAATATTACACCCAAGTTGCAAAAACAATTGAACAACATCGAAATCAAAAACTGATTACACTGGAGTGATCTCGATGATAAATAATGAGAATCGGACCCGATCGGGTGACTTACTATAAATAGATGCTCTCTCCAAGAATCTTGGAGAACACACCAAAAGCCAGAAATAACATCTAAAAATGTCATATGGGTCCTCTAGACCATATGAGCTCACTGGTAACCTCAAATAACCCCTCTGATAAGGTTGACACACACCCAGAAGGTCAGTGCCAACTTCTATGCAAGAGAACCAAAAATGGGGACATTACATTACTTTTAAACTATTAAAAATATGGTCACAAGATGAGGACTGCATTGGTTGGAATAACTCAAGACATGGAGTGGAAATTGTAGCTCAAGGTTATTTAGAATTAAGCCATATTACCCCCATCCAGCTCAAGATCTATTCAAACATTTATGGGCTCAAAAGTTATGGCCAAAAGTTAAGTTTTTCATTTGGTTTCTACTTCATAAAAGGGTACTCGAAGGGGAGCAACTTATGAAGAAAGGATTTAATGGACCCTTTCAATTTGTAATGTGTTGGGATAACAATGAAACTCTAAACCATTTGTTCATAGATTGCCCCATAGCTTCTAAATCGTAGAAGATGATGATTTCCCTTCTAATTTTAAGATGGTCCAATGATCAATTTATAGAACAAATGTGGAGAGTTTGGAGCAAACAAGAAGGAAAATATTGGTATATGAACAAAATAGTTTGGATATGAATGACTATTCTTCCTTGGAACATTTGGAATGAGAAAAACAAGAAAATATTTCAGTAAGAGTAGGGACATCCACTATGTTTGGCTAAAGATTGTAGAAAATGTGATAGACTATCCAACATTTATTAGCTCATCCACACAATTCAAATCAACTATGGAAACAAATGATGGCCTGATTAAATATTAGCCATGGATTAGCCCAACATAGAAGGAAGAAAGTGACCAATCAAATGATGGATAGAACAAAGCAATGACAACCTCCCCCACAAAATTTTAGAAAAATCAATACGGATGGAGCATCTAGAGGAAATCTTGGAAGAACTAGTATAGGAAGGATATGAAGATTAGAGGATGGTACTCCAATTTCTACTTTTGTAGAAAATTTAGGAATCCTATCCAATAACTTAGCAGAAGGATAGATTATTTTGAGAGGTTTGCAGGAGGCATTGAAGGCAGGTTGGAGAAGGGTGATAGCAGAGAGAGACTCTCAAACTATGATCAATTACATTAAATCAACTTCAAGGCCTGAGAAGGTAAACTAGAGAATTCAAAGGATCATAGATAAGATTAGGTTAATAGAAACTAGTTTTCAAGAGATTGTTTTCAATCATGTGCCTAGAGAACATCACAGAGTGACAAATGCTATGGAAAATTGGGCTCTGTACAAAGGAGATATTAGTTGCTATGGTTTCCCTCCAAGGTGGTGGTTAGACCAAACTAGGACCAATCTTCTCCTTTTTCAGTCTCTTGATGGTAATATCGGAAGCTATGACTAACTTGATAAGTAATGCAAGACTTTATTAATGACTTGACCCCAATCTTCCAGAAAGAGCAACATTTGATAACTGAAGACCTGATGATCCTAAATCCCTTGTGACATTTTAGATCCTCACTATGGTTGTGAAGTTTTATCAAATTCTTTTGAAAGTCTTAAGGTAGATCGTTCTTCTCCGTTTAGTGCATTTCTTCAATTCTAACCTTGATAGAGGTTGTTAGAGGGTCTTGTCTCTTTAATCAATTACTCCATTGGCAAGATGGTTGGTTTGTTGGGTTTAGGTGAAATAGTTTGAATTTCTAGTTTTTATTGGATTGTATCTTGGTTTGCAACCATAAAGCTAAAGTTTATTAGCCTTATAATATATTCTTGAGTCTAGGGTTATGCATAAGGGGTTGGACTTAAAATATACTTGTAAAAAAATGGCGAATCCTAATCAAAATCAAGGTGAATTATGGAGAATCCTAAGCAAATCAAATCAAACATCTTCGCACCAAAATTTGGGGCATTTGAAGCCCTAAAATATAAGGTCATCTTTGGGTCCACTTTTGACTATTAAATCATATTATAACTTCATAAAAACACCACCATTAGATCAATCTTGAAAAGAGCTTTCCAACGAGTACAAATATGCCTATGTTTGGATATATTGTGGCAAATTAGCCCTAAAAAACAATTGTTCTTAAAAATTTTAAGCGAATGGGCTGACGTCAAGGGTCCTCATATTCACCAATTTCCAATTTTGGAAATTCTAATATTCGGCCACTATGCATAACCATGCTTGAATATTTCTTAGTATGTTAGTGTGAGAAACCCCTACAACGGACATTCAAGGCCAGACATCCCCATCCCAACCATGACCTCTCGCAAGGGTGAGAGCTCAACTTATCAATAGAGACCAAACACACTATCCACTCAACCACTTCGTAGTTTGAACCTTAAACTTTCTGAAAAAGTAAAATATACTTTATAGTTTATACTAAATATAGAATATTATACTGCAAAAAGAATCCCCAAGCCATGTAATAATTTATAAAGAAAACCTATCTACGTCACACTACGCGCTCTTGTTCCCATGCGAATAGAGGACGTTAACAAGTTAATATGAATGCGAGGTTGATGCATGCATGTCAGCTCTTCGAAGGACCGTCTTTGATCGAAACCTGTAACTCTAATATCAATTGATGTGGATTAAAATTAACTAATTTTAATATTTATTTGATTTAAATTTAATTAAAAACTTGAACAAATCTTTAGTTACAACTTGAGTTAAAAAAAAAAATAAAATCTTAACATAAGATACTAACAAACGGACCACAGTAAATAATCTAAGTGAAAACATAAGCTCACACATACATTTATAAATAGAGTATTATAAAAAAAATTAATAAATAATTCTAAATACCTATGCCGACACTAAATACATCATGGTAGTGGTAGATGATACATCAAGTAATTTCATCGTTAAACTCATACTCTCAAGTTACATTTCTAATAGCAATATATCGCGTCAGTTTCATAAGCAATAAGAAAATAAGACACTCTTTACAAGCTATAAATTTGCATCTTTAATATGCTATTTAGTTGAAAGACATGTATTTGATTATAGTGCTTTCTTACACAGCAATCAGATACTCCTGCAGTTATTTAGCTCTTCCTTCTTAGAAGGAACAAAAACCTGTTGATGTTGTGAGGCAGATAGAAAGTGAGCCTTATCGTTGTAATCAAGCAGCTAATCAGGGTATAGCTTATCAATTACTCAAGTATTTTTTTATTAAAATTAAAAAATTATAATTAATCTATTAAATAGAAAATTGATCGTGCCAGAATTTTAAAAAATTATTATGATATTTTTAAAACGAACTTATCTTTCTAAAGAAGTCTCATTTACACATTGTATAGTTTTTTATGCAACTTATATGTTGCATGTGTCATTCAACGTAAGCCATAGATACGGTAACACTTAATATAAGAGTGTTAAAACTCAGGTGAGATATGGCTATCAAGTGGCAGAATCTCTTTGAGTATAGAATGAATGCTACCAATAATTGTAAGGTATTAATAAACTAATAAGAAATGAGTTGAATTCATATGATCATTTATTACATTATATATATATTTTTATTAATTTATAATTTTAAAATGTTATAAGGTGTTATAAATTACTATAGAAATTATATCTTTTGCATAGTGTATTTAGATATTCTTTTCTAGTTACAAATGTATCTTGAAATAATATTTTTGTGTCATTGAAAATATAATTAAAACATAAAAAATAATAATAAAGACATTCACATTTTATAAGTGTTATCAAGATTGAACTATTAAGGCTACAAAACTTATGTTTACATTGTTCTTCAACATGGAATGAAGACTAGGTGACATATCATTTAACCCAAAAATCCATATGCATCCTATGCCTAATCCAGATGTTTCAATTATCATTGGTGGTGCTATGTGACTTGGAATGAAGACTAGTATAATATGAAAGTATATTAAAAAATATTTTTGATTGTTGACAAATACAATTATTAATTGCAATCTCATGAAATAAGAGTGCATAAGAGAAGAATTTTCTACATAATTAAGGTGTAGCAACTCTTTCCTATGTTGACATACTTATAATCCTTTAAGGGATCCCATATAGAAAACAAACAAAACAAAATGAGAATAAAAGAAGAAATCAACAAGGTGTTTGTAATATGTCTACTATTGATAATATACAAGGTGTTTATAATATGTCTGCTATTGTTAATATGTACTACTATTTTACATTTAATATTATATGGTAGGTTATTGAAAGAGGTGTGTAGAGAGTAGTATGAATGGCTGATTTATGGGCATGTGGATTTATTGTATTATGAGGGTTTAATTCACAAAGTTTGCAACACTTTTTTATACACTAAAAAATAATGAGTATTGGAACACGTCTTACATGTAATATCATAAGCAACCTATGAAATATTAAGATGATTTTGATGATGGTGAGAATACATGGTGCATGTCTCAATTAATATGGAAATAAAAATAAGAGGAAAAAGTAGTAGAGATAATGGAAAGGTTGATTTTACTAGGGAAAATCACGATGTATATTCTCATCTATGTAGGAGAGTCTTATTATACATAACATTGAGATTACACTTTATCCTTTGTGAATAAAGTTAAAACTATTACCTACCAAACCTTAATGTCTAAAGAGATCAATGCACAAACAATCCTAATAACCTTATCTTGATAATTTATAATCTATATAAAATATAAGATATAGTTATCAATTACAAAATCCCATAAAATGATGCAAAGTAAAATATAAATTAAAATAAATAATAATTACATTGGTATTAGAAAAAACATTAACAAAATCACGAGGTATAAATGTAGGTGGTTCATCATGCACAAATTAAGACATGTAAAGGGTTACCATAGTCATTTTAGATACAAAAGATTATGTTAATATATATGTTTCACTATTTTATAGTAAGAGGCTCCCTCTCTCTAGCTTTGTGATAATCCTCTTGTACAATAGCTATGCAAAGCTAATTGAACAATGTACATAGGTAATAGGTATATGTGGGCCTTAACATTTTAATTATCTTTAATAGTAGAAATACCTCGAATTCCAAGGAAATATATAGAACCAAATATGCAACATCATAGTCTAATTCAAAACTTATAATACATCCAAAATATTCGTATGTGACACTAACATGTCTCTTTTATCTTATTTATCATCCCCACTAGGTCTTATTTAAATAGATTGATACAATATGCATGGGGTGCTAGATATATATGGACCCTAGTACCTTGTCACCATAGGACTAGAAATACCTTTAGTGATAATATCAAATATATATATGAAATCCACCATATGTCAACCCTACAATATCAAAGTTTACTTCACACCTTGTGGTGAGCCTAAAATATCCGTTTGTAATGCTTACTTAATGCGAGATGAAAGTATCACATGCTTTGATGAAGAAAAATTAGGTCTAGTCAAGATGAAGAAGGTTTTAACATGACCATAACCTATCCTATGTTGACCCTTTACCTTATCCCAAGAATTGGAGTATATCACAATATTGGGTATCTAGACTAGGATAAACTCTATATAACACCTTCTCAATAAGTTGAAGGTAACCTCATTATTTTTCAATAGTAGAATATCAAACACTATCAATCATAAAAAGTGTTTTACTATCTAAGGATATATGCACCAATAATTAGAAACAAATTCTACAATCTTAAGATTTTTAAAAGGGGATACTAATTGTTCCTTTCTAATCTATATTTTTTCATAAATATTAGATATCTTATTGATATATTCAATCCTCTATTCCTCCAACATCTACAAATGCTTCCAATTTCATTTTACATAACATTAATTATTTCCACTCATGGCTTGTATTGTGATAGCTAAAACTATATGAGAATGATCAATAGTCCATGGGTCATTTAGATTATTTATAGTCATGTCCATATACATGTGATTGACATAATTTCACTTTTTTATTTCTCTTTATTCTCCTATTTGAAGAACACAAGCTTATATTGAGAGGGGGGGTGAATAGTATAAGATAAATTTTTACTTTTCTTTTCTAAATAATATTATGCAATATATCAATGGCAATATCAAAAACATTAATCAAAGCTATGCACAAATCATCACACACAATAGAGACACCAATTTAACGTGGTTCATCCAATGTGGGTTACGTCCACGAAGAAAATCTTTCACTAAAATTTTCCCAACAAATATTTTGGGATTCCTTCCCTATTATAATATTTATGGACCTCTATCCAAAGGAGACACCAATCCCATAATAAATTTTGTGGATACCTATCCACAAGAGAACTCCTTATCCTCTACTCTGGTTGGTAATCTCTTAGAAGACTACTGCCTCCACTACATTGGCTTGTGGATCTCTCTCCATAGAAGACTTCTATCCTCACTCAGAAGACCTTTGTCCTCACTATCTTTACTAATGGATATTTATCCATTGGAGACTACTATCCTATACTTTGTCACCTCCAAATATTGATCTTAGCTCCGTATCAAATTTACACTAAACATAGTCCTTCGATCTAGCACAAATCTTCTCAATATCTACCTCAAATCTACACTAAATACAGTCCTTCGGTCTAACACAAATATGCTCAATATCTACCTCAAATATACACTGAACATAGTCCTTTGATCCAACACAAATATTCTCAATCTCTGTCTCAAATTTTTACTAAACATAGTCCTTCGATCTAGCACAAATATGCTCAATATCTATCTCTAGTCTGGCACAAACCTATCCTCAAATCTGCACCAAACTCTATCTTCAAATATGTTCTGAAGCCTTAACACAAGGCTTGATCTAATCACAAATAAACTCTGCTAGATCTGTTCCAAGCCTTAACACAAAGCTTGAATAAATCAATTAATCGACTCTACTCTCAAGTCTTCACAAAGAATTGCTTCAAATATGCTCACAAGTCCTCACTAGATCTTGTCCAATATGCTTAAAAAGTCTTCACCAAGACTTGCTTCAAGTCTGCTAAAAAAGTCGTCACTAGAAGTTGTCCAATTTGCTCAACAAGTCTTCACCAAGACTTACCTCAAATCTGCTCACAAGTCCTCACTAGAACTTGTCCAATATGCTCAACAAGTCTTCACCAAGACTTACCTCAAACCTGCTTGTAAGCTTCCATAAAATCTCACATAAATATGTCCTGAAGCTTTCATAAAAGCTTCATCAACTCTATCCTTAATTCCACTCTAGGACTTGCTCAAATCAGCTCATAAGCTTTCACAAAAGCTTATTCAAATCAATTGCAAAACTTGCATACAAAAATCAACACAATCTATTTCAAAAAACTTCTTCAATTACTCAAGCAAGTTTCACTCAGAATCTTGTTTAACCTTAGAAACATATAGAGAATGGTTAGAGACTCAATACGTTTCACACTCATAACACACTTACAAAACTCATTTTAATCTCTTTTAGAAAACCTCTTTAATCGCACAAATAAATTTCACTCAAAATTTTGTTTAACATCAGAAACATATAGAGAATTGTTAGAGACTCAATATGTTTCACTCACAAACACTCAATCACTTCCAAAATATTTTTAAATCAATTTAGAATAAAGAACAATTTGTTTCAAAAAACTTGAACTATCACTCCAACACTCTCAATCAATAATGCTCATTTAAATTCACTAATTTATTTACTCAATGAAACACAACTTGCTTACAAACCCTAATCAAGTGTTTCACAATACTTCCAATAATTCACACTACAAACCTTGACTCAAGATAATTCCAATTTCATATAACAATGATACTCAAGTTCTTTTACAAACCCTAGTTCAAGATTGTACTCAACTTCACATAATGATACTCATGATCTTTCACAAACCCTAATCATGCATATGAACACTGACTCAAATATTCCAACAATACTTATCAAATAATCCTTTTCACTCTAACCTTGCATTTCACAACATTCAATCCAACAATATTTCACTCATAGGAAGATGTGCCCATACCTTTTTTTTTTTTTTATGGGGACATGTCTTCAAAACCTGTCTTAACCACAATCAAAATTTCTTTTCCAATACTAAGGTTAGGTAGCCACAACCTATCTCAAGATCTCCATAAAATAATTTTCCCAATAATTATTTTACCATACAAAAATATCAAATCTCTTAGTACACCTTATAATCTCCAAATTTACACAATATAAGTCAACAATTTCATTATAACAAATACACACCAATTTACTTTATACACCTTATAATCTTCAAACTCACAAAACATAAGTATCACAATGTAGCTTTTATTTCAAGATGTAAAATATTATTTTCTTTGCATACCTTAACACTCCAACTTTATAAAATAAATTTCAATCATCAAAAAATCAAAATAAAATATTTTAATTTACTTTACCATATAACTCCCTTAACTACCTTTTAGAACTCACGAAACCTTCTACGCAATTTTCAAATTTCAAAACCTTTGGAGAAATAAAATGTGCATTTCATATCTTTAATTTATTCTACCCACCAAAATGTCTTCGAATTAATTCAAACACACGACGTAGCCTTTCTAACACCCTAGCCCAAAACTAGGTCACCAAGTGGGCTACGTGCCCACATGAAACCATATGAACATGATCCCCTCTATATGCTACCTCACAAAAATGTCAAACGAAATGAAGGCCTCTTTCCTCTTTCCTCTTATAAGGCCTTATTACAAAAATACCTTAAAACAAAATTTGCTACTCTTTGTGCCTCTTTAGGCTTCATGCCTTTATTTTTTATTTCTGACCATGTCAAAGAAAAAAACAAAAATGCAAAACTTGTGTATATGTACAAAACAAAAGATAACTTAAATGTGTGCCCCTTCCAAGCCTGTGGTGGTTTCATCCTACTCTTCTTCTTGATGGGCCTCTTCCTTGGCCTCTTATTCATCTTCTTATTCTTCTTCTTCAACTTCTTCATTTTCTTCTTCTAGAGATTTTTTTTTTTGATTTATTCCTTCAGAATTATCACCAAGTATTTGAATCATCAACTTCAAAGTGTGTAAAGCTTGATTCCAGGATGCTTTAGAGGGGTTTGATGTTTCTTTAAGCTGCTTGTAAATATACTGCAATTCTCCAATATCTTCATAGTTAGCAGCATTCCCTCTATTTATCATATCTTCCATGAGATCTCTTAGCCTAGTAAAATTAGTGATCAATTGAGTAGCTTGCTCTTGGTTCAATGGCTCTTCCAAAGAGTTAATTCCAGATTGATACTGTAAATTTTCATCAATGCTCTTCTAAATATCTTCCACATATAGCAAGTTGTGATCTTCCATCCACAAACCTTTGAAACCAACCTAAATCAATTCTTTGTTTACATATACCACATATTTAATCACTCCTTCAATTCTATCAAATAACAACCAAAATTTTTGAAGTACCTTGTGCTTCTTGACCATGGTTCTAGCAACAAATCTGACAAGATTCCATTCTTTATTAGGAATTGGCTTAGCAGAATCACTAAGTCTGCTATCAACCAACTTGTACATTTTCTCTATTGGAATCACCATAGGTTGTAGCTCTCTAGTGATTTGATCTAAATCCTTCTGCACATTTTGGAGTAAGTGACTGACATCATCTAGGTAGTCAATGATAAGCTAAAGCCCTAAAAATTTCTCTTGGACCTCGGAGAGCAATTATTTTCTAATATTCTTTAGTCCAACTTTAGAAAATCCAAAAGACTTAGCTTTCTCAATTTGAAGCTATTGTTTCAAACTTTGAATTTCTTTTGCTTGTTCTTCATTTAGCTTCTTTTGCTCTCCTAATTGATCGTTGAGCTTATTGGCGTCTTGGAATGTTTCCTGCCAACCCTTGGCCTCTTTCTTCAGAGCCTTTTCCACCTCATTTTGATTGTTCATAGTCTTTTGAAGCTTTTCAATCTGTTTCTTCAGTTTACCCACATTCCCTTTGAATATATCATTCTTCACATAGATGGTCTCTAAGTGAGCTCTGGCCATTACCAGCTCATCTTATTAATGTCCTCTGTTACTTCTTCAACTTGATAATATTGGACAATCATCTCAGTATCATGCTTTCTTAAAAGGGGGACCATGGAACTAGATATAATTTTCCTTGAGATCGACATACATGATCTTTCTTCTTATAGCCATCCTGCTGGAAGGCTTAGATAGCTTCTCTACCTAGAAATAATTTATTTTTTGTGTGGCTTCTTGCTCCTTTGGTAAAGTGACATGACTTGAATAACTAGTAGCTAGAGGAGATGAAGACACTATAAATGCAAGGGTGGACTCAACCATTGACAATGGTGGTGTGGAAGTAGTTACAATAATTTCTATAACAATAGTGGACTCGATAACTACTGCTATGGTTGCTACTGGTAAACTCATAGAAATTGAAGCAAGACTAACAATTGGATGAATGGGGGTACTTGGAACAATTTTATCCTTTGATGGTGGTGATTGCAATGGTGAAGGTGAAATGATGGGAGATTATGAAGTAGGAACCTCAAACGATGAAAGTGGAATCTGGGATGACTTTGGGGGAGAAGGGACAACCTGTACCTCAGTGGTGACCAATGAAACATGGGGTGGACTACGAGAGGGGGAAGGTACCTTTGTAACATTTTATTGACTAGAAGGGGAGGGAGACTTCCTTGGGGATTTAGGAGGAGGAAGATGAGAAGAAGGATTAGAGACCATACCTTCACCTACAGATGTAGGGCATTCTTGTTCTATCTCTACATCTTGTTGTTGCTCTTGCTGTATCAATTCTTGTGCAGCTAAAACAACTACCTCTTTAACAACCTCTCCTTTGTCCATCCTTTGTTTCTTAGAAACCTCTTTCTCTTCCCTTTATGGAGCTCTTTTAGCTCTTCTATGAATCAATTGAAAGGTAGCCAACTCACTCTCTGTATCTTCCTCGGATACTTCTTCTTGTGCTATTTCTTCAAGCAACACTTGCTTAGAAATGGGATGCAATTCTACTGATGTTGCGGTAGTGAAAATGAGGGGTGTAAATATGAATCTTTCATCCTTATTTTCCAATCAATATCTATATCTGGAGGTTGTCCCCCTAGAGCTAAGCATTTAGGCCTAGTCACTGCCTCTATGGCTGGAGTACTGACAAATTTTTCACTTGAATATTGCATTTTTCTCAAAATTTGTGCTCCCTTAGGAAATTTTTCCACTTGTTCACTAGTGGGGAGAAATTTTTTTAAGACCTTAGATGTTGTCAAAGGAGTTTCATGCTCTTCTACTGGAGATTCTTGGTCTGTGGGTGGATAGAAAGATTCAAAACTAGCCTAGGACTTTTCAACTATCAACATTATGTTTTTGATGTCCTTAGGATTTCAGGTTTTAATATTTTCATCATAATTTTAGAAAACTCATTATCAATATTTATGCCAAACTTGGACTTAGGTTTTCCAATTTCAATTCTCATTCTCCATAAATATGATATATTTGCTACATTCCATTGTTCTCATTTTTCTACTTCTTCAGTAGTGTCCTCATCAGGTTGAGGGTCCTTTTTATTTTTGGTTTTCTCCTCAATATCACGAATGATGACCTCTATCAGTCGATGGCTCTTCTTCTTATCTAGATCAAAATCCACAATATGCTCATAAAAATATAGCCATGGAGGCATTTGACCCATTTTTGAAACATTCCACTCCAAAAGAGTGGTCTCATCATTATTTCTACCCTATTCAAAATGGGATCTAGACCTCTTATCAAATTTATAAGCTTTATCTCCATTTAGGGCTACATTCCTTTTGGTGAAAATATCATCAGGATCATAACTCCATATTTAAGGAATATAAAATAGACCTAACCTATCTAGGTATTGGTCAATTTACTCACTCTACCCCTTCTTTGTGATAGTTATATCATCCACAGTATGATATGTTAGCAGAGATTTTATCTTTCTTCCAAAACCATAATTTGAATCAATGTATTCTGCCTACCTCAAATATTCCAAGGCAAATAGCCTATCTGTAACAAAATGGGGTAGGAGGAAAGGTTTACCCATGAATCCATATAATCTGATTATGGTACCCTCAATCAAAAGATACCAGTCTCCTTCTTCAGCACTCTCTGGTCTCAAAATTTTCTTAGTCAGAGGTGGTAGTCTAGGGTACTCTCCATACATTATTTTTAATGCAGGTCCTAGGAATTCTAGGTTGAATCTGTAGAAAGAATCACTACTCCTTAAATGACTTGTCCAATAATAGATCGGCAAGGGTTCCCATCATTGGTTTTGTCCTTAACCAGAATCCAAGGCATCTTATCCTTAACAGCCGCATAAAACATCCATACCAGGCTTGATAAATGCATGAAACTAGGTGCATCAGATCCCCTTTTCATTCTAACCAATTGTTCATGTATCCTTTGGGTAAGGAAGGCTGTCCAGTTGAAAAATATAACCCTAGTCCCTTTTTCCTCTGCACCTTCCTCATACATTCTTTCATTTGAAATACAATAGGCTATGACAATTTGCTAGCCATGCACCATTCTATCAGAGTCTAAACCCTCAATGCAGGCCAAAATTGAAAATAACTTGGGGTTTGCAAATTCATCAACGTGAATCAGACCTTCAGGTATTTCATCTTGTTCTCTTATCCTTTTAAAATTGAGATGAAGCCATTTTTCTACAACTTCCTTCTATTTCAATGTTATTAATGAGGTATAAGCCCTTGATTGTTCTGCTATGTCAAATGGTTTGGGTTTTGAAGGTGGACCTACTCCTACGATGAATAATTCATGGCAAAGCTCTTTGGTAATTGTGAATAGGGGGAAGCCTTCAGAAGTTTTGATCATTCTATTCTTGGAATCATAGAATTTGACCATAGTAGAGACTAAATCAGGAGAATGATGCACAAAATCACAAATATAAGAGAATAAAAAAGATTTTATAGCTATGGTACCTTGTAGTCACACTGGCTTTCCAATTAAGTATTTTAATTTGAAATTTATTCTTAGAGGGGTCCTCCTTACTTGTGTCATTACTGTGTCTGCTACTTATCTGGTTTGCTACACATGATCTTCCAACTCTGCTCCTATCTTCTATGCTTTTAAGAGCACTTTCTTTGGATCTATTCTACCAACAAAAACACTACGTTCTCTTTGATTTTTATAGTGAATGTTTCTAAGTACTATTTTTCTCTTTTCTTCTCTGTGAACGTGATGTCTTCGAATGAATGTAGCTCATGCTTCGACACTTTTATTTCCTAGTGCATGCATGTCTTCCAATATTAATGCGGCTACTACATAATATACCCACTAGAATACTTTCCAACTCCCACTCATTCCTTTTGGTCGCTCGAAGGTGGCATTCTGATCTCTCATTGACCAAAAATTTAAACTTTCATACCACTTCGTGGTATCATTTCAGCTACTCTTTGGTTTGAGCGCGAGATATTTTAGCATTAAATGCGAGGTCTCTCCTTCCTTTCCTCATGGCCTAATTGCAAAATCATCATTCTACTTCACCTTAGTATTGAAATTGGTGGATTGAAGACACATTTAATTTCTACTGACAATTAACTCGTTTCATGCATGAACACTAACATTGGTTCCATTCTATTGATATCTTCGTGTATTTTGATGTGGATTAGAGATGCTCACCATTTCGCTACCATTTACATGTATTTACGTGTGAAATTGAACCTCACTAAATCCTTTGTCAACACTTAGCCATTTTTGTGAATGTTTTTCTCTTTTCAAAATGTTAAAGAAAAAAAACTAAATACAAAGTGTAGAAAGAAAGGGAAATATAATACAATGTATATACATATGTTACAATGAGCTTATGTTTCAAACATAGTAGAGTTTGAGATGAAAACCATTTACTAGAATCAGCTATATTTTCCCCTCTAGATCTTCAAGATGGAACACATTGGACTCCTTGTCCTCCACTATTTTGAAATGGTCATCCAAAAAAGAATTAAACTTTTCATGTTTAACCGGTTTGGCTGTACTTATTCTACTTGATATTCTTCTACTATATGGCAATATTTTACTTCTACTAATGTCACCACCTCTGTTATACCTTAGCACAGGGCCCTACCTCTCACCAATTTGGTGGGATGTATTTCTACATCATATTCTTAGATTTTGGTAATCCAACCAACCCTTTCATCTCCTAGTTCACCCTATAGAATAAAGCTCCTTACATCTGGATGAACAACATATACCAGGATTTTACTCTGGACCAAGTATTACCTGAATTTCTTCAATGACTTCATCACAACAAATACTTGCTTTTAAATAAAGTTATATTTGACCTAGTAGTCATGGAGTATCTGGATCTAAAATAATACATGATGCTCCTCACCTTGATCATATTTTTGAGTGAGCACTGAGGCATAACTCTCTTCAGCTCCATAAGCATAAAGGATAAAATCCTTACTGAAATATGGATTTACTAGTATTGGGGCTATTGCAATGGATTTCTTGATAATATTAAAGGCTTACTTCCTAAACTTGGTCCATTTAAACTCGAAATTCTTCTTGAGTAACTTAGATATGGGCCTCACTTTCTATGCAAAGTGAGAAATAAATTTCCTAACAAAGTTTATTTGACCCAAAAAGGACTATAAGATCTTCTTATTTGTAGGCAATGTGAGAGCAATAATGGATTTTATTCTATGTGGATCTATGGCCATACCTTCTTTTGAGACCACATGACCTACAATTTTCTCTCATGTACTACAAAGAATGATTTTTTAGGATTGAGTGAAATACCAAACTCTCTGCACTTTTGAAAAACTTTCTCAAGGTGTGCTAGGTGATTGTGATTATCATGGGAAAACATAGTCATGTCATCCAAATAGATCAAAATGAATTTATTGATCATTTCCCTGAAGGCATAATCCATGGCTCTCTAAAATGTGGCTTTCAATTTGGACAACCCAAAAGGCATTCTCTGGTAGGCAAATGTGCCCCATTTGGTGGTGAATGTTGTTTTATACTAATCTTCATCTTTAGAATTTCACCCAAATATGATTGTGTCCATAGAAGCCATATAATAATGAGAACCTTTCTGCCTCTGCCACTATCTATAAAATTTGATCAATCTATGGGAGGGGATAGTGATCCTTAAGAGACGCTTGGTTATATTTTTGAAATCTACACACAAACGAATATCACCATTATTTTTTCTCATAGGTACCAAGTTGGATACCCATGTTGAATGTTTTATTGGATAGATGATCTTATCCTTCAATAAATTTAAGAGCTCCTCTCTCATAATGGCTTCGATCCTTGGATTTACTGGCCTTTGCTTCTATCTAAAAGGCTTTGCATCAGGCTCTAGCTCAATTGTATGTTGGATAACGTTTTTATCATATAACCTTGAGGTATTCAAATGACCAAGCCACAATATATTGGTATTTTAGGCATAAGGCTTGGATATCTTATTCTTCCTTTGGTGAACATCAAACTCCAACATTGAGCTTATTTTTAGTATAGAATTCAACTTATTTATAAATTTTTCATTGAATTTCATGGCTCTAGTCTTTTTTATGTCCTCATTGTCAAATAAGCTCTCTAGGGTGACCAAACCTCTAGGAATGTGATTGTTCCTTAATTTAATAACATCTTGTTGATAAATCTCTTATGGATTCTCTTCTTGAATAGTGGAGAGACATGCTTCTCTTACCAAAAATTCAATTATTTGCCCATCACTTTCAAAAACCAACCAAAATTTTTGCATATATGGTACTGTAGGTTTAAAAATCATTTTGATTCCATTGTCTTTATTGATTCTATAGTGTGCAGAAGGGTTGAAGTTAGATCCCTTCATTGCTAAGGAATCCACCAAAGTATTCTTTTATCTACAAATTTTTTTTTATTTTTAGGGCATCAAAGGATTCCATTAGATCCCATACCCTATTTTTGTATGATTTTAGGTAATGGTGCTTGCTACTGCATCTCTCTCTTACCTGATGGAAAATTAACTCAGAGTCACCATATATGTTTAGAATATTAATGCCCATGCTTTCTTCCTGTATTAGTACGAGGCATAGAGCCTCATATTCTGCAACATTATTTATACATGATCACGTTAGTATGTAGGCAAAAATATTTGTCCCCTCTTATTGGGACTGTAATATCACACCAACTCCTGCATCATTTATGCATTTAACACCATCAAAGTGCATGATCCATGTTTTCTTTTCTCTCATATATTGATTGGATATAGTAGGGATATTCTTATTTTATTCAACTAAAATGCTATATGTTCCCATACCAGTTCCAAACTGACTGTAATCTTCTTTGAAGGGCAACTCATATTCAATATCCAACTCTTCAAAATTTTTAACTAGCTCAAATTTTTCCAAGGGAGTAAGATTACACATATCCTCCTCAATCCTTTCAATATTATAAGATATTGGCTTTTTAGGTGTTATCCTTATTCTCTTTCCTTTGAAAGGAATTACCATACTGGAATAATCCATATACATACATCCTCCTAGCTTTGCAGTAAATTCCCTTGAAAGGCATAACCCAAAATAAGGTTCAAGATCAACCACTACTATTTCTTGCACTATTGTCACCTCAGGAGCTCTATATAGCCTCATTAAAATATCCTTTATGACTCCACTGTCTTAACAGGTGTCCCATTCAATTTTAACACTCTAGGACAAGATCGAGTATACTCCATGCCCATATCTTCACAAACTACTTTAGGCATAACTGTAGTTGATGCTTCTGGATCTATCATACAATTTCAGACCCCCCATCCTTCCATTCTTAGGGAGATATAGAAAGGAGGGGGTTTATTTTTTCAGAACATCAGGGGACATTTCTTTCTTTTCTGAGGGCACACTAAGAATTGTGGTGGCCTATTTCCATGATGGGTACTTGTTGAGAGGATCCTTAAGCATGTCTATCTGACTAGGAATGAAAAGAGTATCATATAAATTGGTTTTTTATGGAATATTTTTCATCTCTTCAACAATATTATACTCAGACTTAGCCAGGGTAGATTTTTTAGGTCTTCTTTCTGGCTCACCATATTTTCTTTTTTATTGCTGAGTGGCTTCTATTATTTACCTTTTGGTAATAGAGGGGAATCTAAGCCCTTATTGTACCTCATATTTAGACCTCATATGGTCTCCTTTAGTTTATTTTTACAACCTCTTAGGAAGAGTTTTGTATTCTCATTCTCTTTAGCCCAAGGAATAGGAAAAGTATCCCTGCTTTGGCGAAGCTGGTCATTTTTATTTTGAGATGGAACTTGAAATTGTCCCATTTTTTGTGGATCTACCTGCAAGGTTTTCTTTCCAGACCTTGTCATGACAACGATTGGTCCTTCCTCATCTGACTCCTCCACCATGATCTGATCTTGCTTCCAGAGCCTATTCACTCTCCCCTTTTGATTTCTCTCAGCTTGATCTATGGCCATTTGCACATGATGTTGGTACATATCACAAGATTGTGAATCATGTGGATCATTATACACCAAGCACCAAACATTTGCAAGAGTAGTATCCAAAAAATATTTAGGTTCTTCATATATTGAATTTAATTTGATACCTAAAATATTGCTAGGACCAGGTCTTTGATCCTTATTTATATATGGGAACCTTCTTTGCTAAGATCTCTCCATTTATCTTTTTTCCATAGAATTCATCTTGTTACTAAGGGTTTTCAAGGTATGTTGGATGTCGAGGAGAATAGAGGGTTCTTGAGAAACCTGAGCGAGAAGTGGAAGAAAAGGGATAATAGTGGATGTGAGTTTTGGCTAAGGAATAAGTGTCATTTGTGGAAATGGGGATGAAAATGGAGGTGTATCCATATATGATGTAGTTGTTGATTAACCCTAAAAACTGCCAGTCTCTTGATTGTAGGACAAAGCAGTCTTAGGGAGTAATCTCCCTATATTGATCAAAATATTATTTGCATGAACTTCAACACTATAAACTCAAGGAAATACTATATTCTAGATTTTTGGGTTTGCAAACCTAAATCTAATCCCAGAGCTCTGATATAGTACATATAGACTAAGCTTGTAGCTGGTCTAGCTGTAGAGGGAATTCTTTTTTAGGTTCTACTAAACCTTAAGTTAAAATTTGAGACTAATTCTTGGGGACCCTTCTGCATTAGAAGTAAACTGATTAAGCAGGGAGAAGGGGTCAATAGATTCATTGAATTCTTCTATTAATGGTTCAACTAATGCAACCCATAAGATGATAGTATTATCCTCAAGAGTCCTAAACCAATGTAAGATCTTCCCTCTAAATGACAGGGCTAGGATCCTCACAATAACATCCTCATTTTTTATATCATGAATTACTGCCAGATTTAAAATATCTTGATAGTGCTCATATGAGGTCTTCCTTGATCCATCATAAGTGGGTATATCTTTGGATACAGTTTAGGGAATGGCATGCATTTGGAGCAATCTAAGTGGACTAGTTGTGTTCCAGCTAGGGTATTTTTGTAGGGGCTGATTAGGTAGTGCATTTCACTAATTTTGATTTGCGTTTACTGCCATGTTTCTAGGTGTGGTTACAAGTAGGTGAGGGTTATGATTAACTGCATGATTTTCAGTGGAATTCACTTCTACTTGAAAATATCTATGCAAACTCTTTATAACTATTGTCCCTCTGTAAGATAACTCATAAAAGAAGAAATAATCTAGATTATTTATCTTAAAAGACCTGGTATACATGAAAGGGCACTGGTCTATAGGGATGATTATTTTTTGGTCTCACAAACTAGGGAGTCACCAGGTGAATTTACTATTCTCTACTTAGTAAGGACAAGACAATTCATCTAATATTGATTCCTTCGGGTAGAGATAAAAAATAACTTTTGTGATGGGTTTTCATGTTCCTTGTGAACTGGTCCCATCGGGTGTACCAAAACCTATTGGGTACTAAATTACATCAAGTTTTACTCAATACTATGAATGTCTATCTTCCTACTTTTTGTCCAGGTATGCACCTGATAACTACAACTCAAAACTTAACATTGGATGGACCAAAACAGGGTTTCAGATCCAACCTCCAGAGTAGGCTAGATCCTTGTCAACTTAAAAGGGTGTTGACACAATTATTCTTACTTAGGGTTTTTGGGATTAGGGTTGAGAATTAGATTAGGGTTAGAAAATATGAACAATAGTGGACAGATAAGATAACAACATTGTCACTACAACAAAAAGCACCCATAAACCAATTTAAATGCACATTATTCAAATAAACATTATCTAAAATCAAATGAACCTTCATTCATTAAAGCACAATAAAGAAATATTATAGACAACAATTACAATATTTAAACAATGATAATCCAAATAACAAAATTGACCAATACTCAGATTTTATAGAAATGCACTCTCTACCAATATAGATCTAATTAGAAGTAGATTTCAGTTACCCTAGTGGTTAGTAATCCAACAACCTAGCAAAAACTAACCATTTGAATATTGACATAAATATAACTCCAAATTTTGAACCTCTTATATGAAATAATGAAGACACAAATTTGGGGTAAAAATCAATATAATGCTCCTTTCATTCTTGGGAATATTTACAGTAGTGCAGGAAAACACACTAGAGTCGACCCTTAAAAATGTGGGTTCATCCTCTATTTATAGTTTTCATAATTAAAAATATTAAAAAACATTATAAATATTTATCATTTATAGCTCAACTGAGAGTTCTATATGGAATTTCCTTATTGGTTCATCCTCCACAAAATCCACTGCAAGTGGACCACCATGGTAGCTCAAAACCTCTACAACTTGCTGGTTTTCGAAGTTAATTGAAGTTCTAGATATTAGAGACTGCATCTGCATCATTAATATTTCTTGGAATCCCCTCATTGTTGTCGATCTACAACCATATCTGGTTCTTATTTTCTTGAAACCCTCGATGCTTTGGATTCCTCATCCCACTGACTGTGTTTTGAATCTGGTAAGAAATCACCTTAATATACTTCAGAATTATTGATAAAATCTTGATTGTAGATCTTCCCCCATCACACGGCTACGATTTGATAAAGAATATACTTAGACCAATGGTGGGGAAGAAACAAAAAACCATTTTAAAATTAATGATATCACCTTTTATGCCTCAGAACCTGTGTAATGCCAATTTGGCACAAAAACTCATTAAAAGTGAAGTGGGATGAAATCTACTCCTTATCCTTTATTGTATTTTGTTGGCGATGAAGCATTCACAAATCCACACAAAAAAGTTGATGACATCATATTTTCTTCAAAATTTTTGCAGATTCTATATGGACCCAAGCAAGTGTATTAACTCAGAATACCATTATGGACCCGCCATAGTGTAAAGGTAACTCTTCTTTCATTCTGCACTGACATTAATATACAACACTGCTTGTCATAAATCCAAAAGAAAGTTAGTCAAAATGACCTTTATCATGAATCCACATGCCTTTGTTTTTCTTTCCACCTCCTGTCACCATTTTAGGCAAAAATGTTCTATGCGCTCCCCAAAATTGGGCCCTCCAAAAATTAGCCACTAAAAATATGTTAAAAATACAAAGCGGTCACCAATCCACACCCTTTTGTATGTTGACGTCATCTTTCCAAAGTATTGATGAGCAAGGTGAAACTAAAGTATTGTCATTGTTGTCAACACAGTCAGGTTGATCAGTTGATGCAATGGACAGGAGTTCATTGATGAGCAAGGTGCAGTCAAAGTGCAATGGATAGTTCATTGATGAGCAAGGTACAACCAAAGTATTGTCATTGTTGTCAACACAGATAGAGGATCGGTTGATGCAATGGACAGGAGTGCAGAGGTCATTAGATAGATCGGTTGATGAAGTGAACAAGAGTTTAGAGTAGTCAGAGCATGTACAGTGAATTTCCAAGAAGACAAAAGTGGCCTAGATTTAGAGGATCAAAGAAAAAGACAAGTAAGAAAACTATCACGATATCGCGACATGTTTTCTATCATGATTTCGTGACATATCGAAGGAGAGAGAAAATGCAAGCAAAACTGTCATGATTTTGCGACATATCGAAGGAGAGAGAAAATGCAGGCAAAACTGTCATGATTTCACAACATATCGAAGGAGAGAGAAAATGCTATCGTGATTTTGTGACATGTTTCATTTTCGCAGTCCAAAGCGAAGAGAAAGAGGAGAGAGAAAAAGATGTCACGATTTTGTGACATGTTTAGAAAGTGCAAGGAAGACTATCGCGATTTCGTGACATGTTTAGAAAATGAAAGGAAAGTTGTCACGATTTCGCGACATGTTGGAAGAGAGAGAAAGTGCAAGGAAAACTATCACGATTTCATGACATGTTCGGAAAGAAGGTGCAAGCAAGGAAAACTATCACGATTTTGCGACATGTTGGAAGAGAACGAGGAGAAAGAAAAAGATGTCACGATTTTGTGACATGTTCCATTTTCACGGTCTGAAGTGAAGAGGAAGGCAGAGAAAGAAAAGTGTCATGATTTCACGATAATTTGCAAGAAGGATGGTACGGATGAAAAAGTGTCGCGATTTCATGACAGGTTCGAAGAGAAAGCACCAAGGAGAAAAAGTGTCACGATTTCATGACATGTCGGGTTTTCATGACCCGAAGAGGAGATAGAGTGCAAGGCAGCGCATGTGTCACGATTTCGCGACATGTTGTGTTTTCACGGGCGAAAGATAGAGAAAGGCACAAGGCAGCGCATGTGTCACGATTTTGCGACATGTTGTGTTTTCATGGGCGAAAGACAGAGAAAGGCACAAGGCAGCGCATGTGTCATGATTTCGTGACATGTTGTGTTTTGTGCTTGCAGAGAAGAGGTACAGAAAGTCACGATTCGATATCTCAAGGCAAGAGTGCAAGGAAGTGATGTCGCAATTTCGTGACATGTCATGTTTTCGCTAGTGCTTGCAAAGAAGAGTGTACGAAAGCGAAAGATGTCGCGATTTTGTGACATGTCATGTTTTCGCTAGTGCAAGTAGAGAAGAGTGCAAGGAAGCGAAAGTGTCACGATTTCGCGACATGTTTCATTTTCGCGGATGCAAGCTAAACTATGAAACAAGGAGGTGAAAGTGTCGCGATATCATGACATGTTATGTTTTCGCGGTCAACTGCCAAGAAAAAGTCAAAGGGGCAAAAATGTCATGATATCACGACATGTCATAGTTTCACGGGTAAAATCCGAGAAGCATACACAGGGACAGTTGCAAAATAAGTTCATGCAGCAAAATAAGAACTGTTATAGGTGAAGAGTTAACTGAGATCAGAATTGCAGTTGTAGGGGGTGTTGCAAAGACAATCATGCAGTTAAATAAGAATAGTGAACTGAAGTAATTATGATAGTTACAAGGGCAGTTATAGTGATAGTAAACAGAAGTCATTACTACAGTTACAGGAGCCGTTACAAAGAAATATCATGCAGTAGTGGTTACTGAAAGTCATCAGACGAAGACCACGAGTTGGACAGAGAAACGTCTCTAAGCCCAAACAAAGAACTGCTCTATTAATAAGGTTGCATGTGAGAATAAAGAAGCCGTTACTATTAATAGGATGCATGCACGAATATGGAAGTTAAGAATAGAAACAGAACACTGTTATAAAAGGAGATTTGCGTGAAGTAGTGAGGTTGAGCTCCGTGCGGGAAGAGAGAGTAGTGTGTTGAAGAATAGGGGGAAAGTGCTGCAAAAAGAGAATAGAGAGAGCATTGCTGTGAGGGGAAAAGAGCCGTCAGATAGTGAGATAGTGTTGTGGGCTATAAGAGAGCTGTAAGTGAGAAGAGAAAGCCGAACACAGGGGCTAAAAGAAAGCAGCAAGAGTGAGCCATAAAATAGTTGAGCTTTGTGCGGTAAGAGAGTGTTGTGCTCTGAATGGGGTGATAGAGCAGTGTGTTGTTGTATAGAGGGATAGTGCTGTGGGCTGTTAAAAAGCTGGAAGAATGCTGTAAGAAGTACAGAGCTGTGAGAGCTGCAAGAGTAAGCTATAAGAAAGGGCTGTAAGTGTGCAGTAAGTAGAGCTGTAAAAGAGTGTATGCTTCCATGAGATTGATTTGAGTTAAGATAGACCAGTGAGGGTCTTGTAACATAGAAGGCATTTTTATGTCAATCAAGATTTAAAATAGAAGTCCAAGTTGGTGCTTGGAATCAAGGGTTGGTGCTCCTTTCTGTTGATGCAGATAAATCAGGGGTTGGTGCTCCTTCCAGTGGGTGCTGGTAAACTGATTGTAAAGTTGGTGCTTTGCAAAGGCTGGATTTGGATGGGAGTCCAAGCAATCTATTTTTGAGGAGTAGCCAAAACTGGTGAACCTCGTTAAATCTTGTGTTATGTGTTGCTATCTTGTTACACTTGTTGCATCTGGTTTTAAGCATTCATTAGTTCTGAATTAAGAGATGAAGATTTAAGTTTTTAATTAGCTGCACTGATTCACCCCCCCTCTCAGTGCCATTGTAAGACTAACAATTGGTATCAGAGCCAAGTTCCCAGTTTTGGCTAAATCAGTTAGGGTTGATCTTGGATTAGTACACAATGGGTAAGAAGAATAGATCCTCCTCCAAAAAGGCATCTCAGCTAGTTTTAGTTCTTGTGGAAGAGAAAACTAAACTAGAGAAGGTAGAAGAAGTGGATTCTGAAGTATGCAATGAAAACCTGGAGATTGAAGTAGATCTAGAAGGTGAGTTGATAGCCACTCTTGAAGAGTTGAGTATAGAAAAGAAAAAGAACAAAAGAATGTCCAAGAAGTTAGAAGAATATGGGGATGAGATTGAAGATCTCTTCCTACAAGTTCAAAAGGCCAAGAAATCAGAAGAAGCCTTGAAGACACACTTGGATGATGCATGCAACACAAGTGAAGAGGAATCTAACAAAGTTATTGTTGATCTAAAGCTGCAAGTAGAACAAGTACAAAAGGATTGAAGATATTCTCAGGTCTCAAATCAATGAGAAAGAGACTGTTTGCTACCAACAAGAAGAAGAGATTGTTTCATTGAAGAAACAACTAGAAGAGGCCAATGTAAATCTCAAATATGAGAAGAGCACAGAGTTGCTAGATAAAATGATAAAGCAACAAAGAAGCTCCATGGCTAAGTCTGGTCTTGGATATGAAGCTGAACAACCATCATCTTCCAAAAATGCAGAGAAGAAGAAGTTCACTGATAAAGGAAAGAAGAAAGAAAAGTCTGAAGCTGAATCTTCAAAAGGAAGAAAATATCAAAGAAGATCTACAGCAAAGCAACCACCACAAAAGAGGTTCTCTCACTCTCACTCTTTTCATAATAATGCTTTTAACGACTATTGTTTTAGATGCAGCCATTATGGTCACCAGGCAATTTATTGTGGACTGAACAATAGATCAAAAAGTTATGCTGATAAAAACACATCTGCTTTCCTGAGTGAACACCTTGTGCAATGTTTTAAATGTAATGGCCATGGGCACATAGCAAGGTTTTGTCCAAGCACTTCTGTATCCAATCTAAGGCAAGACCATAGATTTCATCATACACACAGAATGCAATACAGACAGGGAACAAAACATGTGCAATGTTTTAAATGTAATGGTCAAGGGCACATAGCAAGGTTCTATCCAAGCACTTCTGTATCTAATCTAAGGTAAAACCCTAGATTTCTTTAGACACAAAGAGGGAAACATAGACAAGGAACATATCATGTCCATAAAAGAAAAGAAAATAATCATCCATCAAGAATGCACAAGGGACAACCCCGCAAGAGAAATGTTCAAGTTCACGAACAGGGGCAAAATAGGGATGTAGTTGAAAAACTCAAGCCCAAGTTCAGGAAAGTCTGGAGAAAGGCAGAAGAAAGGAAATCATGTCTCCTTGGACTGAAGGAGGCTACTCCACCATTGCTCTAAGCAACTCCAGGTGGCACATCCTCAGGGGGAGCAATATTAAAGTTTTATTTTAATGCTCCTATGTATTTGTCTGGGTATCTGAGGATGAAAGACCAGCAGTCGAGAAATTGTTGTACAGTTGTCAAAGTTTTTGTCGGTTTATGTAGTGGACTGTGGAAGTACCATGAAGGGTTGTGATTAAATTGAGAGCTGGCACCCTTGGTAGTTTTGATATTTGTCATTGTTATACTGTTGATGATTCTTCTGCCACTGTTCAAAATTACGGATCATAACAGTTTAGATTTTTTTGGTTTAATGAAATAATGCATGCATGCCCTAGCTGCGTACTTGTGTTTTGATGTAGCAATTGATAGGCATTATCTAAGATAGAACATGTAGCAAAGAGATGCCAGAGTCAAAGCAAACAACGGCACTAGCACCCAATTTGTCAAGAGTGCCAAGTGGCACATGCAAGGCAGAGACATTGAGAGAATAGCGCCCAGGTGGTGAAGCGCCAAGGAGGTCAAGATGCCTATGCACCTAAGAAAGTCTTGCATTATTTGAGGAATGCGAGATATTGCCTGAGGAAGCAGAATACCGAGAGTTGATGACTGTGCGCAGGTTGAGGTTCCAACGCTAGAGGTAACGATCCAGGAGTATGAGGTTGAGTAAGGGGCACTATGGTTGGCTATAAAATGTTTGACAAAATGTCTTCTCCTGATTTGCACAGTTGAAAGTAAGGTGTGATCTGCAGTAATTGTAGAAAACTTAGATCAGGCTGTAAATATAAAAAGGAATTTGGTTGCGCTGCAGTACAATATTTGATGCTTGCACAGAGTTGGTAGTAAAATTGCAGAGTTGGTACAAGTGTGAGTCACTTGTCAATTTTGTTGAAAGATGTGAAACCAACATGTTGAATGGGAAGACTGAAGAAGAGGTTTATAATGAGCAGCCAGATGATTTCAAGCCTGGTGATGAATAGTTGAGTTGCCTTCATAGAGGTTGTTTTGATCAAGTTAATACTTTACTTGATACATGATTTGGGCTTACTCCATTGAGATTGATTTGAGCAAGTTATTCTCTGCATTGGTGATTTATGTTGGTGGCTGTTTTGTTCAAATACCTTTGGAAGGAAAAGGATGTCTACTAGTTTCCTTTTCATGTAGTGAATGGTTGAATGCTTCAAGGTTAATCTTGAGTTGAATAATGTTGGTTAAACCTTGTCTATAAGCATTGTTGTTAAAGCCCTAATTGGTTGAGAAAAGATATTGGTTGTGGAAAGAACATGAGTATCATTGTTAGATGAGTTATTGCATGGTTGGCAATTGTTGGGTTGTGTTTCATGTTCTTGAGAAAAGCATACTACATCTATCTTATTCTTTTGAGATTGAGATTGAGATGAGATTGAGATTGGGAGTTAAGTATAGAACATATTGAGTCTCTAACAATTCTCTTTATGCTTCTATGAGGTTGATGAATCACATTGGGTCTCTAACAATTCTCTTTGTGGGTTCATGCTAAGCAAGTTTTTCTTGATGAACTTGTGAGCTGATTTGAGGACAATGCTGGGACAGAATTGAGGTAGTTTGCTGGTTTCTCACTGTAGAGAAAGACAAACAACTATCAGTAGGTTCAAGCTTGTTGAGAATATCCAAGATGTATATGCAGATGTTGCTTGCATTATAGAACAAAAAGTTGGATATATATACGATCAGTGTATGCCTTCACTAACAGTGGACAAGTTTGAGATTGCAGAGCAACAGAGGGTTGAGGCTCAGAAGACAACATGAACTGAAGTGGTCACATATTCCCAAGAATAGTCTAAGGATTGACTAGCTATCGGGATCAAATTCTTAGGGGGAGCATTTATGCATTTGTTTACCTTATTGCTCATGTTTATGATTTCTGCTAACTATAATAATTTTTGCCTGAGAATGTTGTGCATGGACTCAGGGGGAGTTTTGCAGCCGCCCTTTGGTATTATTGTCAAAGGGGGAGAAGAATTACAGGTAATTGCACACAATTACATGTGTTGCCAACAATTCCAAAGGGGGAGATTGATGAGCAAGGTGCAACCAAAGTATTGTCATTGTTGTCAACATAGTCAGGTTGATCAGTTGATGCAATGGACAGGAGTTCATTGATGAGCAAGGTGCAGCCAAAGTGCAATGGATAGGAGTTCATTGATGAGCAAGGTGCAGCCAAAGTATTGTCATTGTTGTCAACATAGACAAAGGATCGGTTGATGCAATGGACAGGAGTGTAGAGGTCATTAGATAGATCGGTTGATGAAGTGAACAAGAGTTTAGAGCAGTCAGAGCATGTACAGTGAATTTCCAAGAAGACAAAAGTGGCCTAGATTCAAAGGATCAAAGAAAAAGACAAGTAAGAAAACTGTCGTGATATCGTGACATGTTTTCTGTCGCGATTTCATGACAAATAGAAGGAGAGAGAAAATGCAAGCAAAACTGTCATGATTTCATGACATATCGGAGGAGAGAGAAAATACAGGCAAAACTGTCACGATTTCACGACATATCGGAGGAGAGAGAAAATGCTGGAAAAACTATTGCGATTTCGTGACATGTTTCATTTTCATAGTCCAAAGCGAAGAGAAAGAGGAGAGAGAAAAAGATGTCACGATTTCATGACATGTTTAGAAAGTGTAAGGAATCCTGTCATGATTTCATGACATGTTTAGAAAATGAAAGGAAAATTGTCATGATTTCGCGACATGTTGGGAGAGAGAGAAAGTGCAAGGAAAACTGTCATGATTTCGTGACACGTTCGAAAAGAAGGTGCAAGCAAGGAAAACTGTCACAATTTCGTGACATGTTGGAAGAGAACGAGGAGAAGGAAAAAGATGTCACGATTTCGTGACATGTTCCATTTCACGGTCCGAAGCAAAGAGGAAGGCAGAGAGAAAAGTGTCGTGATTTCACAAAAATTTGCAAGGATGCGTACGAACGAAAAAGTGTCACGATTTCGTAATAGGTTCGAAGAGAAAGCACCAAGGAGAAAAAGTGTCACGATTTCGTGACATGTTGGGTTTTCGTGACCCAAAGAGGAGATAGAGTGCAAGGCAGTGCATGTGTCACGATTTCGTGACATGTTGTGTTTTCGTGGGTGAAAGACAGAGAAAGGCACAAGGTAGCGCATGTGTCACGATTTCGTGACATGTTGTGTTTTCACGGGCAAAAGACAGAGAAAGGCACAAGGCAGCGCATGTGTCGCAATTTCGTGACATGTGTTTTCACGGGCGAAAGACAAAGAAAGGCACAAGGCAGTGAATGTGTCGCGATTTCATGACATGTCAGGTTTTCACTGGTGCTTGTAGAGAAGAGTGTACGAAAGCGAAAGATATCACGATTTCATGACATGTCATGTTTTCACTAGTGCAAGCAGAGAAGAGTGCAAGGAAGCGAAAGTGTCACGATTTTGTGACATGTTTTCGTTTTCGTGGATGCAAGCTGAACTATGAAATAAGGAGGCGAAAGTGTCACGATATCGCGACATGCTATGTTTTCGTGGTCTACAGCCAAGAAAAAGTCAAAGGGGCAGAAATGTCGTGATATCGCGACATGTCATAGTTTCACAGGTAAAAGCCGAGAAGCATACACAGGGACAGTTGCAGAATAAGTTCATGCAACAAAATAAGAACTATTACAGGTGAAGAGTTAACTGGAGTCAGAACTGCAGTTGCAGGGGGTGTTGCAAAGACAATCATGCAGTTAAATAAGAATAGTGAACTAAAGTAATTACGATAGTTACAGGGGTAGTTACAGTGATAGCAAACATAAGTCATTACTACAGTTATAGGAGCCATTACAAAGAAATATCATGTAGCAGTGGTTACTGAAAGTCATCAGATGAAGACCACGAGTTGGACAGAGAAACATCTCTAAGACCAAACAAAGAACCGCTCTATTAATAAGGTTGCATGTGAGAATAAAGAAGTCATTACTATTAATAGGCTGCATGCGCAAATATGGAAGTTAAGAATAGAAATAGAACACTATTATAAAAGGAGATTTGCGTGAAGTAGTCGAGGTTGAGCTCCGTGCGGGAAGAGAGAGTAGTGTGTTGAAGAATAGGGGGAAAGTGTTGAAAAAGAGAATAGAGAGAGCATTGCTGTGAAGGGAAAAGAGCCACAGGATAGTGAGATAGTGTTGCGGGCTATAAGAGAGCTGTAAGTGAGAAGAGAAAGCCAAACATAGGGGCTGAAAGAAAGCAACAAGAGTGAGCCATAAAATAGTTGAGCTTTGTGTGGTAAGAGAGTGTTGTGCTCTGAACGGGGTGATAGAGCAGTGTGTTGCTGTATAGAGGGATAGTGCTATGGGCTGTTACAAAGCTGGAAGAATGTTGTAAGAAGTACAGAGCTGTGAGAGCTGCAAGAGTAAGCTATAAGAAAGGGTTGTAAGTGTGTAGTAAGTAGAGCTATAAAAGAGTGTATGCTTCCATGAGATTGATTTGAGTTAAGATAGACTAGTGAGGGTCTTGTAACACAGAAGGCATTTTTATGTCAATCAAGATTTAAAATAGAAGTCCAAGTTGGTGCTTGGAATTAGGGGTTGGTGCTCCTTTCTGTTGATGCAGATAAATCAGGGGTTGGTGCTCCTTTCCAGTGGGTGCTGGTAAACTGATTGTAAAGTTGGTGCTTTGTAGAGGCTGGATTTGGATGGGAGTCCAAGCAGTCTATTTTTGAGGAGTAGCCAAAACTAGTGAACCTCGTTAAATCTTGTGTTATGTGTTGCTATCTTGTTACACTTGTTGCATTTGGTTTTAAGCATTCATTAGTTCTGGATTAAGAGATGAAGATTTAAGTTTTTAATTAGCTGCACTGATTCACCCCCCCTCTCAGTGCCATTGTAAGACTAATAAATTTAAGGCAAAAATGTTCTATGCGCTCCCCAAAATTGGGCCCTCCAAAAATTAGCCACTAAAAATATGTTAAAAATACAAAGCGGTCACCAATCCACACCCTTTTGTATGTTGACGTCATCTTTCCCCAAAAACATTTGCAAATTTAGGACGTGTCACCGGTCTAGAGCCAAAAACATTAGAAACTATGTGGAATTGCTCCTAGTGCGAAAATACACTAAGTGTTGGGTGGATTGAGAACCTTTGTTGCGGATCCGCTTCAATATACACTAAAATATGTGCGGAATGGGAACTTCATGCCTTAGGTAAAAATTTTCCTAAGTATGTGGCCATTTTGGACCTATAGTTAGATCTTCTATAAGATTTCCTTTATCTTCATCACATTCTTGAAATTGAAGCTTGAGTTTTGATTTTTGCTTTCTTACCTTTCCTAATTCCTTAAGAGCAGAAATAAGCTCACCCTCAAGATCAAATTCTCCTTCCCCTTATTTTTCTAATTCTTCCTTTATTATTTTGTTTTTAAAATCATCTTTTTCCTTTATGATTTATTTCCACTAGAAGCACTTCCTTGTTCTTCTATTGCCATAAGAATATTTTCTTCTTTTGGACATTCACTAGCATCTTCATATTCATCTTCACTAAAAAAAAATTCATTCCTTATACAACCATCTTCAAGATTACCAAAGTTACCACATCTAAAACACTTGAGAATCATTGGTGCCCTTTTTCTAATATCATATTTTTCTTCTGCGAAAAATAGAATTTCATCTTAATCATTATTTGAGGAACTTTCATCACTATCACTTGAAATATTACCTACCTTGTCTGCATAGAAAATCTTCTTATGCCTTTGGAAGAATTTCTTTCCTTACTTGTTTTGTTCATCCCTACTTTTCTTTTGGTGCCTGTGTTTTCTTGTTTCCCTATTCTTATGATCCCGTTTTTCTTCATCATTGCCATTTCCAAAATTTGGACAGTAAGTTGCATAGTGGCCATATTTACCACAATTAAAACATCTAACTACTTTCATACCTTTATACTTTCTTGAGTCCTTGTTACTTCTGCCATAATTTTCTTCTTCATCATTGGATAACTCATTGCTTGAATCTATCTTCTTACCCTTTGTCTTCTTAGTAAATTTGAAGGCTACTTATTTTTGGGGAATATGTTCCTCATTTATTCTCATCTCAAAATTTGTGAGAATTCCATGTAATTCATCCCTTGTAAAATTTCAATAACTTTTGACTATTCTATAGCTAAAATATTTTCACTATACCTCTTTGGGAGTGAGCTTAAAATATTATCACAAACATCTGTTTCTTCAAACTTAAGCCCAAGTCATTGCATGGAGTTAGCAACCTCATACACATGAAGTAGATATGCAACAATGTTTTCCTCTTCCTTCATATTTAGGTCTTCAAATGTTCTCTTGTAATTTTGCAACTTTACTCTTTTGACTTTTTTGTCTCCCTCATATATACCTTTCAACTTATCCCAAATTTCCTTTGCTAATGTGCAATGCATAACCTTTATAAACTCTATTTCACACAAACCCTTTAAAATTCCATTCATTAACTTTGAATTATTCAATTGTAGGAGCTTACCATATTTATCTATAGGTGGCGTAGTTGGCAGTATGTATCCATCCTCAATTTCTTGCTATATTTCATTCCCTAGTGCCATTAGGTGAATCTTCATTATCATACTCCAAAGTGCATAATTATTCCCATTAAAAAATGGTGCTAAATTCCCCGAGGATCCATTCTGAGAATCCATCTGTGTTCTTGAGAGATTTTTCTTCAAGCTGTTAAACTCTTTTGAAGGAATATGATCTGATACAAATTTAAGAACACAAGCTTATATTGAGAGGGGGGTGAATAGTATAAGACCACTTTTTACTTTTCTTTCCCAAATAATATTATGTAATATATCAATGGAAATATCAACATAAGTAATCAAAGAAATGCATAAATCATCACACACAATAAAGATACCAATTTAATGTGGTTCACCCAATGTGGGTTACGTCCACGAAGAAAATATTTCACTAAAATTTTCTCATCAAATATTTTAGGAATCCTTCCCTATTACAATATTTATGGATCTCTATTCAAAGGAGATATCAATCCCCTAATCAAGTTTGTGGATACCTATCCACAGGATAACTCCTCCTATGCTCTAGTTGGTGATCTCTTAGAAGACTACTGCTTCCATTGCACTAGCTTGTGGATCTCTCTCCATAGAAGACTCCTATCCTCACTCATAATACCTTCGTACTCACTGCCTTGACTAATGAATCTCTATCCACTAGAGACTACTGTCCTATGCTCTATCACCTCCAAAGCTTGATCTCAGCCCTATCTCAAATATGCACTAAACAAAATCCTTCGATATAGCATAAATCTACTCAATATCTACCTCAAATCTACATTAAACACAGTCCTTTAGTCCAATACAAATCTACTCAATATTTATCTCAAATTTGTACTAAACACAGTCCTTCGGTCCAACACAAATATGTTCAATATCTATCTCAAATCTACACTAAACATAGTCCTTTGGTCTAGCATAAATTTGCTCAATCTCTCTCTTTGGTTTGGTACAAACCTATCCTCAAATCTACACCAAACTCTATCCTCAAATCTATTCTCAAGCCTTAACACAAAGCTTTATTTAATCACAAATAAACTCTACTATATCTATCCCAAGCCTTAACATAAATCTTGAACAAATCAATCAATTGACTCTTCTCTCAAGTCTTCACAGATACTTACCTCAAATATTCTCACAAGTCCTCACTAGAACTTGTCCAATCTTCTCAAAAAGTCTTCACCAAGACTTTATTTAAGTCTTCTCAACAAGTCCTCACTAGAACTTGTCCAATTTGCTCAAGAAGTCTTCACCAAGACTTACCTAAAATCTGCTCATAAGTGCTCATTAGAACTTGCCCAATCTGCTAAAACATTCTTCATGAAGACTTAACTCAAATTTGCTTGTAAGATTCCACAAAAGCTCACACAAATCTATCCTTAAGCTTTCACAAAAGCTTCCTCAACTCTATCCTTAAGTCCACTCTAGGACTTGCTCAAATCAGCTCACAAGATTTCACAAAAGCTTATTCAAATCAATTACAAAACTTTCATACAAAAATCAACTCAACATATTTTAGAAAACTTCTTCAACTACTGAAACAAGTTTCACTCAAAATCTTGTTTAACCTTAGAAACATATAGAGAATGGTTATAGACTCAATACGTTTCACACTCACAACACACTTACAAAACTCAAATTAATCTCTTTTAGAAAACCTCTTTAATCACACAAAAAAATTTTACTTAGAATTTTGTTTAACCTCAGAAGCATATAGAGAATTGTTAGAGACTCAATACGTTTCACTCACAAACACTTAATCACTTCCAAATAAATTTAGAATAAAGAATAATTTGTTTCACATAACTTGAACTATCACTCCAACACTCTCAATCAATAATGCTCATCCAACTTCACTCAACCATTCACTCAATGAAACACAACTTGCTTACAAATCCTAATCAAGTGTTTCACTATACTTTTAATAATTCACACTACAAACCTTGACTCAAGATAATTCTAATTTTCACATAAAAATGATACTCAAGTTCTTTTACAAACTCTAGTTCAAGATTGTACTCAAATTCAAATAATGATACTCATGATATTTCACAAATCCTAATCATATCAAACAATCCTTTTCACTCCAACCTTGCATTTCACAACATTCAATCCAACAATATTTCACTCATAGGAAGATGTGCCCATACATTTTGTTTTGATGGAGATATGTCTTCAAAACCTGTCTTAACCACAATAAAATTTTCTTTGCCAATACTAAAGTTATGTAGGCACAATCTCTCTCAAGATATCCACAAAATAATTTTCCTAGTAATTATTTTACCATAGAAAAATATCAAATCTCTTAGTACACCTTATAATCTCCAAATTTACACAATATAAGTCAAAAATTTCATTATAACAAAATACACAACAATTTCCTTTATACACCTTATGATCTCAAAACTCACAAAACGTAAGTATCACAATGTAGCTTTTATTTCAATATGAAAAATATTATTTTCTTTGCATACATTAACACTCCAACTTTATAAAATAAATTTCAATCACCAAAAAATAAAAAAATATTTTAATTTACTTTACCTTATAACTCCATCAAAAACTTATAGCTACCTTTTAGAACTCACGAAACCCTCTAAGCAATTTCTGAATTTCAAAACCTTTGGAGAAATAAAAATGTGCATAACATACCTTTAATTTATTCTGCCCACCAAAAATATCTTCAAAAAAATTTGAACACACGATGTAGCCTTTCCAACACCCTAGCCAAAAGCTAGGTCAACAAGTGGGCTACATGCCCACATGAAAGGTGCATGATCCCCTCTATATGCTGCCTCACAAAAACATCAAATGAAATGAAGGCCTCTTTCCTCTAGGAAAACATCAATTGCGTGGATCAAACCTGCATTCTCTTCCTTGCAAAGCCCTAGCTCTTTCTCAACTACTGCCTGTGTTATCGTTGTTAGTGAAACTTTCTATCCACGTTGCTACCCTTACACACTTGTCTGCCTCCAATACTTCAAAATGTAAATTTATCTTCTTCCTAGGTAATGTAGCACATGATTTATCTCCTTAGCGTTACATTCAAAGTTATATCTTTTAGATCTTAGGAAATGAGAATTGTTTCCTTTATAAAAACACATGCTTCTTGTCTTTTACACGTTGGCCAATTTCACAAATATAATATAATAAGAAATATTTTATAGCTATGGTACCTTGTAGTCACACTGGCTTTCCACTGAAGTATTTGAACTCGAAATTTATTATTAGAGGGATCCTCCTTACTCGTGTCATTACTGTGTCTACTACTTATCTGGTTTGCTGCACATGAGCTTCCAAATCTACTCCTATCTTCTATGCTTTTGAGAGCACTTTCTTTGGATCTATTCTACCAACAACAACACTACGTTCTCTTTGATTTTTACAGTGAATGTTTCTAAGTACTATTTTTCTCTTTTCTTCTCTGTGAACATGATATGTCTCTGAATGAATGTAGCTCATGCTTCGACACTTTTATTTCTTGGTGCATGCATGTCTTCCACTATTAATGTGGCTACTACATAATATACCCACTAGAATGCTTTCCAACTCCCACTCATTCCTTTTGGTGGCTCAAAGGTGGCATTCTGATCTCTCATTGACCAAAAATTCAAACTTGCGTTACCACTTTGCGATATCATTTCAGCTACTCTTTGGTTTGAGCGCGAGATATTTTAGCATTAAATGCGAGCTCTCTCCTTCCTCTCCTCATGGCATAATTGCAAAATCATCATTCTACTTCACCTTAGTATTGAAATTGGTGGATTGAAGACACATTTAATTTCTACTGACAATTAACTCGTTTCATTCCATTGATATCTTCATGTATTTCGATGTGGATTAGATATGCTCACCATTATGCTACCATTTATGTGTATTTACGTGCGAAATAGAACCTCACTGAATCCTTTGTCAACACTTAGCCATTTTTGTGAATATTTTTCTCTTTTCAAAATGTTAAAGAAAAAAAAACTAAATATAAAGTGTAGAAAAAAAGGGAAATATAATACAATGTATATACATACGTTACAATGAGCTTATGTTTCAAACATATTAGAGTTTGAGATGAAAACCATTTACTAGAATCAACTATATGTTCTCCTATAGATCTTCAATATGGAACACATTGGAATCCTTGTCCTCCACTATTTTGAAAGGGTCATCCAAAAAAGAATTAAACTTTTCATGTTTATCCAGTTTGGTTGTACTTCTTCTACCTGATATTCTTCTGCTGTATGGAAAGTTGTTACTTCTACTAATGTCACCACCTCTATTATACCTTAGCACAGGGACCTACCTCTCACAAATTTAGTGGGATGTATTTCTACATCATATTATTAGATTTTGGTAATCCAACCAACCCGTTCACCCTATAGAATAAAGCTCCTTACATCTGGATGAACAACATATACCAAGATTTTACTCTGGACCAAGTATTGCCTGAACTTCTTCAATGACTTCATCACAACTTATACTTGCTTTTCAATAATGTTATATTTTACCTAGTAGTCATGGAGTATCTGGCTCCAAAATAATACAGGATGCTCCTCACCTTGATCATCTTTTTGAGTGAGCACTGAGGAATAACTCTCTTCAGCTCCATAAGCATAAAGGATAAAATCCTTACTGAAATATGGATTTACTAGTATTGGGGCTATTGCAATGGATTGCTTGATAATATTAAAAGCTTACTTCCTAAACTTGGTCCATTTAAACTTGAAATTCTTCTTGAGTAACTCAAATATGGGCCTCACTTTCTGTGCAAAGTGAGAAATAAATTTTCTGACAAAGTTTATTTGACCCAAAAAGGACTATAAGATCTTCTTATTTGTAGGCAATGTGAGAACAAGAATGGATTTTATTCTATCTGGATCTATGGCCATACCTTCTTTTGAGACCACATGACCTACACTTTTCTCTCATGTACTACAAAGAATGATTTCTTAGGATTGAGTGAATTACCAAACTCTGCACTTTTGAAAAACTTTCTCAAGGTGTGCTAGGTGATTGTGATTATCATGGGAAAAGATAGTCATGCCATCCAAATAGATCAGGATGACTTTATTGATCAGTTCCCTGAAGGCATAATCCATGGCTCTCTAAAATGTGGCTTTCGCTTTGGACAACCCAAAAGGCATTCTCTGGTAGGCAAATGTGCCCCATTTGGTGGTGAATGTTGTTTTATACTAATCTTCATCTTTAGAATTTTACCCAAATATGATTATGTCCATAGAAGTGATCTAATAATGAGAACCTTTCTGCCCCTGCCACTATCTATAATATTTGATCAATCTGTGGGAGGGGATAGTGATCCTTAAGAGACGCTTGGTTAATATTTTTGAAATCTACACACAAACGAATATCACCATTATTTTTTCTCATAGGTACCAAGTTGGCTACCCATGTTGAATGTTTTATTGGATAGATGATCTTATCCTTCAATAAATTTAAGAGATCCTCTCTCATAATGGCTTTGATCCTTGGATTTACTGTCCTTTGCTTCTACCTAAAAGGCTTTACAATAGGCTCTAGCTCAATTGTATGTTGGATAACGTTTTTATCATATAACCTTGAGGTATTCAAATGACCAAGCCACAATATATTGGTATTTTAGGCATAAGGCTTGGATATCTTCTACTTCCTTTGGTGAACATCAAACTCCAACATTGAGCTTATTTTTAGTATCGAATTCAACTTATTTATAAATTTTTCATTGAATTTCACGGCTCTAGTCTTTTTTATGTCCTCATTGTCAAATAAGCTCTCGAGGGTGACCAACCCTCTAGGAATGTGATTGTTCCTTAATTTAATAACATCTTGTTGATATATCTCTTATGGATTCTCTTCTTGAATAGTGGAGAGACATGCTTCTCTTACCAGAAATTCAATTATTTGCCCATCACTTTCAAAAACCAACCAAAATTTTTGTATATATGGTACTGTAGGTCTAAAAATCATTTTGATTCCATTGTCTTTATTGATTCTATAGTCTACAGAAGGGTTGAAGTTAGATCCCTTCATTGCTAAGGAATCCACCAAAGTATTCTTTTATCTGGAAATAAAATTTATTTTTAGGGCATCAAAGGATTCCATCAGATCCCATACCCTATTTTTGTATGATTTTAGGTAATGGTGCTTGCTACTGCATCTCTCTCTTACCTGATGGAAAATTAACTTAGAGTCACCATATATGTTTAGAATATTAATGCCCATGCTTTCTTCCTGTATTAGTACGAGGCATAGAGCCTCATATTATGCAACATTATTTATACATGATCATGTTAGTATGTAGGCAAAAGTATTTGTCCCCTCTGATTGGGACTGTAATATCACACCAACTCCTGCATCATTTATGCATTTAACACCATCAAAGTGCATCATCCATGTTTTCTTTTCTCTCACATATTGATTGGATATAGTAGGGATATTCTTATTTTATTCAACTAAAATGCTATATGTTCCCATACCAGTTCCAAACTGACTGTAATATTCTTTGAAGGGCAACTCATATTCAATATCCAACTCTTCAAAAATTTTAACTAGCTCAAATTCTTCCAAGGGAGTAAGATTACACATATCTCCTCAATCCTTTCAATATTATAAGATATTGGCTTTTTAGGTGTTATCCTTATTCTCTTTCCTTTGAAAGGAATTACCATACTGGAATAATCCATATACATACATCCTCCCAGCTTTGCAGTAAATTCCCTTGAAAGGCATAACCCAAAATAAGGTTCAAGATCAACCACTACTATTTCTTGCACTATTGTCACATCACGAGCTCTATATAGCCTCATTAAAATATCCTTTATGACTCCACTGTCTTAACAGGCGTCCCATTCAATTTTAACACTCTAGAAAAAGATCGAGTATAGTCCATGTCCATCTCTTCACAAACTGCTTTAGGCATAACTGTAGTTGATGCTCTTAGATCTATCATACAATTTTAGACCCCCCATCCTTCCATTCTTAGGGAGATATAGAAAGGAGGGGGTTTATTTTTCAGAACTTCATGGGACATTTCTTTCTTTTCTAAGGGCACACTAAGAATTGTGGTGGCCTATTTCCACGGTGGGTACTTGTTGAGAGGATCCTTAAGCATGTCTATCTGACCAGGAATGAAAAGAGTATCATATAAATTGGTTTTTTATGGAATATTTTTCATCTCTTCAACAATATTATACTCAGACTTAGCCAGGGTAGATTTTTCAGGTCTTCTTTCTGGCTCACCATATTTTCTTTTATATTGCTGAGTGGCTTCTATTCTTTACCTTTTGGTAATAGAGGGGAATCTAAGACTATATTGTGCCTCATATTTAGACCTCATCTGGTCTCCTTCAGTTTCTTTTTACAACCTCTTAGGAAGACTTTCTGTATTCTCTTTCTCTTTAGCCCGATGAATAAGAAAAGTATCATTGCTTTGGCGAAGCTGGTCATTTTTCTTTTGAGATGGAACTTGAAATTGTCCCATTTTTTGTGGATCTACCTATAATGTTTTATTTCTAGACCTTGTCATGACAACGATTGGTCCATCCTCATCTGAATCCTTCTCCACCATGATATTATCTTGTTGCCAGAGCATGTTCACTATCCCATTTTGATTTCTCTCAAATTGATCTATGGCCATTTTCACATTATGTTGGTACATAACACAAGATTGTGAATCATGTGGATCGTTATACACCAAGCACCAAACATTTGCAAGAGTAGTATCCAAAAAATATTTAGGTTCTTCATATATTGCATTTACTTTGATACCTGAAATATTGCTAGGACCAGGTCTTTGATCCTTATTTATATATGGGAACCTTCTTTGCTGAGATCTCTCCATTTCTCTTTTTTCCATAGAATTCATATTGTTACTAAAGGTTTTCAAGGTAATTTGGACATCGAGGAGAATAGAGGGTTCTTGAGAAACCTGAGCGAGAAGTGGAAGAAAAGGGACAACAGTGGATGTGAGTTTTGGCTAAGGAATAGGTGTCATTTGTGGAAATGGGGATGAAATATCCATATATGATGTAGTTGTTGATTGACCCTAGAAACTACCATTCTCTTGATTGTAGGACAAAGCATTCTGAGGGAGTAATCTCCCTATATTGATAAAAATATTCTTTGCATGAACCGCAACATTATAAAATCAAGGAAATACTCTATTCTAGATTTTTGGGTTTGCAAACCTAGATCTAATCCCAGAGCTCTAATATAGTACATATAGGCTAAGCTTACATCTGGTCTAGTTGTAGGGGGGATTCTTTTTCAGGTTCTACTAAACCTAAAGTTAAAATTTGAGACTAATTCTTGGGGACCCTTATGCATAGAAGTAAACTGATTAAGCAGGGAGAAGGGTTCAATATATTCATTGAATTATTATATGAATGGTTCAACTAATGCAACCCATAAGGTGATAGTATTATCCTCAAGAGTCCTAAACCAATGTAAGATCTTCCCTCTAAATGACAGGGCTAGGATCCTCACAATAACATCCTCATTTTTTATGTCATGAATTACTGCCAAATTTAAAATATCTTGATAGTGCTCATATGACGTCTTCCTTGATCCATCATAAGTGGGTATATATTTGGATACAGTTTAGGGAATGGCATGCATTTGGAGCAATCTAAGTGGACTAGTTGTGTTCCAGCTAGGGTATTTTTGTAGGCACTGATTAGGTGGTGCATTTCCCTAATTTTGATTTGCATTTTCTGCCATGTTTCTAGGTGTGGTTACTAGTAGGGGAGGGTTATGATTAACTGTAGGATTTTCAGTGGAATTCGCTTCTACTTGAAAATATCTATGCAAAATCCTTATAACAATTGTTCCTCTATAAGATAACTCATAAAAGCAGAAATAATCTAGATTATTTCTCTTAAAAGACCTGGTATACATGAAAGTGCACTGGTCTATAGGGATGATTTTTTTTTGGTCTCACAGACTAGGGAGTCGCTAGGTGAATTTACTATTCTCTACTTAGTAAGGACAAGACAATTCATCTAATATTGATTCCTTTGGGTAGAGATAGAAAATAACTCTTGTGATGGGTTTTCATGTTCCTTGTGAACTTGTCCCATTGGGTGTACCAAAACCTATTGGGTACTAATTTACATCAAGTTTTACTCAATACTACGACTGTCTATCTTCCTAATTTTTGTCCAGGTATGCACCTGATAACTACAACTCAAAACTCAACATTGGATGGACCAAAACAGGGTTTTAGATCCAATCTCCAGAGTAGGCTAGTTCCTTGTCAAATTAAAAGGGTGTTGACACAATTATGATTACTTAGGGTTTTTGGGATTAGGGTTGAGAAAGATATTAGGGTTAGAAAATATGAACAATAGTGGACGAATAAGCTAACAACATTGTCACTACAACAAAAAGCTCCCATAAATCAATTTAAATGCACATTATTTAGATAAACATTATCTCAAATCAAATGAACCTTCATTCATTAAAGCACAATAGAGAAATATTGTAGACAACAATTACAATATCTAAACAATGATAATCCAAATAACAAAATTAACCAATACTCAGATTTTATAGAAATGCACTCTCTACCAATATAGATCTAATTAGAAGTATATTTCAGTTACCCTGGTGGTTAGCAATCCAACAACCTAACAAAAACTAACATTTGAATATTGACATAAATATAACTCTAGATTTTGAACCTCTTATATGAAATAATGAAGACACAAATTTGGGGCAAAAATCAATATAATGCTCCTTTCATTAACTCTTGGGAATATTTACAGTAGTGCAGGAAAACACACTAGAGTCGACCCTTAAAAATGTGGGTTCATCCTCTATTTATAGTTTTCATAATTAAAAATATTAAGAAACATTACAAATATTTATCATTTATAGCTCAACAGAAATTTCTTTATGGAATTTCCTTATTGGTTCATCCTCCACAAAATCCACTGCAAGTGGACCACCATGGTAGCTCAGAGCCTCTGCAACTTGCTGGTTTTCGATGTTAATTGAAGCTATGGATATTAGAGACTGCATCTGCATCATTAATATTTCTTGGAAGCCCCTCATTGTTGTCGATCTACAACCATCTCTGGTTCTTGTTTTCTTGAAACCCTCGATGCTTTGGCTTCCTCATCCAACTGGCTATGTTTTGAATCTGGCAAGAAATCACCTTAATATACTTCAAAATTATTGATAAAATCTTGATTGTAGATCTTCCCCCATCACACGGCTACAATTTGATAAAGAATATATTTAGACCAATGGTGGGGAAGAAACAAAATACCATTTTAAAATTAATGATATCACCTTTTATGCCTCAGAACCTGTGTAATGCCAATTTGGCACAAAAACTCACTAAAAGTGAAGTGGGATGAAATCCGCTCCTTATCCTTTGTTTTCCTTTGTTGGTGATGAAGCATTCACAAATCCACACAAAAAAGTTGATGACATCATATTTTCTTCAAAAATTTTGTAGATTCTATTATGGACCCAAGCAAGTGTATTAACTTAGAATACCATTATGGACCCACCATAGTGTAAAGGTAACTCTTCTTTCATTCTACACTGACATTAATATACAAAACTGCTTGTCATAAATCCAAAAGAAAGTTAGTCAAAATGACCTTTATCATGAATCCGCATGCCTTTGTTTTGCTTTCCACCTCCTATCACCATTTCAGGCAAAAATGTTCTATGCGCTCCCCAAAATTGGGTTCTCAAACAATTAGCCACTCAAAAGATGTTAAAAATACAAAGCAATCACCAATCCACACCCTTTTTATGTTGACGTCATCTTTCCCCAAAAACTTTTACGAATTTGGGACTTGTCACCGTTCTGGAGCCAAAAACATTAGAAACTATGTGGAATTTCTCCTAGTGCAAAAATACACTAAGTGTTGGGTGGATTGAGAACCTTTGTTGCGGATCCGCTCCAATATACACTAAAATATGTGCAGAATGGGAAATTCATGCCTTAGGTAAAAATTTTCAAAATTTTCCTAAGTATGTGGCTATTTTGGGCCTACAGTTAGATCTTCTATAAGCTTTCCTTTATCTTCATCACATTCTTGAAATTGAAGCTTGAGTTTTGATTTCTACTTTCTTACCTTTCTTAATTCCTTAAGAGCAGAAATAAGCTCACCCTCAAGATCAAATTCTCCTTCGCCTTATTTTTCTAATTATTCCCTTATTATTTTGTTTTTAAAATCATCTTTATTCCTTTATGATTTATTTCCACTAGAAGCACTTCCTTGTTCTTCTATTGCCATAAGAATATTTTCTTCTTCTGGACATTCACTAGCATCTTCATATTCATCTTCACTAAAAAAAAATTCATTCCTTATACAACCATCTTCAAGATGACCAAAGTTACCACATCTAAAACACTTGAGAATCATTGGTGCCCTTTTTCTAACATCATATTTTTCTTCTGCCAAAAATAGAATTTCATCTTCATCATTATTTGAGGAACTTTCATCACTATCACTTGAAATATTACCTACCTTGTTTGCATAGAAACTCTTCTTATGCCTTTGGAAGAATTTCTTTCCTTGCTTGTTTTGTTCATCCCTACTTTTCTTTTGGTACCTGTGTTTTCTTGTTTCCCTATTCTTATGATCCTATTTTTCTTCATCATTGCTATTTCCAAAATTTGGACAATAAGTTGCATAGTGGCCATATTTACCACAATTAAAACATCTAACTACTTTCATACCTTTATACTTTCTTGAGTCCTTGTTACTTCTGCCATAATTTTCTTCTTCATCACTGGATAACTTATTGCTTGAATTTGTCTTCTTACCCTTTGTCTTCTTAGTAACTTTGAAGGCTACTTATTTTTGGGGAATAGGTTCCTCCTTTATTCTCATCTCAAAAGTTGTGAGAATTCCATGTAATTCATCCCTTGTAAAAATTTCAATAACTTTTGACTATTCTATAGCAAAAATCTTTTCACTATACCTCTTTGGGAGTGAGCTTAAAATCTTATCACAAACATCTGTTTCTTCAAACTTAAGCCCAAGTCATTGCATGGAGTTAGCAACCTCATACACATGAAGTAGATATGCAACAATGTTTTCCTCTTCCTTCATATTTAGGTCTTCAAATGTTCTCTTGTAATTTTGCAACTTTACTCTTTTGACTTTTTGTCTCCCTCATATATACCTTTCAACTTATCCCAAATTTCCTTTGCTAATGTGCAATGCATAACCTTTATAAACTCTATTTCACACAAACCCTTTAAAATTCCATCCATTGACTTTGAATTATTCAGTTGTAGGACCTTACCATATTTATCTGTAGGTGGCGTAGTTGGCAGTATGTATCCGTTCTCAACTTCTTGCTATATTTCATTCCCTAGTGCCATTAGGTGAATATTCATTATCATACTCCAAAGTGCATAATTATTCCCATTGAAAAATGGTGCTGAATTCCCTGAGGATCCATTCTGAGAATCCATCTGTGTTCTTGAGAGATTTTTCTTCAAGATGTTAAACTCTTTTGAAGGAATTTACTCTGATACAAATTTAAGAACACAAGTTTATACTGAGAGGGGGGTGAATAGTATAATACCACTTTTTAATTTTCTTTCCCAAACAATATTATGTAATATATCAATGGAAATATCAACATAAGTAATCAAAGCAATGCATAAATCATCACACACAATAAAGACACCAATTTAATGTGGTTCATCCAATGTGGGTTACGTCCACAAAGAAAATATTTCACTAAAATTTTCTCAACAAATATTTTAGGAATCATTCCCTATTACAATATTTATGGATCCATATCCAAAGGAGATACCAATCCCCTAATCAAGTTTGTGGATACCTATCCACATGATAACTCCTCCTATGTTCTAGCTGGTGATCTCTTAGAAGACTACTGCTTCCATTACACTAGCTTGTGGATCTCTCTCCATAGAAGACTCCTATCCTCACTCATAATACCTTCGTACTCACTGCCTTGACTAATGAATCTCTATCCACTAGAGACTACTGTCCTATGCTCTATCACCTCCAAAGCTTGATCTCAGCCCTATCTCAAATATGCACTAAACAAAATCCTTCGATATAGCATAAATCTACTCAATATCTACCTCAAATCTACATTAAACATAGTCCTTTAGTCCAATACAAATCTACTCAATATTTATCTCAAATTTGTACTAAACACAGTCCTTCGGTCCAACACAAATATGTTCAATATCTATCTCAAATCTACACTAAACATAGTCCTTTGGTCTAGCATAAATTTGCTCAATCTCTATCTTTGGTTTGGTACAAACCTATCCTCAAATCTACACCAAACTCTATCCTCAAATCTATTCTCAAGCCTTAACACAAAGCTTTATTTAATCACAAATAAACTCTACTATATCTATCCCAAGCCTTAACATAAATCTTGAACAAATCAATCAATTGACTCTTCTCTCAAGTCTTCACAGATACTTACCTCAAATATTCTCACAAGTCCTCACTAGAACTTGTCCAATCTTCTCAAAAGTCTTCACCAAGACTTTATTTAAGTCTTCTCAACAAGTCCTCACTAGAACTTGTCCAATTTGCTCAAGAAGTCTTCACCAAGACTTACCTAAAATCTGCTCATAAGTGCTCATTAGAACTTGCCCAATCTGCTAAAACATTCTTCATGAAGACTTAACTCAAATTTGCTTGTAAGATTCCACAAAAGCTCACACAAATCTATCCTTAAGCTTTCACAAAAGCTTCCTCAACTCTATCCTTAAGTCCACTCTAGGACTTGCTCAAATCAGCTCACAAGATTTCACAAAAGCTTATTCAAATCAATTACAAAACTTTCATACAAAAATCAACTCAACATCTTTTAGAAAACTTCTTCAACTACTGAAACAAGTTTCACTCAGAATCTTGTTTAACCTTAGAAACATATAGAGAATGGTTATAGACTCAATACGTTTCACACTCACAACACACTTACAAAACTCAAATTAATCTCTTTTAGAAAACCTCTTTAATCACACAAAAAAATTTTACTTAGAATTTTGTTTAACCTCAGAAGCATATAGAGAATTGTTAGAGACTCAATACGTTTCACTCACAAACACTTAATCACTTCCAAATAAATTTAGATTAAAGAATAATTTGTTTCACAGAACTTGAACTATCACTCCAACACTCTCAATCAATAATGCTCATCCAACTTCACTCAACCATTCACTCAATGAAACACAACTTGCTTACAAATCCTAATCAAGTGTTTCACTATACTTTTAATAATTCACACTACAAACCTTGACTCAAGATAATTCTAATTTTCACATAAAATGATACTCAAGTTCTTTTACAAACCCTAGTTCAAGATTGTACTCAACTTCACATAATGATACTCATGATCTTTCACAAATCCTAATCATATCAAACAATCCTTTTCACTCCAACCTTGCATTTCACAACATTCAATCCAACAATATTTCACTCATAGGAATATGTGCCCATACCTTTTGTTTTGATGGAGATATGTCTTCAAAACCTGTCTTAACCACAATAAAATTTTCTTTGCCAATACTAAGGTTATGTAGCCACAATCTCTCTCAAGATCTCCACAAAATAATTTTCCCAGTAATTATTTTACCATAGAAAAATATCAAATCTCTTAGTACACCTTATAATCTCCAAATTTACACAATATAAGTCAAAAATTTCATTATAACAAAATACACAAAAATTTCCTTTATACACCTTATGATCTCCAAACTCACAAAACGTAAGTATCACAATGTAGCTTTTATTTCAATATGAAAAATATATTAATTTCTTTGCATATATTAACACTCCAACTTTATAAAATAAATTTCAATCACCAAAAAATAAAAAAATATTTTAATTTACTTTACCTTATAACTCCCTCAGAAACTTATAGCTACATTTTAGAACTCACAAAACCCTCTAAGCAATTTCTGAATTTCAAAACCTTTGGAGAAATAAAAATGTGCATAACATACCTTTAATTTATTCTGCCCACCAAAAATATCTTTAGAAACACACGACATAGCCTTTCCAACACCCTAGCCAAAAGATAGGTCACCAAGTGGGCTACAAGCCCACATGAAAGTTGCACGATCCCCTCTATATGCTACCTCAAAAAAACATCAAACAAAATGAAGACCTCTTTCCTCTAGCAAAATTTCAATTGCGTGGATCAAACCTGCGATCTCTTCCTTGCAAAGCCCTAGCTCTTTCTCAACTACCACCTGTGTTACCACTGTCGATGAAAATTTCTATCCATGTTGCTACCCTTACACACTTGTATGCCTCCAATACTTCAAAATGCAAATTTCTGTTCTTCCTAGGTAATGCAGCGCATGATTTATCTCCTTAGCATGACATTCAAAGTTATATCTTTAAGATCTTAGGAAATAAGAATTGTTTCCTTTATAAATACACATGCTTCTTGTCTTTTACACGTTGGCCAATTTCACAAATATAAGAGAATAAGAAAGATTTTATAGCTATGGTACCTTGTAGTCACACCGGCTTTCCAATGAAGTATTTGAACTCGAAATTTATTCTTAGAAGGGTCCTCCTTGCTCGTGTCATTACTGTGTCTGCTACTTATCTGGTTTGTTGCACATGAGATTCTAACTCTGCTCCTATCTTCTGTGCTTTTGAGAGAACTTTCTTTGGATCTATTTTGCCAAAACAACACTACGTTCTCTTTGATTTTTACAGTGAATGTTTCTAAGTACTAATTTTCTCTTTTCTTCTCTGTGAACATGATATGTCTATGAATGAATGTAGCTCATGCTTCGGCACTTTTATTTCCTGGTGCATGCATGTCTTCCACTATTAATGTAGCCACTACATAATATACCCACTAGAACGCTTTCCAACTCCCACTCATTCCTTTTGGTGTCTCGAAGGTGGTATTCTGATCTCTCATTGATCAAAAATTCAAACTTGCATTACCACTTCGCGAAATCATATCAGCTACTTTTTGGTTTGAGCGTGAGATATTTTAACATTAAATGCAAGATCTCTCCTTCCTCTCCTCATGGCATAATTGCAAAATCATCATTCTAATTCACCTTAGTATTGAAATTGGTGGATTGAAGACACATTTAATTTCTACTAAAAATTAACTCGTTTCATGCACGAACAATAACATTGGTTCCATTCCATTGATATCTTCATGTATTTTGATGTGGATTAGAGATGCTCACCATTCTACTACCCTTTACGTGTATTTATGTATGAAATATAACTTCACTGAATCCTTTGTCAACACTTAGCCATTTTTGTGAATACTTTTCTCTTTTCAAAATGTTAAAAAAAAAAAAACTAAATACAAAGTGTAGAAAGAAAGGGAAATATAATACAATGTATATACGCATGTTACGATGAGCTTATGTTTCAAACATATTAGAGTTTGAGATGAAAACCATTTACTAGAATCAGCTGTATGTTCTCCTATAGATCTTCAATATGGAACACATTGGAATCCTTGTCCTCCACTATTTTGAAAGGGTCGTCCAAAAAAGAATTAAACTTTTCATGTTTATCCGATTTGGCTGTACTTCTTCTACCTGATATTCTTCTGTTGTATGGCAAGCTGTTACTTCTACTAATGTCACCACCTCTGTTATACCTTAGCACAGGGACCTACCTCTCACCATTTTTGTGGGATGTATTTCTACATCATATTCTTAGATTTTGGTAATCCAACCAACCCTTTTATCTCCTAGTTCACCCTATAGAATAAAGCTACTTACATCTGGATGAACAACATATACCAGGATTTTACTTTGGACCAAGTATTTCCTGAACTTCTTCAATGAATTCATCACAACAAATACTTGCTTTTCAATAAAGTTATATTTGACCTAGTAGTCATGGAGTATCTGGCTCCAAAATAATACAGGATGCTCCTCACCTTTATAATCTTTTTGAGTGAGCACTGAGGCATAACTCTCTTCAGCTCCATAAGCATAAAGGATAAAATCCTTACTAAAATATAGATTTACCAGTATTGGGGCTATTGCAATGGACTACTTGATAATATTAAAAGCTTACTTCCTAAAATTGGTCCATTTAAACTTGGCATTCTTCTTGAGTAACTTAGATATGGGCCTCACTTTCTGTGCAAAGTGAGAAATAAATTTCTTGACAAAGTTTATTTGACCCAAAAAGGACTATAAGATCTTCTTATTTGTAGGCAATGTGAGAACAAGAATGGATTTTATTCTATCTGGATCTATGGCCATACCTTCTTTTGAGACCACATGACCTACACTTTTCTCTCATGTACTACAAAGAATGATTTCTTAGGATTGAGTGAATTACCAAACTCTCTGCACTTTTGAAAAACTTTCTCAAGGTGTGCTAGGTGATTGTGATTATCATGGGAAAACATAGTCATGCCATCCAAATAGATTAGAATGACTTTATTGATCAGTTCCCTGAAGGCATAATCCATGGCTCTCTAAAATGTGGCTTTCGCTTTGGACAACCCAAAAGGCATTCTCTGGTAGGCAAATGTGCCCCATTTGGTGGTGAATGTTGTTTTATACTAATCTTCATCTTTAGAATTTTACCCAAATATGATTATGTCCATAGAAGTGATCTAATAATGAGAACCTTTCTGCCCCTACCACTATCTATAATATTTGATCAATCTGTGGGAGGGGATAGTGATCCTTAAGAGATGCTTGGTTAATATTTTTGAAATCTACACACAAACGAATATCACCATTTTTTTTTATCGCAGGTACCAAGTTTGCTACCCATGTTGAATATTTTATTGGATAGATGATCTTAGCATTCAATAAATTTAAGAGCTCCTCTCTCATAATGGCTTCGATCCCTAGATTTATTGGCCTTTGCTTCTATCTAAAAGGCATTGCATCAGGATCTAGCTCAATTGTATGTTGGATAACATTTTTATCATATAACCTTGAGGTATTCAAATGACCAAGCCACAATATCTTGGTATTTTAGGCATAAGGCTTGGATATCTTCTACTTCCTTTGGTGAACATCAAACTCCAACATTGAGCTTATTTTTAGTATCGAATTCAACTTATTTATAATTTTTTCATTGAATTTCATGGTTCTGGTCTTTTTTATGTCCTCATTGTCAAATAAGCTCTCTAGGGTGACCAAACCTCTAGGAATGTGATTGTTCCTTAACTTAATAACATCTTGTTGATAAATTTCTTATGGATTCTCTTCTTGATTTCTTATTTTATTCAACTAAAATGCTATATGTTCCCATACCAGTTCCAAACTAACTGTAATATTCTTTGAAGGGCAACTCATATTCAATATCCAACTCTTAAATTTTTTTAACTAGCTCAAATTCTTCCAAGGGAGTAAGATTACACATATCCTTCTCAATCCTTTCAATATTATAAGATATTGGCTTTTTAGGTGTTATCCTTATTCTCTTTCCTTTGAAAGGAATTACCATACTAGAATAATCCATATACATACATCCTCCCAGCTTTGCAGTAAATTCCCTTGAAATGCATAACCCAAAATAAGGTTCAAGATCAACCACTACTATTTCTTGCACTATTGTCACCTCAGGAGCTCTATATATCCTCATTAAAATATCCTTTATGACTCCACTGTCTTAACAGGTGTCCCATTCAATTTTAACACTTTAGGACAAGATCGAGTATACTCCATGCCCATCTCTTCACAAACTGCTTTAGGCATAACTGTAGTTGATGCTCTTGGATCTATCATACAATTTCAAACCCTCCATCCTTCCATTCTTAGGGAGATATAGAAAGGAGAGGGTTTATTTTTCATAACATCAGGGGACATTTCTTTCTTTTATGAGGGCACACTAAGAATTGTGGTGGCCTATTTCCACTGTGGGTACTTTTTTAGAGGATCCTTAAGCATGTCTATCTGACCAGGAATGAAAAGAGTATCATATAAATTGGTTTTTTATGGAATATTTTTCATCTCTTCAACAATATTATACTCAGACTTAGCCAGGGTAGATTTTTCAGGTCTTCTTTCTGGCTCACCATATTTTATTTTATACTGCTGAGTGGCTTCTATTCTTTACCTTTTGGTAATAGAGGGGAATCTAAGCCTTTATTGTACCTCATATTTAGACCTCATATGGTCTCCTTCAGTTTATTTTTACAACCTCTTAGGAAGAATTTCTGTATTCTCTTTCTCTTTAGCTTGAGGAATAGGAAAAGTATCACTGCTTTGGCAAAGCTGGTCATTTTTATTTTGATATGGAACTTGAAATTGTCCCATTTTTTTTGGATCTACCTACAAGGTTTTCTTTCCAGACCTTATCATGACAATGATTGGTCCATCCTCATCTGACTCCTTCTACACCATGAACTTATATTGCTTCCAGAGCATGTTCACTCTCCCCTTTTGATTTATCTTAGCTTGATCTATGGCCATTTGCACATGATGTTGGTACATAACACAAGATTGTGAATCATGTGGATCATTACACACCAAGCACCAAACATTTGCAAGAGTAGTATTCGAAAAATATATAGGTTCTTCATATATTGCATTTACTTTGATACCTGAAATATTGCTAGGACCAGGTCTTTGATCCTTATTTATATATGGGAACCTTCTTTGCTGAGATCTCTCAATTATTTTTTTTTTCCATAGAATTCATCTTGTTACTAAGGGTTTTCAAGGTATGTTGGACGTCGAGGAGAATAGAGGGTTCTTGAGAAACTTGAGCGGGAAGTGGAAGAAAAGGGATAATAGTGGATGTGAGTTTTGGCCAAGGAATAGGTGTCATTTGTGGAAATGGGGATGAAAATGGAGGTGTATCCATATATGATGTAGTTGTTGATTGACCCTAGAAACTGCCAGTCTCTTGATTGTAGGGCAAAGCAGTCTTAGGGGGTAATCTCCCTATATTGATAAAAATATTCTTTGCATGAACCACAACATTATAAACTCGAGGAAATACTCTATTCTAGATTTTTATGTTTGTAAACCTAGATCTAATCCCAGAGCTCTGATATAGTACATATAGGCTAAGCTTGCAACTGGTCTAGCTGTAGGGGGAATTCTTTTTTAGGTTCTATTAAACCTTAAGTTAAAATTTGAGACTAATTCTTGGGGACCCTTCTGCATAGAAGTAAACTGATTAAGCAGGGAGAAGGGGTCAATATATTCATTGAATTCTTCTATGAATGATTCAACTAATGCAACTCATAAGGTGATAGTATTATCCTCAAGAATCCTAAACCAATGTAAGATCTTCCCTCTGAAGGACAGGACTAGGATCCTCACAATAACATCCTCATTTTTTATATCATGAATTACTACCAGATTTAAAATATCCTGATAGTGCTCATATGATGTCTTCCTTGATCCATAATAAGTGGGTATATCTTTGGATACAGTTTAGGGAATGACATGCATTTGGATAAATCTAAGTGGACTAGTTGTGTTCCAGCTAGGGTATTTTTGTAGGCACTGATTAGGTGGTGCATTTCTCTAATTTTGATTTGCATTTGCTGCCATGTTTCTATGTGTGGTTACTAGTAGGGGAGGGTTATGATTAACTACAGGATTTTCAGTGGAATTCGCTTCTACTTGAAAATATCTATGCAAACTCCTTATAACAATTGTCCCTCTGTAAGATAACTCATAAAAGAAGAAATAATCTAGATTATTTCTCTTAAAAGACCTGGTATACATGAAAAGGCACTGGTCTATAGGGATGATTATTTTCTGGTCTCACAGACCAGGGAGTCACCAGGTGAATTTACTATTCTCTACTTAGTAAGGACAAGACAATTCATCTAATATTGATTCCTTCGGGTAGAGATAAAAAATAACTCTTATGATGGGTTTTCATGTTCCTTGTGAACTGGTCCCATCGGGTGTACTAAAACCTATTGGGCACTAAATTACATCAAGTTTTACTCAATACTATGACTGTATATCTTCCTACTTTTTGTCTAGGCATGCACTTGATAACTACAACTCAAAACTCAATATTGGATGGACCAAAACAGGGTATCACATCCAACCTCTAGAGTAGGCTAGTTCCTTGTCAACTTAAAAGAGTGTTGACATAATTATGCTTACTTAGGGTTTTTGGTATTAGGGTTGAGAATGAGATTAGGGTTAGAAAATATGAACAATAGTGGACAGATAAGCTAACATTGTCACTACAACAAAAAGCTCCCATAAACCAATTTAAATTCACATTATTGAGATAAACATTATCTCAAATCAAATGAACCTTCATTCATTAAAGCACAATAGAGAAATATTGTAGACAAAAATTACAATATCTAAACAATGATAATCCAAATAACAAAATTAACCAATACTCAGATTTTATAGAAATGCACTCCCTACCAATATAGATCTAATTAGAAGTATATTTCAGTTACCCTAGTGGTTAGTAATCCAAAAACCTTGCAAAAACTAACCATTTGAATATTGACATAAATATAACTCCAGATTTTGAACCTCTTATATGAAATAATGAAGACACAAATTTGGGGCAAAAATCAATATAATGCTCCTTTCATTAGCTCTTGGGAATATTTACAGTAGTGCAAGAAAAAACACTAGAGTCGACCCTTAAAAATGTGGGTTCATCCTCTATTTATAGTTTTCATAATTAAAAATATTAAGAAACATTACAAATATTTATCATTTATAGCTCAACAAAGAGTTCTATATGGAATTTCCTTACTGGTTCATCCTCCACAAAATCCACTACAAGTGGACCACCATGGTAGCTCAGAGCCTTTGCAACTTGCTGGTTTTCGATGTTAATTGAAATTTTGGACATTAGAGACTGCATCTGCATCATTAATATTTCTTGGAAGCCCCTCATTATTGTCGATCTACAACCATATTTGGTTCTTGTTTTCTTGAAACCCTCGATGCTTTGGCTTCCTCCTCCAACTAACTGTGTTTTGAATCTAGCGAGAAATCACCTTAATATACTTCAAAATTATTGATAAAATCTTGATCGTAGATCTTCCCCCATCACACGACTATGATTTGATAAAGAATATACTTGGACCAATGGTGGGGAAGAAAAAAAACACCATTTTAAAATTAATGATATCACCTTTTATGCATCAGAACCTGTGTAATGCCAATTTGGCACAAAAACTCATTAAAAGTGAAGCAGGATGGAATCCGCTCCTTATCCTTGTTTTCTTTTGTTGGTGATGAAGCATTCACAAATCCACTCAAAAAAGTTGATGACATCATATTTTCTTCAAAATTTTTGCAGATTCTATTATGGACCCAAGCAAGTGTATTAACTTAGAATACCATTATGGACCCACCATAGTGTAAAGGTAACTCTTCTTTCATTGTGCACTGACATTAATATACAAAATTGTTTGTAATAAATCCAGAAGAAAGTTAGTCAAAATGACCTTTATCATGAATCCACATGCCTTTGTTTTGCTTTCCACCTCCTGTCACCATTTCAGGCAAAAATGTTCTATGCGCTCCCCAGAATCGGGCTCTCCAACACTTAGCCACTCAAAAGATGTTAAAAATACAAAGCGGTCACCAATCCACACCTTTTTTATGTTGATGTCATATTTCCCCAAAAACTTTTGCGAATTTGGGACGTGTCACCAGTCCGGAGCCAAAAACATTAGAAACTATGTGGAATTGCTCCTAGTGCAAAAATACACTAAGTGTTGGGTGGATTGAGAACCTTTGTTGCGTATCCGCTCCAATATACACTAAAATATGTGCAGAATGGGAAATTCATGCCTTAGGTAAAATTTTTTAAAATTTTCCTAAGTATGTGGCCATTTTAGGCCTACAGTTAGATCTTCTATAAGCTTTCCTTTATCTTCATCACATTCTTGAAATTGAAGCTTGAGTTTTAATTTCTGCTTTCTTACCTTTCTTAATTCCTTAAGAGAAGAAATAAGCTCACCCTCAAGATCAAATTCTTCTTCCTCTTCTTTTTCTATTTCTTCCTTTATTATTTTGTTTTTAAAATCATCTTTATTCCTTTATGATTTATTTCCACTAGAAGCACTACTTTGTTCTTCTATTGCCATAAGAATATTTTCTTCTTCTGGACATTCACTAGCATATTCATATTCATCTTCACTAAAATAGAATTCATTCCTTGTACAACCATCTTCAAGATGACCAAAGTTACCACATCTAAAACACTTGAGATTCATTGGTGCCCTTTTTCTAACATCATATTTTTCTTCTGCCAAAAATAGAATTTCATATTCATCATTATTTGAGGACCTTTACATCACTATCACTTGAAATATTACCTACCTTGTCTGCATAGAAACTCTTCTTATGTCTTTGGAAGAATTTATTTCCTTGCTTGTTTTGTTCATCCCTTGTTCATCCCTACTTTTCTTTTGGTACCTGTGTTTTCTTGTTTCCCTATTCTTATGATCCTATTTTTCTTCATCATTGCTATTTCCAAAATTTGGAAAATTAGTTGCATAGTGGCCATATTTACCACAATTAAAACATCTAACTACTTTCATACCTTTATACTTTCTTGAGTCCTTATTACTTCTGCCATAATTTTCTTCTTCATCACTGGATAACTCATTGCTTGAATCTGACTTCTTACCCTTTGTCTTCTTAGTAACTTTGAAGGCTACTTATTTCTGGGGAATAGGTTCCTCTTTTATTCTCATCTCAAAAGTTGTGAGAATTCCATGTAATTCATCCCTTGTAAAAATTTTAATAACTTTTGACTATTCTATAGCTAAAATATTTTCACTATACCTCTTTGGAAGTGACCTTAAAATCTTATCACAAACATCTGTTTCTTCAAACTTAAGCCCAAGTCATTGCATGGAGTTAGCAACCTCATCCACATGAAGTAGATATGCAACAATGTTTTCCTCTTCCTTCATCTTTAGGTCTTCAAATGTTCTCTTGTAATTTTACAACTTTACTCTTTTGAATTTTTTGTCTCCCTCATATATACCTTTCAACTTATCCCACATTTCCTTTGCTAATGTGCAATGCATAACATTTATAAACTCTATTTCACACAAACCCTTTAAAATCCCATCCATTAACTTTGAATTATTCAGTTGTAGGACCTTACCATATTTATCTGTAGGTGGCATAGTTGGCAGTATGTATCCATCCTCAACTGCTTGCTATATTTAATTCCCTAGTGCCATTAGGTGAATATTCATTCTCATACTCCAAAGTGCATAATTATTCCCATTGAAAAATGGTGTTGAATTCCTTGAGGATCCATTCTGAGAATCCATCTATGTTTCTTGAGAGATTTTTCTTCAAGATGTTAAACTCTTTTGAAGGAATCTGCTCTGATACAAATTTAAGAACACAAGCTTATACTAAGAGGGGGTGAATAGTATAAGACCACTTTTTAATTTTATTTAGCAAACAATATTATGCAATATATCAATGGAAATATCAACATAAGTAATCAAAGCAATGCATAAATCATCACACACAATAAAGACACCAATTTAATGTGGTTCACCCAATGTGGGTTACGTCCACGGAGAAAATATTTCACTAAAATTTTCTCAACAAATATTTTAGGAATCCTTCCCTATTACAATATTTATGGATCCATATCCAAAGGAGATACCAATCCCCTAATCAAGTTTGTGGATACCTATCCACAGGATAACTCCTCCTATGCTCTGGCTGGTGATCTCTTAGAAGACTACTGCTTCCATTGCACTAGCTTGTGGATCTCTCTCCATAGAAGATTCCTATCCTCACTCATAATACCTTCGTACTCACTACCTTGACTAATGAATCTCTATCCACTAGAGACTACTGTCCTATGCTCTATCACCTCCAAAGCTTGATCTCAGCCCTATCTCAAATATGCACTAAACACAATCCTTCGATATAGCATAAATCTACTCAATATCTACCTCAAATCTACATTAAACACAGTCCTTAAGTACAGTACAAATCTACTCAATATTTATCTCAAATTTGCACTAAACATAGTCCTTTGGTCCAACATAAATCTGTTCAATCTCTATCTCAAATCTGCACTAAACATAGTCGTTTGGTCTAGCATAAATTTGCTCAATATCTGTCTCTGGTTTGGTACAAACCTATCCTCAAATCTACACCAATATATATCCTCAAATCAATTCTCAAGCCTTAACACAAAGCTTGATTTAATCACAAATAAACTCTACTAGATCTATCCCAAGCCTTAACATAAATCTTGAACAAATCAATCAATTGACTCTGCCTTCAAGTATTCACAAATACTTGCCTCAAATATTCTCACAAGTCCTCACTAGAACTTGTCCAATCTGCTCAAAATGTCTTCACCAAGACTTTATTTAAGTCTTCTCAACAAGTCCTCACTATAACTTTTCCAATTTTCTCAAGAAGTCTTCACGAAGACTTACCTCAAATCTGCTCATAAGTCCTCATTAGAACTTGCCCAATCTACAAAAACATTCTTCATGAAGACTTAACTCAAATCTGCTTGTAATATTCCATAAAAGCTCACACAAATTTGTCCTTAAGATTTTACAAAATCTTCCTCAACTCTATCCTTAAGTCCACTCTAGGACTTGCTGAAATCAGCTCACAAGATTTCACAAAAGCTTATTCAAATTAATTGCAAAACTTGCATACAAAAATCAACTCAATATCTTTTAGAAAACTTCTTCAATCACTCAAACAAGTTTCACTCAGAATCTTGTTTAACCTTAGAAACATATAGAGAATGGTTAGAGACTCAATACATTTCACACTCACAACACACTTACAAAACTCAAATTAATCTCTTTTAGAAAACCTCTTTAATCACACAAAAAAATTTTACTTAGAATTTTGTTTAACCTCAGAAGCATATAGAGAATTGTTAGAGACTCAATACGTTTCACTCACAAACACTTAATCACTTCCAAATAAATTTATATTAAAGAATAATTTGTTTCACAGAACTTGAACTATCACTCCAACACTCTCAATCAATAATGCTCATCCAACTTCACTCAACCATTCACTCAATGAAACACAACTTGCTTACAAATCCTAATCAAGTGTTTCACTATACTTTCAATAATTCACACTACAAACCTTGACTCAAGATAATTCTAATTTTCACATAAAAATGATACTCAAGTTCTTTTACAAACCCTAGTTCAAGATTGTACTCAACTTCACATAATGATACTCATGATCTTTCACAAATCCTAATCATATCAAACAATCCTTTTCACTCCAACCTTGCATTTCACAACATTCAATCCAACAATATTTCACTCATAGGAAGATGTGCCCATGCCTTTTGTTTTGATGGAGATATGTCTTCAAAACCTGTCTTAACCACAATAAAATTTTCTTTGCCAATACTAAGGTTATGTAGCCACAATCTCTCTCATGATCTCCACAAAATAATTTTCCCAGTAATTATTTTACCATAGAAAAATATCAAATCTCTTAGTACACCTTATAATCTCCAAATTTACACAATATAAGTCAACAATTTCAATATAACAAAATACACAACAATTTCCTTTATACACCTTATGATATCCAAACTCACAAAACGTATCACAATGTAGCTTTTATTTCAATATGAAAAATATTATTTTCTTTGCATACATTAACACTCCAACTTTATAAAATAAATTTCAATCACCAAAAAATAAAAAAATATTTTAATTTACTTTACCTTATAACTCCCTCAGAAAATTATAGCTACATTTAGTACTCACGAAACCCTCTAAGCAATTTCTGAATTTCAAAACCTTTGGAGAAATAAAAATGTGCATAACATACCTTTAATTTATTCTGCCCACCAAAAATATCTTCAAAAAAATTCGAACACACGACATAGCCTTTCCAACACCCTAGCCATAAGCTAGGTCACCAAGTGGGCCACATGCCCACATGAAAGGTGCACGATCCCCTCTATATGCTGCCTCACAAAATCATCAAATGAACGAAGGCCTCTTTCCTCTAGAAAAAAGTCAATTGCATGGATCGAACCCACGATCTCTTCCTTGCAAATCCCTAGCTCTTTCTCAACTACCGCCTGTGTTACCACTGTCAGTGAAACTTTCTATCCACGTTGCTACACTTACACACTTGTCTACCTCCAATACTTCAAAATTTGAATTTCTCTTCTTCCTAGGTAATGCAGCGCATGATTTATCTCCTTAGCATTACATTCAAAGTTATATCTTTTAGATCTTAGGAAATGAGAATTATTTCCTTTATAAATACACATGCTTCTTGTCTTTTACACGTTGGCCAATTTCAAATTTAAAATTTGAATTAGATTTTAAATATTAAATTTAAAAACCTTTTGCACTCATTAATTTAAATTAAATCTTTTACAAACTGCTCATGGGTCTTTTCAACTTGAATCTTGTTTTTCTTCACCTTGTTATTTGGCCCGAAATATTATAATATAAGATATTATAATATTAATATCGTTCCTTGGATCTTCAAGCTATTAGGCCACCTTAGGCATTTAATATTCAAAATAAATATTATATCCATTTTCTTTTAGCCATTTCCTTGTCTTTTGGAAAAACCACTTGATGTCCTTAATGATGACGAAATTTAAACAACACTCTCTTGACATCAATGACAACAAAACTACTCAAAATTTCCAACACTCTCATGTATTATAATTTATTTACTTATTTATTCACTAATAGTCTCTTCTTTGCCTTGTATTGGGAGTTTGTTTAGGTTGCATGGTTTATTGTATATGTTACTTGGTAAGGTCTTTTTATGGTCAATAATAAGATGCTTGTTGGGTTTCTTATTTACTATATTTCTCTCTTATTTTAGGTGCTACAATAGTAATAATAAATATTTAAATTAATCATAATATAATATTTAAATAAAAAAGTAAAAGTATATTAACAACCCCACCTCAATATATTAAATTTCAAATGCATTTGTAAGCTCTAAATGAATATTTTTTGGTTGACTCGTGACATGGAAAATACCTCAATACATCACAATATAGCTAGATAGGTGATTGGGGACCTCTAAGAATTGGAAAATTTTGTCAAAACTACATACATAGTCTTTACATTCATGAGTGCATTATGTTTCAAAAGAAAACGAATAAAAATTATTAGGCCTTAATGCTTTGAATGATTTTATTATGTAAGTGAAGGGTATTTAAGTACATAGGATGCCTATTTCAAGCATAAAAAACCTTCAAACAAATTTATAACTACCTTGTCCTATACTACATGCATGTACCTTGTGAGGGTGGTTATACCACTTGACTTCTCACATGGTCTATGATGTAATATCCTAACATAACCCCCTTATTACATAATATTCAAAAGCACTATTTTACTTATGACCAAAAAATAATGCCTAGGATGAAGCTAGTATCTAAGAGAGAAATTCCCCCTTAATGTAGACTTCCTAATTTTGAGACTTAGGAGTGTCATGTTCTATCTATCATGCACTTCAAATACATTTTTAATGCTTACATAATTCAATGCATGAGTTATGTGTTTCATTAATGTGGAGGATCTTCATTAAATATGTAAGGTTTTGATGGGATCAAGTGTTCTCCTACTGTGTAGATTTATTTCCAAATATTATCTTGATCAATGTATTTTTTTGTGGTAAGGTCGATTACCTCTTGTCTTTTCTTCTTTTCCATATATTCATTCAGTTGATTTTTTAATTGCTCAAAATACTTGATATATCCATGATTCCTTTGGTCTTCACTGTGATGTGCTACCATGTATTCTTTGCCAATTATTGACTTTACTAGTTTTCAATATATTTTATGTGTTGTCATATATTCTATGCTAACTAGTCTTTATTTAAAATTTTGAATATCTCTTGATGTATTGAGATCAATCATATTTTGTTTCTTATTTGTATAGTTCATCTAAAGAAGTTGTTGTCTATGGAAAGCTATGTATTCATACTTTATTTGGTGTGTTATTGATGACTGAAGCTCAAATTCTTATTGCATTGATTCCTAATTTTCTTTTCTCTTTTCTATTTCAAATTCTTCTATAGATGGCGAACAATTACACTTTGAGTGTACTTCACTCTTAGGTGTTTGGCTCTTGATAATTTTCTATGATACATTGATTTGAAAGCATCCAAGTTTATTGATGTATCACATGTTTGGAATTATACCAAATATTGTTGTGTTGTCTTATCTCTACTTGTGCAACAAATATGTGTTCTTATTGATTTATTTCTTCTTATTCAACTCGATTGTCCTTGGCTACATTTCTTTGAAATGCCTTTCTCAACTCAAATTTTGTTATTCTAAAGATGACCTTATTTCTGCTAGTTAATATCTTGTGAAGGTGATCCATTTAATAGATTATGCTAACATTCCTTCATGATGTATCTATTTATACCAAAATGTTCACACATATTTTGTGTGTGGAAGTTATTCGTTTGAGAATCAATTATTGTTTCTTTTTTGGAAGCACTATGGAGGTTTCGTGCATATTTTGAATGGATGATTCCCTCTTTGACTTGTAAGTAGTAATTCTTCTAATTTGTTTTTTGTATGTTAGGTTTCTACTTTTTAAATTAGGTTTACTAACATTTCAAAGCTTGGTGTTTGCTTAGTAATATTTAATTTAGTTACAAAAATATTGTACTTAGATGAGATTGATCTTAAAATAATTAGAACTAATATTTCATAAAATACCTAAGTCCCAACGCTTGCAATGATGCTCACAAATTTGCTATTCTCCTTATCATGAAGGATTTAGACAATGAAGTTGGCTTTGGAGGAATATAATATAATTTTTATTCTTGGCTTCAAAAACTATTTTTTTATCGTCTCCCATGCATCCTTGGCTATGGTTGAATCCCTAATGTATGCTTAGAATTTATTTGCTACTTCGAACATGATGATTACTCTTACCTTTTTGTATTCCTTATATTTTTGTATATTTTCTATTTCCATAATAGGATAGATTATGGCCCCATATACTACTTCCCATGCTTCCTCAAACTAAAGTTATGTCATGAGTTTGGTTTTCCATGATACATAATTGTTTTCCCCAACAATTAGAAATCCAACAACACGAATATTGGTACTCCACTACCAAAGTAAAATTTTACAAAAATTGAATATTCTTCTTTCACTAAATTTACCTCAAAAATTATTTTTGACAAGAATATATATGCCTAGTGTTTTGAAAGTTTTCCAAAAAATGTAAAAAACTCTAAGGTCTTGTTGGGTAAAAGAAATATGATAGAGTAATCTTTCTTCTTTATCCAATATTTTTAAATTCTAATTTATTAAAAAATAATATAGTCCCTTATTTTGGTTGCTATTTTTTAATGGAGGTGATAATAAATTTTGCCTCTTAAATATATTCTTTACTAGCTATGTTGGAGAATGATTTTCTTCCCTTTAAATTTTATCTTACACAAAAATGACTTTATGTATTATGTGTAACCTTGGTTGCATGCGTTTGTTTTACATTTGTGCATATTGGGTGTGCTTTAGAATCATTCCTAACAATTTTTTAACATAAATATTAGTTGCATCTTCTAGTTTCTTTTTTAACATGTTTGAACTTTGGGTAATGTAGTGATAAATAACCACATCTTTCAAAAGTAGAAGTCTAAGTCATGAATAAGCACATGAAGAAAGGTCCAATAAAAAATGCCCAATCAAACAAAGGCTAGATCTCATGAGCAATAAAATTCCAAAGGTTAGAAGTTCCTAACTCACGGATAGAAGTTAATAAAAAGTTTCAACAAGGAACCGAAGGTGGAAAGACCCAATGATCTGAAGATAAGTAGTCCCAAAGGATGAAGAGAAACTCCCAAAGAGGAAAATTCTAATACATCGGTCAAATAAATAAAGTGTACATTATTTGAGGAATATTGTCCTTTATACAAAATTTATAACATATATTTGAGAAAGGATAATAGTATCATGGAGCCACAACATAAACAACTCAAAGATCTAGAATATTAAAACAAAGCAATATTCTACACCCAGGTGATGGGAATCCTCATAAAATGGGTAGATGACAATTAAAGTGGTAGTTGAATATCCAAGGGCCAAAATTTATTGATATTCACATCATCAGATCTAGAAAATCCTAAAGGGATTGAAAGTAAAAAAATGACATGACTTAGTGTCTGAAATGACAACCACTTAGAAATATTTGCATGAATTTTGGATGGAAAATCCTCCCTTGTAAATTTATAAGTAGGAGTAGTCTTATATTTGTAAAGGATTGGTAAGTTTAAATTTTAGTTATTTTTAGGCTTTCCTTTCATTTCTCTCTATAAAAATAATTACAGTCCTTGAGTGACTTGTGGACAATTTATGTAAAAGTTTACTTACATTTATATATACATGAAAGCCTGTGTCTATTTTTAGCCTTTGTCTATAGACCCATGGATGTGTATGTATGTGTGTTTGTGATATTTTGTATGAATTTTAAGTGTGCTAAGTATATGTGTATGAGAAAACGGTGTCTGTTTTTGGACTAAGTCACTTATTATCTTGGCTCTCCTATGTGACCCACCTGCTCATATATGCTTATAACTTGCAGATCATGATTTATTCACTATATTGAGGAGAGTAAGTGTTCACCATTGAGACATTGTGTTTAGGTTTATTTTTGTAGGGAGATCTTAGCGGCTCTCTTTATGCATCACCACCTATTGCTTTTAATTATTGTGTTTTCTTACTCCTTACACCCATTTTCCCTTGGTAGAGTAGCAAGTGCCTTGAAGATCACATCTTAATAAGGATATAACATTGTAAAAAATCTCATAGATTCTCAATTGAGCCAAACCCCATGCACTTGGTTATGGCTTGCTGTGTTGCTTTGACACAAGGAATAATTATCCTATATAGAGATAATCAAATATGACAACAATTGAATGGTACACTTGGTGGGACCCCTATGCCACATCATTGGTCCCATAATCATATCAAGGAGTATGATTGAGACTTGATGAGGGTCTTAGTATATTCCTCATTTGATAAAGTACCTCTCTCAGTTGAAAACTCTAATCTATAATAAACACCAAAATAAGCCACTACTAAAAATACCAAATCAAGATTCGGTTAAATACCTCTATCTATTTTCTTTCTAGAAGAAAGAAGTTGTATTCACTTGGAAAGTCCATGGAAATCCAAAGGATCCATTGATTTAGGATATCTATCCCATATTAATAATGGTACCACACATGGAGAGAAAATAACCTACTATGACCTCTAGATCCACCAACAATTTGGGGAAGATTTCTAGTATCCCTACTGGATATTTTTCTTGAATATTTCTAGTATCCATTAGGAAAATAAAATGGTGCCTCCACATATTTTTAATAGTCTCTTTCTACCATTGCAGTCTGCAACACCAAATACGAGGTTGACCTATAGAGGCAATAAACCTAGAAGTGGCTAACCCTAAGGCACCAAGGATGATCTTGAGGCACTATGATGACTGACCCAGAGGTAATAGACCCGAGGTAGTGGCTGAACCTGAGGCAACAAATGGAGATGTATACACTGTTGATCTAGCATTATTCATAGTTGGAGAGCCAAGTGCAAAGAGCATGAGCCTAGACCAAATCATGTAATAAAGGAGGATGATAGGGTTATTTTTTAGAAAAGTACACATTAAGGGGGATGTTAGAATTAATGTGTACTATATTTTGCATGTTATGACATGTGTTATTGAAACTTGTCATGTTTTCATATAGGCCTCCTGCCCATATATTGTAATATTCTTGTACCAATATTATATCATCCATTTCAGTCCCAACATTTTTGAAATATTTTTTTGAGATAGAAACATTGGTGATGTCCAATTGTAATTTTGAGGTTGTTCCATATGTCCTTTTTAGCCTTGAAATATGTTGTATTATGGAGTGCAATATCTCAACACTCTCAAGGCACTAGTATGTGATCCTAGTATCTAGTTACCTTCTCTATATAACCTGGTGGATGTAATGACTGGTTACCCATGCATTCTGGTGGGATGAGATGGTCACCATAAGGAAACCTACTCTAGGGACTACAAACATAGACACCCTAGAATCTATCCGAGGACTTTTTTGGATCAACTTTTGAAGACTACAGATGAAGACACTTTAGAAGATTCTCTTCTTTCCTTCTTATTATCCTCCACATTTGGATTTTATGGCTCATTTTATTGTAATTTTAAGTGTATTTTTGATAGATATTGACACTCATATGGCTCTAACTCTTTTGTATTAAGGTGCATTTTTGGTATGTCCTAAGTTCGATGGAGATCGACACCTTCTAGATGAGATTCACCCTAAGGGGGGATATGATATCCATGGTTAACATAGTTAGTAGTGACCTACAAAGACAAGAGACCTAAGGAATAGGTTGATCCTGAGGTACCAAAGATGAGGTTGACCTATAGAGGCAATAGACCCGAGGAAGTGGATGACCTTGAGGCAACATACCTAGATATACACCAATGATCTAGAGTAGAGCCAAGCACAAAGACCATGAGCCTAGACCAGATCATGAAATAAGGAGGATGTTAGGGTTCTATTTTTAGAAAAGTACACATTAAAGGGGGATGTTAGAATTAATGTGTACTTTATCTTTTGCATGTTATGACATGTGTCCTTGACACTTGTCACATTCTCATATAGACATCATGCCTATATATTGTATCACTCTTGTATCAATATTATCAACATCTTATTCCAGTCCCAATAATACTTAGCAATTATGGCATCTTTTTTCCATGGTTGGACCTTAGCCTAGGAATAGGTAAGAGGATCTCCAAAATTATCAACCTTAAAGGAATGAATAAAAAAAATTAAATAAAGAAATAATTTTTCATAACGTATCACATGTTAATGCAATGAGAAACATTTATTTGTAAGGGCTATGAATTTTCTAGAATATTACCTTATTGGGCCATGGTTTTATGCCAAAAATATTCCTAAAGTCTATTTTTCGTTCCAACCATATTGTCATGGGAATAACATTCTACTTAGGGCTTCACTTTGATTAATTCAAGGAAAATTGGAATGCTTAGGAGAAGAATAACACTTTAAAAAAGGAATCCTATCATATATAGGTTGCAATCACCTACATAAAAAATCCTCTAGAGTATGAAACCAAACATTTAGTGAAAAATAGAAAATTTTATTTTTAGATATTATATTCAAAATGCATCTCTAACCATATTGACATACTAGTAGAAAATAAAATACAAAAGGATATCATATGTATATAATTTTTATTTAATTTACATTTTCTAACTTAAGAAAAGTAAACCACTACATTTTCATATGGGTAAACATATATGATGGATTTCCAAAACACTAGATATTGTATAAAGAGATTCACCCTTGGCCATAAAATATATGAGTAATAGATTCAATGTTATAGCCTCACATATTTTCTCAAAGAGTACTTGCATTGCACTTTATTTTATAAGCAATACCAAATATTTTGTTATTGTGCATATATTTTGTATTTTGATTTGTTATACTCTATTATTTATGAATTGAACTCTTTATTAATATTACTTAACTCAAATTTTAAGTTTCAAAATATTTTTGTCATTTTAGGAATTTTATTTTAAGATATATGTTAAGCTATGAAGGTTACATCATAGGCTTGATCACTAGTCCAAAAATAATAATGGTGAGGAATGTAACTGATAGAAAAAAGGTTTCTAATAACCAATCTATTGATGATTAGTATGGTGCAAAAGGAACTATGGAGGAGAGTAACATTTTTAGTGACTGAAAAACTTCTATAAGGCCTATCTAAAGTGATCATATATGTTGAGATAGAGTGATCAAGTGAAAGAATAGTTTTAAAAGTGATAATAGTGATGGCACCAAAGAACATAATGAAGTAAAAGGTGGTGGATTCACCATAGTTCCATAGAAGAAATAAAATAGTGCCACAATTTTTATAATCACTCTAGCCTCACCATTGGAAATGACGCCATCAAATGTGGATTTTATCTCTAAGTTCTCAAGAACAATGTATATGGTATGGTAAAGGATAAGAAGGGGATAGAAAATTATAGGTATATGACACTAGTAGAGATATTCTATAATATCTTATTTATAGAATCAAAGATCCTAAAATAGCCTACTAATATCTATGATGGAGATAAAATAAGGTTTATGACAAGAATAGGGTTTTTGGATTGGGAGGAAATCATTCATATGCATATATTTGCAAATATGACAATATTTCTCTTGAGTTGATATCACAACCATGGTTTCTAGTTTAATAGATATTACTCTATTGATGATAATATGGTGTACAAGGTGTTGGGGTTTTGAAAGGATGGAGAGGAATCAACATGATATGAGAAAAGGAAGACATTACAATTAAATATATATTATATGAATTGAACACCACAACCATATCATATGGCCCATTAGTCATTGACATAGGGCTACTAGAAGCTATATTTATGGTAGAAATATTAGTATGCGAGGTGTATATTATATATCACCATGATTTGATTATAACAATTAGAATTAAGGTCATCTATGAGATGGTAATGAGGGGAAAGAAGCTTAATGTTGATAACATTTTCTTAAATAAATTAAAATATAATATAGAATAACTAAATGTAGGGATGATGTAGTTTAAGTACATTACCTTTACGATAGTGTAGATAATTTATTTTATGAGCACAATCCCCCAGAAGATAGATAATTATCATCCAAGTAGTGAACCACTTTATGTAGCATATAGAGGTGAAATCCCCCATAGAATGGGGTACATGAGTTACAAATATCATGATCATGGTGCAATAATGGGAGAGGGTCCTTTTTCAACAAAAACAAAGCTTCATTACTAAGTAGAATTTCGTATGGATTAGGTGTGGCATAGATATTTGTTCCATGTACATGTCTTATAGCTTGAAAATATACATAATGGGAGTCTCAATATGAGATATTTTTTAATTATTAAGTGTTTTGTGATAATAGCAAAATCCATTAATGTAGTCCTTTATAACAATAAGTAAGATAATAAAATAATGAAATAGATCACACTTTTATATGTATAATGATATCATGTATAATTTAGAGGAATCATAGGAGGAGGGAGAATTTATCCAAGCTAAAGGTGGAGTGGAGGATATGGAAAATATGGTTTAAGAAGAAATGAAATCATAAAAAATATCAGGGGTAACTAAGGAATTAATATCGTAGTTTTCTTTAACTGTGTCATCATTGGCAATAATGTTGCACATTATAACAATTCTACCTACTATAGAAATACAACCAATGAGATGAAATAAGATGATAATTTAGAGACTTTGATAAATGGGAAAAGGTACTTCATTACTATTAGTGATCGGTACCAAAGCACCTCTAAAATAACTAGATCCTCTAATGAAGAGGATCAAGATAGATGATCATGAACTACAAAAGATAAAAAAATTCTTAGATACATAATCATAAGAGGAAAATGAACATGAATAGGTCTAAAAAACCATCATATTTTAAGATATTAGGAAGGAGCCTCAACGCAACTTTATCTAAATAGTTTAGGATGAGGGAGAGTGGATTGAGAGAGTTTACCAAAATATTTTCTAAAAATAAAGCTCAAAAAGGGAATTGTGGTGAGCCTTGACATAGCAACCAAATTTGTGAGCTTACCATCATAAATTTAAGTAATCCTTGATTGGCTACCATAAAATTATTTAAAATCCTAGGATAAACATCAAAAGCAAACAATGATCAAATGAATATTTTGGTGGAACATATGATGGCCACAAAATCAATAAAGGGTGATAGTGGTCATGAGAGTTTTATTTCCAAAATTATGTTCATGGTAGGGTACACATTCCATTATGTGATCTCTACTAAGGCATGAATGTTTCCAAGGTATCTAAGAGGACCAATTCCTTGTTCTCCATAGTATTAATGATAGTCTTATCAATTTTAGAAGTCCCAACTGTATGGGAGGTAACTAACAATAAAATTAATACGAACACAGTATATGAGAAAGAGACAAACCAAACTATATATAAAATAGAGTACTTGATAAAAAATAATAACTTTAGAGGATTTAGCACCATGGATTTAATTGCCCCAAGAGACTAAGACAAGATGCCCATGCCCTAATAAACTTTAAAGATTTTTTTAGGGGATTGATTATTCCTCTAGACAATATGATAATGGTTGCACTTTTTAAATACTTTGGAGATGATATATAATTCACAACACCAATTCTAATAATCTAATGAGTTCCTTATAGGAATTTTCATCTCTAAGGATTAATACCTATAGCAATTTTGATGATTTGAATATGAATAAGCAAATAAACAATGGTATGTATGTTATGAAAATATATAGTGGATATAATGGAAATGATGACATGGTATAATGTTACCATTGTAAGGTCTATAGAGAATAGTTTTTATAGGGACTTAACTAGGGATATAATGAGGTTGCTGCAACTAGAGTATAAAATAAATAATATGACAAAGATAATCCAGGGTGTGGATTTAATATTCAATGTGTGGACAACACCCTTTTTCAAGGTACAAATACTAGATGCAATGATAGATCTATTTTATAGGTAATATGAACTAAAGCAATAGGCTAACAAGATACAATCAAATTAATTAGAATAGGTAAATAAAACAAGGCAAGTTGGTCAACAAAACTAAGTAATCATATTGTATAACTTTGACGAATGCTAAAAGGTATTAAGAGCTTGTTATAAAGAGCATTAATGAGGATATTAAGAGGCTATCAAAGCATATCCTTTAAAATATTCAAATAGTGGATTGGCCATATTTCACTTTAAAATATGACTAGCAACTAGTATAGAGGTTATTAGGGATGGCAATCTAGAGAACAACCTAAAAGTATAAAGTAATAGAGGATTTAGAGTCACTAGAAAAATCCTTCATCATGTGTATGTTAGCTATATAGACAAGTTTTTATCATGAAGGTCAAGAAGACAAAAGCTAGAAGAGGTGATAGATGCCACTAGAGCTAGACCAAAAGCACCATCTAATACTTGGATTCTTCAAAATGATAAAAAAATATAGTAGTATTCATTGATAATATATTTAGTAGTACCTAAATTTGGAGATGTTTCCATCAACTTAAAACCTCCAAAAACATCTATCAAAGGCCAACTAAGTACCCTCATGCTTCCTTGAATTTGAATTTGTGGAATAATATTGGTTGGTTTAGAATGAACCAATAGATAAGTTGAATGAAATATTGGTAGTGGTTAAAGAGAGGTGGAACAAACCCCTTTCATTGGTGTTCTAGGTTAGTGCTACACAATTATTTTAGCTTTGGGAGTTGATCTATAATTTACAACTCACATACTAATCATCCAATGGTTCCCTTATGGGCATTTGCATCTATACCGATTAATACCTACAATAATTTTGATGATTACATCACGTATAAGAAAATGAACAATGGTAGACTTGATGAGAATATATAGTTGATATAATTAAAATTATGGCAAGTGACATAGTGTCTATAAGGAGTTAACTAGGGATGTAATAAGATTTATACAACTAGAGAATAAAATGAATAAGATGATAAGGATAATTTAAGGTATGTATTCAAATGTCAATGTAAAGACAATGTAGACACCAAAATAGCACCAATCCGATTATGTGACTACAAACATTGATCGCATTGACACACACAACTTTCAGGGTAGCCCTCAAAGGTCAAACAGTGGTCCTAGCCACTTACACAACAATTTGGAAGGTCGAAAAGTGAACAAAGCAAAGCTGGTCGTTTTAACAAGCCTTAGGCAAAAACAAGCTTTTAACACTTAGGCAAAAACAAGCTTTTAACACTTAGGCAAAAACAAGCTGTCAACACTTAGGCAAAGGCAAAGGTTGCCTGTCGCGATATCGTGACGGTCACGATATCGCGACGGTCGTGACGTCGTGCTGTCGCAATATCACGACAGTCACGACGTCATGCTATCATGATATCGCGACAGTCGTGACGTCGCGTTGTCGCGATATCATGACAGTCACGACATAGCGCTATCGTGATATCGCGATAGCCGTGACGTAGTGCTATCGTGATGTCGCGACTGTCACGATATCGTGACAGCTCCAGCCAATGAGCCTTGTTTCTCTTTTGGTGTCGCGATATCGTGACAACAACTTCGCGTGTATGCCTAGGCTGCATTAAACCAATTAAAGGCCGAATTCAACCAATCAAAAACAAAACATTAAAATAATCAAAAACAAAACATTAAAAGCAAACATTAAATCAATCAAAGGCGAATTTAATCAATCAAAGGCAGAAGTCAAGCATTCAAAAGTGCTGTTAAAGCCATCAAAGCAGGCATTCAACAAGTTGCAGCCGAGGACAGTCAGTTATTGCTACCTGCCGTGCAGGCGCGTGTAGGTGGGTAGATTGGCAGTTAGCAGACTGTCACAAGGGCAGTCATGTAAGCCCTAGTCAAGGCGGAGTCTCCTCCCTTTTGAGAAGGCATGGCCACCACATGGCATCCCTATGTGCCCCCTCTAAAGAGACCCCGTGAGTCTATAAAACGGTAGAATTTCCCACCCAGAAGGGACAGGTTGACAAGCATTTTAAAAAGCAACAAAGTGCTGCTAAACCAGAGACCCGATTGCATTCCTTTCTGATTCATTCTTCTACACCTGTAATCTCTTTTGCAAGGGAGGTTATTGGTGGCTGTTAGAAGGTGAATACGAACCTTCAGATTCGACATTGGACACAGTAGTCCACCAATTCGATGACACCACAACTTGAGAGATTTTGGGCCCTTCCTTAGTGGATTGGCGCTGAAATCAAGTTCCAACGGGGGAGGCCCGCTTGGGCACCCCGCACTATTTTTGTTAATTTAATTTCAACCTAGTTCGAGTATTATTTGTTTATTTTGCATTATATTTTGCCAAACATATATTCTGCATTACGTTCTAACGTTCAGAAGCCGCATGTCAAATACTATCGTGTTTTTTTTGTAGATGTTTGGTTCTCTGTCAGAATAGCAGGTTGCAGCGATTAGTTTGTCGTATATATGCAGCGATTATTTGCAGGTGGCAGAGTTGCAGGTTGCAAGTTGCAGGCAGCAGCCTTTTGGTGATGCTTGGCAGCAACGATTAGTCATTACAAATATATCTTGCATTGTGTTTTAGCCTGTTTAAATAGTTAGCGAATATATCTTGCATTGTGCTTTAGATGTCTTACACCTGCATTACGTTTTCAATTGCATGTTATCCTGCATTACATTCTATCCTTGTGTTGCAGGTGCTACTAAACGGTTTGCTGTGTCTTTGAACGCAGGAAGAACAACAAGAAGCGAAGATTCATCAACATCAACGGTGGCAACACTTTGGCCCGCCCATGTTGCATGTGGGCATGCGGAAGGAGGACTGTTAAAGATAGATTGTAACCGAATTCAAAATTATATTAATAAAAAGGGTTGTGCTCATGTTTCTCATTTTATGTTAATTTTGATTCGATCACGTTCATCTTATTTTATGCATGTCCATTTGGTATCAAGTTAGTACTGTTTTTCTTTCGGAATCTCATGCTTTCAGTGGCGATCACGGTGGGACTCTGTCCCCTATTTTTTTTTTAGATTCAAAAACTAATTAAAATTTACGTTTTCATGCTTAAAGGTACTGGGCCGAATCAGAAACAGCTGGTTTGAACGAAAAAGACAGTCGATTTAAGCAAAAAAAGGAGGTAAGGAGGTAAGGTTCCAAAGCTGTACCTACATTTTTTTTAATTTATTATTATTATTTTCTGTTTCTATTTTTCTGTCAACTTTTACTTGCTTAGGGAAAGTTGTTTATGCTTGTTTCATTTTTATTAAATAAAATTAACCCCACACACATCACGTGGTAAATTAAACCAAGGAGCTGGTCATAAGACCCCAGCCCTTGAGCAAGACCAACGGTGGGTCAATCACCACCTTGGCTTAGCTTTGCATCCATTTCCCCGATTGTCACTGTTGTTAGGCGTAAATCCTGATGAAAGCTGATCGAGTGTCATTGGGGTGATTCCCATGCGTGCGAGGATAAGTCTTCTATGGTAGGTGTCATTAACAGGACAATCCCCCCTTTCGTACCGCCTATGTTCCACATACCATCTGCTCTCATGTACTTATAGTTTCCCTCTCATAAGGGCGGGTATATAGAGAGGTTGGTATGTCGGTATGGCAATGGTATATTGAAGGGGTGACCATTTATGGGAGTCATATGAGCCAACATTATGTATTTAAACGTTCTTCAAAACTTGAAAAAACAAAACAAAACATCAAAATGCACTAAACCAGTTTAGGACACACTATTAATCCTTAAAAGAGATAATCATTGTTTGTGTATGTGTGTGTTCATTTATGCTTAGTGTAAAAAAAAAGAAAAATCATCATAAACGAGATAAAAATCTGCTTAGATAGTAGAGAAGCACCACAATGGTGTACACCCGTAGCCAAGCCCAATCAAGGGCGGACATTGCGGAAGGTGCACAAAGAGAGGGCACTGGTCGCCTTTGCTTTAGCCTTGAGGACTTGGCCATACCGCCTTGGCGGTCTGGCCTACAAGAGAGTCCACATCAGGCCACATCAAAAAGGAATTATTGGGACCCTCCTCATTGGAGTATACCCATTCAACACAGCCCCTTTCGGGAAGAAGCTTTACATGTAGATCTCAAAGTAGACAACCGCATTTAGAGGCTAGATATGAGTGGCTACAACGCGATGAAGCGCTAGAGAGGCATAGTGTCCATGAGGAGAGACAGTGTGAATACGATACCTCTTCTTTGCCTCCCATTAGAACAGAAAAACAAAATCCATAGCGCAGGGTTCTTTACATAGGGCGAGCTCACTCCGCCCGCCCCTTTCACACCCATGAAAGGGAGTACGAGGAAGACCATCGCATTCCTTGGGAACAACATATAGCATAGGAACCTTGCGTTTCCACGCTTGCTAGATATCATGGTCACCCATCGAGGCCAGAGCCTTAAGTAAATGTCGCTTACCTCGACAGAGGGAAGCGACCCATTGAAATTTTAGATCATCAAGATCGAGGCAAACACATAGGAGAAACTTTCAAGCCTCCTGAGCAAAATAAGGTAGACAAAACTGACCCGACAGTCGCCAGACATGCCGCTTGCCAAGCCCGAATCACGCAGCTTGAGCAAGGTCATCAGGAGTTAGAGTACTTATACCGCCTGAATAAAGAGCGCATGCAGAGCGAAGCGGATGAGTTGCGCTATAAACTACCTGAGAGGGTGCCAAACCCTCGCACCGAAAGAGCACAACAGTATTAGAGGCACAACCCGTTGGTGCAGGACAGGTCTCCGCGACCTCGTCAAGCTTTGCCTCCGAGACCTTATAGAACCGAGAAGGAGGCCACTCCCCAAAACAATGATGGGTACCCTCAGCGGGGACTCAATCAAGGTCATAGGTCTCACCCAGAGACTCCTCAAGAAGTTTATGAGGAGTATGAACCAAAAATAGAACGGGCCGAAATGCCCCATCAAGGCGGGAGGGCTGCCATTTAGCCACCCCCCCATAGGCCTCCAGTCTCCCATAACTCACAATGGGAGCAAACAAAAGAGGAAGAAATAAAATCTTCCGATGCATACAAAGCGCTATTAGAGCATTTGGAGTCTATGGAGACAAAAGCTTCTAGGCATCAAAAGCCCATGTTATGTCAACTCCGTAGTCATCCAGTGAATCCCTCAGTGCCCACACCTCTTTACCCCAAACATTTCAAGTTGCCTCAATTGGCAGTCTTTAAAAGTGAAGAGGATGCACAAGAACATGTCACAAGATTCTTAAGCCAATGCTTCGGCATCCAAGATAATGACGCATTGTTGCTTAGGACATTCATAACCACATTCGCAGGCCCTACCTCGGATTGGTTTACACAGTTACCAAAACATAACATAAACAACCTAGATCAATTAGTAGATGCGTTTCTTGAATGCTTTGCCTTCAACACAAAGAAGAAGGCATCACTAAGTGATCTGGCTAGCCTCAGGAAATATGAGGAAGAAATAATGGTAGCATATGGGAATCAATGGAGGGCTTTGCTTTCTAAGCTACCCTATCGTCCCCCTATGTCTGATCTCACATAGATGTTTGCACGAATTTGCTTAAAATCAATCTCTGGGCTATTGCTGCTGCAGCAATACGACAGTTTAGAAGAAGCTTTGGCGCAAGCCAGAGTTATAGAAGAGATTAAAATAGGTGAGGGCACAATCACCAAGCCTAAAAAGAAAGAGTGGAATAAAACCACTAAGATCGGGACAATGCAATCACAACCTGCTATGGTTAACCAAGTTGCGATAAATGTTCCCAAGCCTGTGCAAGAAATACAGCCTCAAAAGGCTAATTACCAGGCAGTGCCTCCTAGTTATGAAAGAGATAATAAGAAACAGGAGCAGAATCGGCAGCGTCGCCCTAGGCGACAATTCACCCCTTATGTGGAGTCTAGGGACTCCTTATTTGATCGCTTGTCAACGAAAAATTTAGTCACCCTTCCAGAGATCGAAACTGTAGACCCTAATGCTCCCAAGCCTAAGGGATACAGAGAGGAATTATATTGTAGATTCCATAGGCGAAGGGGACATGACTTGAATGGATGCTGGAAATTCAAAAGATTAGTCCAAGATTTGATTGACAATAAAACATTGGTCGTGGACAACCCCATAGTGCCAAATAATCAACAAATGGGGGTATTCAAGGACCCTTTGCTTGCCCATGAGGCACAAGCAAAACCTCTCCAGGTTAATGAGGTGCGACAGAATCTTCCCATGCAAGGATTTGTGGGAATGATCAGCATAGTGACCAGGAACAAAAAGTACCTAGCAGTTGCCCCCGAGGTAGCTACAAGGGAAGTTCCAACAACATCATAGCCTCAACAATGCCTTGTGTAGTTGCCTCTGCCTAGACCCGAGGTCACGATACGGACCAAACTCACACAGAGTTTACGGACCACATCAGCTAGGCTTTCCATTTACGAGCTTATTCAACAGTCATCACCTCATAAGGAAGCTCTTATGGAAATTTTAAAAGCCATCAAATTACAGCCTCATGAAGCAAATTCTTTCAACAACTTTGTGGGACATGTGAAATGATGTACGGAGCTGGTCATTACCTTCAGAGAGGATGAAGTCAAAACAATATCGAATGACATGGCAGATCCACCCCTACACATTATCGTGCGGGTCAACGGGATCTCGTACAAGAGAGTGTTGGTAGATACTGGCTCGTCTAGTAACATCATTACCACTGTAGCACTAAAACATCTTAAGCTACCAGCCTCCCATATCACAGCCTCCACATACACACTACGAGCTTTCAATGATGCAATATGCTCGACAGTCGGCATAGTTGTTCTACCTGTCCAGGTAGGACAAAAGACAATACCAACATTGTGCCATGTGTTGGAAGGCGAGATGGCTTACAACATACTGCTAGGGCGGCCATGGTTTAGGGACACGAAGTGTGTCCCTTCGATCGCTCACTAGTGCTTAAAGTATGCATTTGAAGGAGAAATACATGTAGTCCCGATGGACTTAGAACCCTTCAAGTATTACAATGTGGTGCAATTAATGCCTCAATCAACCCTCCCTTAAACACATTTGGATTTCTAGTTAAATCCATCTAAACAGGGTCCAATACCGCAGGCACCACTGGTGACCAAAATAGCAAAATACCAGCCAGGTGAGTCTTCATCATCTGCTCCTTCACTACCAATGCCACCTGTCATGGCTAAATAGAAGGACAAGGTAAAACAGATCATGGAAGAGGCTCAGACCCTAGAAGAGGGTTTGCCAACAATATCAACGATATCAATAGAGGAAATACCTAGCACAACGAAATCTAAGACTCCTAACCCACCAAACATGGAATGGACTCGGGAAGGACTCCCGTTCCCTCCCTCCCAAGCATCAACAATCATCGTTGAAATGGCCGGTACGGGCCCTGGGGGAGTATTTAGTGCGAGAATGTTGTGGCAACGCCCGCATTAGAATCGGTACAGGACATGGGGAGACCTCGCCTTCCCATAGGAACAGCTTGTTCCTCTAGGTTACCCACCAAACCAGACAAATTTTGTGTATGGGGGCCTTGATCATGGTCTTGAACCATGCAAGCAAAAGGAAGAAGACGAAGAGCCTTTTGCTGAAAACATCAACTATCTGTCAAACCCGGATTTTGCTCTAAGATATCTCGGCCAATGCAATTGGCATGGATACGAGCTAGGCAGATATGAGCAAGGGATGCATGTCCTTTGCCAACCAAGATATCGGATGCCATATGATAAGTCGGGAGTAGGGTTCAACCACCCCCGCCCTTAGACATCTTGATAGAAAATATGCAAGGCCTAGGAATAGGCAACAAGGGGGGATTGGCACCAGATCTTTATGCCAACCAAAATACAGAATATACATTGGGAGATTACCTCCCATGGTCAACAAACACCCTTGGCAACATCAGTAATCCCCCTCCTTTGCTAGAGAGAGGTGAAAGTTCAGATACTAATCCCCAAAGAGAACATGAACGGTGTTTGGACATCTTTTTGAAGCTATTTCCCTTAGAGGTTCCAGTTGAGTCAATACAGTGTCAAGAGAATCAGGTCCCTCCACCAAGAGTGGAACAACCACAATGGGACCATATTAACTTGCTAGAACAAGGAGAACCCTCAATGTCTCAAGTAACAATTGCTGAAGAGAATGAACATTTTTGGATTTCTGAAAGTGATTTAGAAGATGAGACTGAGATGATCTATCTTAATCATGCGTGATGGCATAATCGCCCTTTAACTCATGAAGATATGATGGGACAGATGGGCATACGGTTAGGGCATGAATGCTGGGTAGACCCAGCAGGGTGGGACCAAGTGCTGGATCCATGGCTCCAAATTCACGATGAGCACCGTCCACCCCGAGACCCTATCATGACAACAGTGTCGAGGGAAGACCCTGTCCTCCTATCAGCACATAGGGCCGATCCGTTCGTGCCCGTTCCCCTAGATCCAGATCCAGAGTATAGGGAGCATCCAAAATGTTCAAGGTATCATACCCGCGGTAATGGAGACCAAATTCATTCCATCCACATGATCTCCATTAATTTGACCGCACCCATCCATAATCTAGCAGATCCATCACGGTCATTGCATCTAGACATAGATGCCATTGACTGGGATTGCGTCAATTCACCTTTATCACCATCAGAGTACTGGCATTTTGGTGAAATGCCTCATTTTACCCCAGGGACAACTCAGGATATTTTTCAAGCTAAAGAGGAACCCGAAGTTCCAAATGTAGATATAAACTCAGCTAATGATATCCATTTGATCCCGACTCCACATCAGTTGGAGGACGGATTCCACATGTCAGTCGAGGAGACGACTGACATAGATATCGGCACGGATCCAATGAATCCATGATTCTCAAGGTGGGGTAAGTCTTTCCCCCGAAGAGCAAGTCGACTACATTGCCCTTCTCAAAGAGAAGAAGGAGGTTTTTGCATGGTCGTACAAGGATATGCTAGGACTAGACCCGTAGCTAGTCACGCATAATTTAACGCTTGATCCGACAATCAAGCCTGTGAAGCAAAAACTACGTAAGATGCACCCAACATTGGCCTTGATGGTCAAAGACGAATTGCAAAAAGCTGTTGGATGCACAGTTTGTCATTTGCGTGGATTATCCGCCATGGCTGTCCAACATGGTTCCTATCAAGAAGCCCGACGGGAGGATTCGCATATGCACTAATTTTTGAGATCTAAACAAAGCGAGTCCTAAGGATGATTTCCCATTTCCCAACATCAATGCGTTGGTAGACGCTACAGCAGGTCACGAAATGCTCTCCCTAATGGATGGTTTCTCAAGATACAATCAAATTCGTATCAATCCTGAAGACCAACTAAAAATGATGTTCACAATGCCTTGGGGGACATTTTGTTATAAGGTCATGCCTTTTGGCCTTAAAAATGCTGGTGCCACCTACCAACGTGCCATGACGTACATCTTCCATGACTACATGCACAAAACTTTGGAAGATTACATGGATGATTTGTTAGCCAAGTCTCTTTTGCGCTCAAATCATATCGATGACTTAAGCAAAATCCTCGATCGCCTCATAGAGCATAAAGTTAGACTAAACCCCAAGAAGTGCGTCTTTGGCGTCACATCCGAAAAACTCTTGGGTTTCATAGTCTCAAAGCGAGGAATCGAGGTGGACCCAAAGAAAGTCAAGGCAATCCTTGAAATGGTTCCCCCAACTACAATCAAGCAGCTCAAAAGTCTACAGGGAAAGGTCGTGTCGATTAAACACTTTATAGCACAATTATCTGACAAGTGCCGACCCATGAACAAATTATTGCACAAGGGGGTTACATTTCATTGGGATGACGAGTGCCAATCAGCCTTTGATGAAATCAAACAATACCTGGCTTCACCGCTAGTATTGGCACCACCTAGACCAGGAGTGCCGTTCTACTTATACATCTCAGCTATCGAGGTGGCACTGGGTGCCATGCTAGCCCGGAAGAATGAACTTCACAAGGAACAGGCTACTTACTATCTTAGCCGCACCCCGGTCGGTTATGAACTTAACTATGCATACGTTGAGAAACTTCGCTAGCGGTGGTGTTTGCTACCAAAAAGCTATGCCACTACATGCTGAGAAACACTACGTATGTTGTGTCTAAGGAGAATCCATTGCGATACATGATGAGTCGTACTTATCATAGTAGTCGCACGGCAAAATGGATCATGTTGTTGATGGAATTTGACATAGAGTTTATTGGACAAAAATCTATCAAAGGATAAGTCATAGCCGATCAACTAGCAGAGGCTCCTCTTGAAGACGATCAACCTCTGGTCATAGAACTACCCGATGATGGGGTCTTCCATGTCTCAGAATCACCAGATTCGATGAGCCTGAGTCACAGGCCGACATAACCCTATTCTTCGATGGTTCTAAATGTGAGCAAGATGGTGGCATGGGAATTGTATTCTTCACACCGTAGGGTGCTCCAATGCCCCTGTCATTTAAATTAAACTTCCCGTGCACCAAAAATAATGCAGAGTATGAAGCCTTGCTCCTAGGTCTTCAGACAACAATTGCCATGAACATCAAATGACTGAATATCTTTGGTGATTCACTGTTAATAGTCAATCAAGTCAAAGGGGTATATCAATGCAAATGCCCAGTCCTGCAGGCTTATAAAGCCCTTGTGGATAAATTCCTAGAAAAACTTGAGTGGTATGACATCGAGGCACTCCCTCGATCATCGAATAATTTTGCAGACACAATGGCCTCCTTGGGGTCACTAATTCCATAAGACCTTTCTGATGATATGACAACCATTCAAGTCAAAACCTTATCGCAATCCGCGATGGAGCGTGCAAGCTTAGACTTGACGCTAGGAATCCACATGATCCAGATTGAACCATCCTCGGATAAGTTCTTCCGAATCTGAGATCGTCTGAAACGCACCAACTGGGGGTCCTTGTTCTCCCCTGCTCCCATTAATAGCAACACAACGCTATTCTTACAAGTTCTATCCCATTCAGCGTTTGCTAGGGATGAACTTCAAGAGGGATTGGCTGTTCATATTGTCAAAGTTTCTGATCAACAGGACTGGTATTTACCCATTAGAGACTACCTCAAGTTAGGTAATCTCCCACTTGGATTTACTCATGCCACAAAATGAGCACTCAAGCAGAAAGCGGCTAAGTATGTCTTGATAGGAGACATTTTGTATCGTTACAGCTATGAAGGAATCCTCCTTCGTTGCTTGGACCATCAAGAGTCCACTTGGGCGATCGCCCAAGCGCATGATGGTACATGTGGTGGTCACTTTAGTGGTATGGCCATTGCAAAGCGCATTCTTCGCATGGGCTATTATTGGCCATCTTTAGAGCGAGATTGTTGCACATATGTCAAGAAGTGCATGAAGTGTCAACATCATGCCAATTTGATGCACGTACCTTCTTAGGCCTTGCAGACAGTCTAGTCTGCTTGGTCGTTCTCGTAGTGGGGCTTTGATCTAATTGGAAAGATCTCCCCTGCATCGTCAGGCCGTCACACGTTTATCATAATGGCCACAGAATATTTTACCAAATGGGTGGAAGCAATTTCTCTTACCTCTACGACAGGACCCCGCATTGTGGAGTTCATTCTGCATAACATCATATGTCATTTTGGTATTCCATCCAAAATAGTCTCAGATAATGGGACGCCTTTCAAGAACAAAGACGTGCGTGCTTTGACCACAAAGTACAAGATTCAGACATGACTTTTTGACACCCTATTATCCACAGGCGAATGGGCAAGCAGAGGCGTCAAACAAAATGCTAGTTGCCATCCTTAAAAATACCGTCGCAGATAGTCATAAGGATTGGCACATTCAAATCCCACTTGCCCTATGGGCCTATCGCACTAGCATTCGGACACCCACTGGGGCCACTCCATTTTCGCTTGTGTATGGCTCCGAGGCAGTCATGCCTCTAGAGTTGGAGATTCCTTCCCTGCACATATCAATGCAGGAGTTCATCGATGATGACTCTGCGTGGCAGGCCCGATTGGACCAGCTTACGTTGCTTGACGAACAACGCATTAATGCTCTCGAGCATTTACGTATTTATCAAGAGCGACTTAAGAAAGCTTACAACATGAAATTTCACCTCAGAGACTTTCAGGTTGGTGATTTGGTTTTGAAGGAAAACCAACAAAATTCCAGTTTGCCATCCCACCTAAGGGACAAATTTGTGGCAAATTGGTTAGGTCCATATGTCATTGATAGCAAAATAGGACCCGGGACATACCGTCTAGCTTCTCTTGACGGTATCAAGGAAATAGAACCCTTGAATATCAGTCATTTGCGACCATTCCATATCTAAGAGAGCCATATCCCAAAAATGCTCCAAGGATTCTAACATCGCTTGGTCAATCCCAAAATGCTCCAAGGATCCCTAAAATCGCTTGGTCAATCCCAAAAATGCTCCAAGGATCCATAAAATCGCTTGGTCGAATCCCAAAAATGCTCCAAGGATTCTATAATCGCTTGGTCAATCCCAAAAATGCTCCAAGTATCCCTAAAATCGCTTGGTCAATCCCAAAAAATTCTCCAAGGATCCATAAAATCGCTTGGTCAATCCCAAAATGCTCCAAGGATTCCTAAAATCGCTTGGTCAATCCCAAAATGCTCCAAGGATTTCCACAATCGCTTGGTCAAAAATCAAGAAAATTTAAAAACAACAAAAAATCATCAAAAACAACAAAATTTTTGCATCTCATTTCTAGGCATACTCAAATTCATCAATAGAGAGCTCTTCTCACACCTCATCTTCATATTCAAAAAAAAAATCAATCCATCAAAAATACAAAAAATACATAGCTGCATTAAAGCATTGCATCCATACATTGCATATTTGTGGTCGTATAGGTCAAAGGCACCATAGGCTATAATTGCTCTGCTAGTCCATCTTGTTCCACACCGTTCCATTTTACAAAAACAACAAAAACACCATGCATTGTTTTTACCACACTAAAGTCAATGGTCTTTTAATGTATCAAGAGTTTTCGTGATTCAGTCATCATTTTGCTCTTTAGCCATGTAATGTATCGAGTCAGATAGATTTTACAAAGGTAGAGTTACACTTGAAATACACCTTATTACGTAACATCCCAACACAAATTAAAACACATAAAAATTCCCAAGTTGTGTGAACGAAAGATGAAACCTATAGGGTAATCCAGGTCACCGTAAGCGAAACGGTTATCTTGCTCATCCCCCCGTGCGAATGGTTTTAGAATGCTGAGAATTGACAAAAGGACGAGCTCTTCCCCCTTCATTCACCTCCATATACAGTGGTTTCACCACTACCAAATCTCAATCATGGTTGGTTCCCAAAGTTGTAAGGATTCGTACTACACGTCCCTACCAAGGATGGGTAGTCATCCCCAAGACCTAAAGGGATGAACGCCATTCATAAACAAAATTCCAACAAATCATCATCCTAACACTTTCCATTCCCCTTTGGTCTCCAAAGTTGTAAGGATTTGTACTATCCACCCCTAACCAGGATGGGTAGTCATACCCAAGGCCTAAAAGATCAATGCCCTTACTCCATAATCTCCATCACCCCCTTGGTCCCCAACGTCGTAAGGATTCGTACTATCCGCCCCTAACCAGGATGGGTAGTCATCCCCAAGGCCACGAGGATCAAAGCCATTCACAAGCTCAAATTCACAATACTCAAACACAAAATCAAATAACAAGTGGTTATCACTACTATTCAAAATCCTTGCTCAAAAAGAATTAATAGAAAATAAACAGTGATCTTCATCACTATATAGACGAGCAACTTTATAAATCATTCAGCCAACACATATCCTGAACTTGAATCCCTAGAATTCTCAGCATTCGAAAACCATCTAGGTGATCCTCATTACAGGTTTGGTTGATAGCCTATCTGGCAATGGTGGTATCCTACCCGCATGATGATATGTCTGTCACATTTGCTTTGCATGTGTGCAGACCAATGTTTGCATAAGGATGAGATAGCTTATGGTATCCTGGATAACACCGCAGATTAATCTAAATACAACAAAGGAGTTAGTGGAGCTAATTAGGTGATCCTCGATACGAGGTTCGGTTGAAAGCCCATCTGCGCCTGGCGATATCCCGACAAATACCACATAAATAAACTCAATTGCACACACGGGGGATGTGAAATAGCTTGGTCAAAAACAAGTCCGATTCATACCTTGTTCAAAAGTCTTGTAAGATAAAGTACAGTCCTGGCTAGTGAGTTAAAACTGTCTGAGTCTCAGAAAACCTTAGCTACATTTCTAAACCAACTGCGCTACTTTTCATCCTTACAATACCATCAGAAAATACAAAAAAAGAAAAACCACACGTATACATACAAAGTCATGCATCACAACAATCGCCTAAAAGATAAAATAATAGAGTTCTAAACAGTCTATGGTGCCATAGCCAAACATCACAAAGTCCATTCATCCATTTCATTTCTGCATATCACATATAAATAAAAAACATTTGCATTCATCATGCATCCATCAAAATAAATCAACATACAACAATCACATTTATCATACCATATGCATACATCAATATAAAGTAGCATGCATCCATCAACACCAATCATTGTGCATAACATAAAATCATGACATATACACAAAGAAAGAAAATCAAAACAACAAAAACATCACACAAATGTAACACAAAAACATAAGCAATAAGCATTGCCGGACACAAGTGCTCTTGCACTTAACCTCTTGGCATAAAAAATCGATGTCGGGGCTCAAATTGTCACTCTCCTACTTCTCCAAGAAGGCTACCATAGTCGGACCGCTCCATGGGAAGACAGGTTTTTGATAATTTCACCCCATTATGGCATCACCAAAAGGGTTAACACCCACCAAAAATAGGTCCAAATGTCAGAAAATTGCACATGCTTAACGGTAAAACATATAAAGACACCCTTGCACAAGTCATCTTGGGTCAAGCGACTCGTCGCTTTTCTCATGAAGGTCATTCCCTCATCGATTCGTCGCTTGAGGGGGTAGTCACACTTAGTCACCAATCAACAAGCACACACCCAATCAAAGCAATGACATGCATTCAAAGAATCATTGACAAAGACAATTACGCTCCTGCTGGGGCGATAAACAAGCAGACAATCAAATTGATCAAACACTTGGTATTCCCAAAGCATGAACACAAGGTTCCCCCTGTGGACAAAAGTTTACGCCCTTTGCCTAATCATGGTCGATCAATGTCTGAGCTCAAGTCACACCTCACCAAAATAGGTTAACACTTGAAATCAAATTCCTTAGCTTGTCAGAAGCAAGGATTCAAGAATGCATGCCCTTTCCATACATGGGGCATCAAAAGTTGGTTAGGTTACCAAGAAACCCTAATCATTAGTGCTTTGGTTATCTATTTTTGCTCAACACTGTGTCACCCGTAGTGCTTCCCAAAAAGGGGCATCTGTAGACACCAAAATAGCACCAATACGATTATGTGACTACAAACACTGATCGCATTGACACACACAGCTTTCAGGGCAGCCCTCAGAGGTCAAACAGTGGTCCTAGCCACTTACACAGCAATTTGGAAGGTCAAAAAGTGAACAAAGCAAGGCTGGTCGTTTTAACAACACTTAGGCAAAAACAAGCTGTCAACACTTAGGCAAAAACAAGCTGTCAACACTTAGGCAAAGGCAAAGGCTGCCTGTCATGATATCACGACGGTCGCGATATCACGACAGTCGCGATGTCACGCTGTCGCGATATCACGACAGTCGCAACGTTGCGACAGTCGTGACATCGTGCTGTCGCGATATCATGACAGTCGCGACATAGCGCTGTCGCGATATCGTGACAGCTACGATGTAGCGCTGTCGCGATGTCACGATTGTCGCAATATCGCAACAGCTCTAGCCAATGCGCCTGGTTTCTCTTTTGGTGTTGCAATATCGCGACATCGTGATATCGCGACGTCGCGATATCGCGACAGCAACTTCGCATGTATGCCTAGGCCGCATTAAACCAATTAAAGGCCGATTTCAACCAATCAAAAACAAAACATTAAAATAATCAAAAACAAAACATTAAAAGCAAACATTAAATCAATCAAAGGCAAATTTAATCAATCAAAGGTAGAAGTCAAGCATTCAAAAGTGTCGTTAAAGCCATCAAAGCAGGCATTCAACAAGTGGCAGCCGAGGACAGTCAGTTATTGCCGCCTGCTGTGCAGGCGTGCATAGGTGGGCAGATTGGCAGTTAGCAGACTGTCACAAGGGTAGTCATGTAAGCCCTAGTCAAGGCGGAGTCTCCTCCCTTTTGAGAAGGCATGGCCGCCATGTGGCATCCCTGCGTGCCCCCTCCAAAGAGACCCCGTGGGTCTATAAAACGGTGAACTTTCCTGCCCAAAAGGGACAGGTTGACAAGCATTTTAAAAAGCAATGAAGTGCTGCTAAACCAAAGACCCGATTGCATTCCTTTCTGATTCACTCTTCTACACCTGTAATCTCTTTCGCAAGGGAGGTTATTGGTGGCTGTTAGAAGGTGAATCCGAACCTTCAGATCTGACATTGGACACAGTAGTCCACCAATTCGATGACACCACAACTTGAGAGATTTTGGGCCCTTCCTTAGTGGATTGGCGTCGAAATCAAGTTCCAACGGGGGGAGGCCCGCTTGGGCACCCCGCACTTTTTTTGTTAATTTCATTTCAACCCAGTTCGAGTATTATTTGTTTATTCTGCATTATATTTTGCCGAACATATATTCTGCATTACGTTCTAACGTTCAGAAGCCGCATGTCAAATACTATCATGTTTTTTTTGTAGATGTTTGGTTCTCTGTCAGAATAGCAGGTTGCAGCGATTAGTTTGTCGTATATATGCAACGATTATTTGCAGGTGGTAGAGTTGTAGGTTGCAAGTTGCAGGCAGCAGCCTTTTGGTGATGCTTGGCAGCAACGATTAGTCATTACAAATATATCTTGCATTGTGTTTTAGCCTGTTTAAATAGTTAGCGAATATATCTTGCATTGTGCTTTAGACGTCTTACACCTGCATTACGTTTTCAATTGCATGTTATCCTGCATTACGTTCTATCCTTGTGTTGCAGGTGCTACTAAATGGTTTGTTGTTTCTTTGAACGCAGGAAGAACAACAAGAAGCGAAGATTCATCAACATCAGCGGCGGCAACACTTTGGCCCGCCCATTTTGCATGTGGGCATGCGGAAGGAGGACTGCTAAAGACAGATTGTAACCGAAACACGCTAATCCTCCTAGCCCTTAAAGGGGACGGAGAGAGATTGTAACCGAATTCGAAATTATATTAATAAAAAGGGTTGTGCTCTTGTTTCTCATTTTATGTTAATTTTGATTCGATCACGTTCATCTTATTTTATGCATGTCCATTTGGTATCAAGTTAGTACTATTTTTCTTTCGGAATCTCATTATTTCAGACAATATCCTTTCACTAGGTAAAATCCTAGAGATGATGAAATATCTGTCATAGAGGTACCATAAACTAAAACAATAAATTAACACAATTGAATTAATTAGAAAATGTAAAGACAATAGGGCATGTTGCTCAAAAAAATATAGGTTTCATATTGTATAACTTGGACAAATAGTAAAAGAGCATTAATTCTTGTTATAATTGAAACATAAAGCAGAGTACTATATGAATAGCATTAATGAGGATATTGAAATGCTATAGAAATATATATTTTAAAATTTAAAATAGTAAATTGGAAAATCCTACCACCAAAGATGATTAGCAACTGGTGTAGAGGTTATTAGGAATGGTGACCTAGAGGAAAATATAAAATGATAAAGAAATAAAGGATTTGGAATCACTAGAAAATCATTCATCATTAGTATGCTAGTTATATAGATAAAGTTTTAGCAAGAATATCAAGAAGCTCACATATTGTTTGAATAAAAACTAGATGAGGTGATAGATGTCACTAGAGCTAGACAAAATGATAACCATCTAACACTTGGATTATTCAAAATGATAAAAAATTAGAATGCATTCATTGATAATATGTTGAGTAGTGCCAAACTTTGGAAATGTTTCTATTAACTTAGAACATTTAAAAGTTTATGTCAGAGGTCAATTAAGTACCCTTATGCTTCAATGATTTTGAATTTATGGAATAATATTGTTTGGTTTAGGATGAACTAATAGATAAGTTGAAGGGAATGTTAGTAGTGTTTAAAGATAGTTGGCACCAAACCTTGCATTAGGGTCATAGGTTAACACTACACTATTGGGTTAGTTCTATTGTTAGTGGTTATCTACTAGTTAGTAACTAGATGACACCTAGTTACTGAGTATCAAATAAAAATAACCCTTCAATAGATACCTTACTATCCCCAATATACATGGAAGAATATAATATTGTAAAGTGGATGGACATAAAGAGTTAATAATATATTAAATAATTTTATTATATGTTATGCGTTTTCATATTCTAGGTAATCATCTACAATCATTTATATTTACATACATTGACACTAAGATTTACAATAATATAGTAAAACTAGACTTGTCTCCCCACCTATTGGCTCTTTACAAGAGCTCACAAGATCACCATAAGGAATAAAAGAAAATAAATTTATTTTCTCACAAGGATTACAATCAAACTTCATCAATGTTATGCAACAAACAAGTACTAAAAACATCCATAAATTACTTCTAAGACTAATTATAAGTAATTTTAATATATTTTCTAATACAAGAATTTAAGACTTCCATCTCATTTTTATTTGATAGGAAATGTTATACTTATTAATTCTTCTATTTTTGTCTTATATAATTCCTAATACAAAGGTTTATAATATTATGCAATTAAAAAAAAGCATTTGATCTCTAACCTTGTCTAACCTACTCTTCTTCAAGATATATAGTGAGTACAATAACTAATAAGGGTTATTTATGCATACCCAATACAAATACCTTTACTTATAAAAATATGTCCCTCACTTATAGTATCCCTCTTTCATAATAATTTATGGCATATATGATTTATTACACTTAAAATTTTTGCTTAGTTTAAATTTTAAGAAACTTAATCTTACCTTAACTGATCATGTTTATATATGAGGTTGGATTTACAAGGACATCTAGCATTGATTGTCTCAATGTTAACATTATGAATGATATTTTTGATAATTTATATATTAAATAAATTAGAAAATAATTCATATGACAATATATTTGAAGAATTGAAAAATGAAAGCTCATCATTTCTAGTACACCATCACCAACATTATTGCTTTCATCATAGGTCTTGGATAAAAGAAATAGAAATAAAGAAAAAATACCTTATAAGTTATCCTCACATCATTAAATAATTTACTTATATCTTTGATCAACATACAAAGCTCATGCAAATTTTATCATCAAGGGCAAGCGTTGGATTGCAATAGTCTTGTGGATAGAAAATTTGGCTATGAGCGGTGGATTGTGATAGTCTTAGGAGGTAGAAAATTTGGCTATAAGTGGTGGATTCTTAGGGTAATCTAATTTTTGTATAAGAAAATATCTAGAAGTGGATACAATTTGTTGACACATCTAGCAGTTGTAAATGTTGAGGTGTTTGCAGTTCTCCATTAAAAATATGATGAGGAGATAAATGTTGCGGTGATAAAGGATACAGTGTAAGTAGAATTTGTTAGTTTATTTTTAAGGTTTCAAAAGTTTATTTTTTGTGTGTTAAATTTTCTTCCTAAAATGACAAGCAATAAAATCTAGCAACACGACAATATAAAATAACCACATAAAAAATTATAATGACCTCCATTGAGGGTTGTTTGGATAAGGCTAGAAACCCTAGTTTTTAGATGAGGGGAGCTCTGTAATTGACAATGCAAGCAAGTTCTTCCATAGTTGCAGACTTATACTTTACTTGAAGGGATTGAACTATTTATTGTTTGATGGAGATTGAAGAGGAAATTTTAGACTTCTTGGAGACCCCCTTTGAGGGGAAGAGTATATTTTCAACTCCAAGGACCAAGGATCACATTTTTGGAAAAGACTTAAAAGTTGAGAACTGGGGGTCTTTGGTTTTTTCAAGTGGTCAAAATAAGACTATAGGTCATTAGAATTTATTGGAAAATGGAGAGCCTATGTTAGTAGGTTTAGATCATGTCGGTTGTCCTATTGAATGATCACTCCCAAGAGTCTCTATACACTCTTCTCAAGTGGTTGGACTAATAAATGAGAAAGTATTTCATTGCAAAAAAAACTTGAGCAGACTCCCATCATCCTAGATTTGCTTTACCTAAAGAAGTTTTCTTTGTTTGGTTCTGGTTTTATTGGTAAAGGTCTTGATTTAGAGGCCCTAAGTAGAGTGAATAAAAAATTTCAACCAACATAGACTACAAATGACTAGTGAGGATTTCAAGTCAGCCAACAACAATCAAGAGATACCTATTTTTTAGAGTTCAGTAGTCTCCTTGATTTGACCAAAACAAGTAAAAATATGTTTACTTTGGTAGTTCACAAATTTTCTTAGGAATATTTTTGATTCATATATAAGATTACCAATATTCCAGTTGGGTGAAGCCTATTCGGTGAGGATATTCATAATGTATAAGTAATCCCCTTCTATAATAACATTGTGAATCCCTATTAAGTCAAGCATGGATAAACCTTGGAAGAGGGTCCTGGCCTCTACAAAATTATTGGTTTAACAACCAAGATTCTTAGCAAAGGCTTAGAACAATTTCTTCACTAGAGTTTTTGATCAATCTTTCAACTCTTGCCATTCTCGTATTTCCTTTGGATGCTCCATCAAAATTAAATTTAATCCAATCCAAAGGGGGAGAGATCCATTTAGTTTACAACCTACTCGAGTTAGCATGAGGGGAACTAGGGACCCGAATAGATAACCCTTGGCTAGCATAGAGAGAAACCTAAAAAGGAGAAACATTAGAGGGGGTGAAAGAGATAACTGAGATATTTTTAACTAAATCGCTAAGAATTCTGAAACCCATGGAGGAGGTGTTTGAAAAACGATATTTAAAGGCCCTAAAATTCCTTTCTTTCCAAACCCTCAAAAGAAATAAGGGAGGCAAAACTTTTATAGGATATGACATTTGGGGCTAAGGAAGGGAGAAAATGACCAATGATAAAAAAGTATTGTAGAAAATTTGGGACCACCAAACTGACTCCCAAGGTTGAAAGAAGAAAGGAAACAATATCCAAGAATAAGGAGTGTTCTAAAAGGAGATCTTGAGCGTTTTCTTCATGAGCTCCACACAAACAAGTATTGAAATTAATAATTTAAATTTTAATTATTTAACTAATTACAAATATTTAAAATAAAATTAAATGACATTAACTCAACCAATTATATTCCTTAAAATTTGAGAAGGAGATCTAAGTTTAAATATATTCCTCAAAATTTGAGAAGGAGATCTAAGTTTAAATATATTCCTCAAAATTTGAGAAGGAGATCTAAGTTTAAATTTTGCCTATAGATACATGCATAACTATAAAATTATTGTAATACCACTATGTGATAATGATATACTATGAATAGGGCCTATTCCAATCCCATATAACCAATTGAAAAAAATCAAAATAAATATTTATCTTTTCTTATTTTTTTCTTTAATACTTATAAATATATTTACATCAAAATATACAAATATATTTTTCTTATAAATCAAATAATAATTAACTCATGAACATTTCATACACCTTCAAATTCGTAAAGTAAATAATATATTTCTCTATTTTTACTCACATATATCCTTTTAAAATCCTTAGTATCTCTTGCTTATCTTTAATTTAAAATTATTTTATTAATAAACATAGTAATCTCAGGTCATATGGGGTAATTGTTTAAAAATAATCTTAATTTGTTTGATATTCTATGTTAAGTATTTTTATAAACGTTATAAATTCTATAGAAAAATCATCATAATATATGATTTTAAAATTTGTTATCCACCTTAGGGTTTTTGGTTCAATGGTCGAGAGAAATGGATGAAACTAGGCAGCCCACACTAAAGTTCAAATTTTGGCGGTATCAAATGAGTTGTATAACTTGATGTGACTAAATTGATGTAAAAGAGGAAGAACAACCCTTTCAAAACCCTAAAAAAACATAAAAATTACCATCTACATTACACTATGTAAATTTTCTTCTCATAATTACTAACATTTTATTATTATAAAATTTTAAATTATTATATACAAATTTAATTTTTTTACAATTATATAAAAATTTAATATTTTTTCTTTCAATTATTATTCTTGCACAAAAGAAATTAACAACTTTTTAAACTCATTTCAATGTTTGCCATTATATATTTTTTTGATTACATAGGAAAGTTGGTTAGAGCCACTATTTTTAGTAAGTGGCTAGGGCAAGGTTCAAACCACAAGACTGCTCCCAACAAACCTATTGATCTCGTTTTTGTTGACCCGACATGAGATGGGGATCACAGATCGCTCAGAATTTGTACCGTCATCGTCAGTCTCGTTCTTATTGACCCGGAGTGAGATGGGGACCATCGATCACTCGAAAATCTCACCGTTATCATCGGTCTAACATGCACTCAAAGGATCCAGAGTAGACACTCGATATGCACTCAAAGGATTCAGAGTAGACACTCATATTCATACCGTCATCGTTAGTCTCGTTCTTGTTGACCGAGAGTAAGATGGGGACCACCGATCGCTCAAGAATTGTGCCGTCATTGTCGTTCTAACGCGTACGGAGAGAATTAAGAGCAGACTATACCTTTGCAAAGGATTAACTTTCCTCTAAGATTTGAACCTAAATCTCTTCTTGATAAATACCCAACTACAACTACATTTACCAATCCAACCATTTTAAATACTGTTCCTGATATAATCATCCACCATTCTCAGTAGCATGTGATGGCAGGCCACTATATGTCTAGCTGTTAACCACCCATTTCGATGTCTGAGCTTTTAATGTCTTGTGTGCACAAACAACCCCTCGTGATGTGATTGCCTTCTGCTATAAGCGATGACTTCAATTACTAAACCTCACCCATTTCAATGTCTGAGTTTTTAATGTCTTATATATAATCATCAACCATTTCAATGTCTGAGTTTTTAATGTCTTATATATCTTTTAATGTCTTATATATAATCATCTACCATTTCAATGTCTGAGTTTCCTCGTGATGTGATTACCTTCTGCTATAAGCGATGACTTCAATTACTAAACCTCACCCATTTCAATGTCTGATTTTTTAATGTCTTATATATAATCATCTACCATTTCAATGTCTGAGTTTTTAATGTCTTATATATCTTTTAATGTCTTATATATAATCATCTACCATTTGAAAAGTTTTTAATGTCTTATATATAATCATCTACCACTGTCAGTAGCTTGTGATGACAAGCCACTATATGTCGTGAGGTTAGCCACCCATTTCGATGTATGCGTTATAATAACACAACCCCTCCTGATGTGATTGCCTTTTGCTATAAGCGATGATTTCAATTACACATTATATTACCTTTGGGCTGAGAAGAACTCAGTCCAGTGGCAAGTTGGATTTCTATTACTCAAATGTATTAGAGTACCTTGGGCTCAGACGAACTCAAATGCTAGTTGGAAGTGAATAATTTTTCAATTATATACCTTTTAACTTTTTACAGAACTAGGTAATAAGATACTTTTTACATAAGCCATAAAGTTGCATCTTTTTAAAACGAACTTACCTTTCTATTGCGATAACCAAAAATAAGTGAGCGTGGTGATAAACATGGTAAAGAAGGGCTGAGAATTTTTTTCGGGGAATCATAGTCATTTTTTATTATTAACTGTGGTATCTCGTTAATGTTAATCTGGTGTGAGATGGGGCCTAACGCTTGGTGTTCGTATCGTCCTAGATCAGACTACTTCCTTTATTAACTGACATCACCAAAGTTTGAACCTAGGTCTCTTCTTGGTAAGTGTTCATCAGACTAGCACTTACCAATCCATCAAAGATCATAATTTTTTCACTATGTCGAGGAATGTAAGTGTTCACCATTGAAACATAGTGTTTAAACCTATTTTTGTAGAGATATCATAGCTGATATCTTTGTGCATCGCTCCTTATTGTTTTTAATTATTGAGTTTGCTTACTCCTTACACCCCCTTTTCCTTTGGTAGAGTAGCAAGTGTCTTGAATATCACATATTAATAAGGATCTAACATTGTAAAAACTCTCAAAGATACTCGTTTGAGCCAAAACCTATGCATTTGGTTGTGGCTTGTTTTGTTGCTTTGACACAAGGAATAATTAACCTAGATAGAGACAATCAAATATGATAACAGTTTAATGGTACACTTGGTGGGACCCCTATGACACATAATTGGTCCCATAATCATAGCAAGGAGTACGATCGAGACTTGGTGAGGGTCTTAGTCTGTTCCTTGCTTTCTAAAGTGCCTCTCTTAGTTGACAACTCTGCTCTAGAATAAAAACAAAAAAAAACCACTACTAAAAATACCAAATCAATGTTTGAGTAAAGACCTCTATCTATTTTCTTTCTAGAATCAAGAAGTTGTATTCACCTGGTAAGTCCATCAAAATCCAAAGGACCCATAAATCTAGGATATCTATCCCATATTAAGAATGGTACCGCACATGGGGATAAAATAACCTACTATGACCTCTAGATTCACCAGTAATTTGGGGAAGATTTCTAGTATCCCTATTGGAGATTTTTCTTGAATATATTGGTGAAATCCCAACATCCCCATTAGAACACCTATAAGAGATGGTTTTCCTCTTTTAGGTGTATAACATCACTAAGTAGGATGTGGCCCTGAGGCTATTGGTGGCCTCTCTAAAAGACAATGCTTGCCATAAATATAGTGCTTTATCTCCATTTTCAATCTCTAACTAGGATTAGTTAGCTACCCTAGTCATGAGCAACTTCATATAGAAAGCAAATAGACCAAAACTTGGGCCAGGTACTCCTCCCAATGATGTATCTAGAGGGTAGATACATAAGAACTATGTAAAGGATAAAAATGAAATCTACCAATACCCTAAATAACAAGAGAAGATTTTAGAGGAGCCCCTCCACATGCACCACGAAAGACCCTAGTCTAAAAATCATACAAAGGCTAAAAAGGCTCATGATAAGTAGGAAAATTTTGGTTCATACCTCCTCTACCCTTCTTATCACCAAGCAAGATGATGGGAATACTCTACATTGGACCCTCCATTTTTTGAAGAGGCTAGGCAAGAGCATGCAAAGAGCCTCTTCATCTACAAGGATGAATATACCCTAGAAAGCTTGACCTCGAAAGGAGGAACTAACCTCAATGGTGCCAACCATGGAAATATATCTGACACCTTGTTCATTGAGGTAAAAGGGCTACAAAAGAGTCCTAGTCTCATTTGGGTAATGATTTTTTACCCAAGAAACTACATAAAAGAAAATAAATAATGGACTTGAGTAGCTAGTGAGGGGCCCTTAACTTCATGCCAATCGATGAAGGCCACTCACTTAAAAATATGTACTTATGTATCATAGGTGATCTTAGTTTCATGAGATATCAGAAGTCCCCATGAAGAGAGACACTCTTCACATACATGTGACATACATTTCGACTATAAGAATCAACTACATGTAGAATCATTCCAATATAATCCATTTGATCAACTAGGGAAAATATATTCGAGTAGTCAATTCTCTCCTTTACAACCATTTGTACCCAAAAACATTCTTCCCTTATAGAAGAGGAACAAGATCTAATTTATAATTCTTCATCAAAGAGTGATACTTAGCAAGTATGGCATCTTCCCACCATGGTTGGACCTTAGCCTAGGAATAGGTAAGAGGATCTCCAAAATTACCAACCTTAAGAGAATGAATAAAAAAAATTAAATAAAGAAATAAGTTTTTCATAATGTATCACATGTTAATGCAATGGGAAACATTTATTTGTAAGGGCTATAATTTTTCTAGAATATTACCTTATTGGGCCATGGCTTTATGCCAAAAATATTTTAGAAGTATATTTTTTATGTTCTAACACTTACGGAATAACCATATTATCATGGGAATAAAAACATGGTTATTCCCATATTCTAAGTAGTTTATAATTATGGTTAGATAGATTTTTTTTTTGTTCTAACCATCAAATTTAATATGATGGATTTCTAAAACACTAGATATTGTATAAAGAGATGCACCCTTGACCACAAAATGTATGAGTAATAGATTCAATGTTATAGCCTCACATATTTTCTCAAAGATTACTTGCATTACACTTTGTTTTATAATCAATACAAATTATTTTGTTATTGTGCATATATTTTGTATTTTTATTTTTTATACTCTATTATTTATGAATTGAACACTTAATATTAACTCAAAATTTTAAGTTTCAAATTATTTTTGTCATTTTAGAAATTTTATTTTAAGATATATGTTAAGCTATGAAGGTTGCATCATAGGCTTGATCACTAGTCCAAAACTAATAATGGTGAGGAATGTAACTGATAGAAAAATGGTTGCTAAGAACCAATCTATTGATGATTAGGATGGCGTAAAAGGAACAATGGAGGAGAGTATCCTTTTTCGTGACTATAAAACTCCTATAAGGCCTATCTAAAGTGATGATATATGTTGAGATAGAGTGATTAAGTGAAATAATAGTTTTAAAAGTGAGAATAGTGATGGCACCCAAGAACATGATGAAGTAAAATGTGGTGGATTCACCATAGTTCCATAGAAGAAATAAAATAGTGCCACAATTTTGCTAATCACTCTAGACTCACCATTGGAAACGACACCATCAAATGTGGACTTTAGCTCTAAGTTCTCAAGAACTATGTATATGGTATGGTAAAGGATAAGAAGGGGATAGAAAATTATAGGTATATGACACTACTAGAGATATTATAAAATATCTTATTTATAGAATCAAATATACTAAAATATTCTACTAATATTTATGTTCGAGATAAAATAGGGTTTATGAAAAGAATAGGGTTTTTGGATTGGGAGGAAATCATTGACATGCATATATTTATAAATATGACAATATTTCTCTTGAGTTGATATCACAACCATGGTTGCTAGTTTAGTATATATTACTCTATTGATGATAATATGGTGTACAAGGTATTAGGGTTTTGTAAGGATGGAGAGGAATCAACATGATACGAGAAAATGAAGACATTACAATTAAAGATGTTTTATAGAAATTGAACACCACAACCATATCATATGACCCATTAGTCATTGACATAGGGCTACTAGAAGCTATATTTATGGTATAAATGTTAGTATGCAAGGTGTATATGATATATCACCATGATTTGATTATGACAGTTAGAATTAAGGTCATATATGAGATGGTAATGAGGGGAAAGAAGCTTAATGTTGATAACATTTTCTTAAAGAAATTAAAATATAATATAGAATAAATAAATGTAGGGATGATGTAGTTTAAGTACATAATCTTTTTGATAGTGTAGATAATTTATTTTATGAGCATAATCCCCAATAATATAGATATTATCATCCAAGTAGTGAACCACTTTATGTAGCATCTAGAGGTGAAATACCCCATTCTTATGTAGCATCTAGAGGTGAAATACCCCATAGAATGGGGTACATGAGTTACAAATATCATGATCATGGTGTAAGAATGGGAGAGGGTCATTTTTCCAACAAAAATAAAGCTTCATCACTAAGTAGAATTTCCTATGGACTAGGTGTGACATAGATATTTGTTCCATGTACATGTCTTATAGCTTGAAAAGATACATAATGGGAGTCTTAATATGAGATATATTTTTTAATGATTAAGTATTTTGTGATAATAGCAAACTCCACTAAAGTAGTCCTTTATAACAATAAGTAAATAAAATAATGAAATAGATCAAAATTTTAGATGCATAATGATATAATGTATAATTTAGAGGAATCATAGGAGGAGGGAGAATTTATCCAAGCTAAAGGTGGAGTGGAGGATATGGAAAATATGGTTTAAGAATCAATGACATCATAAAAAATGTTAGGTATAACTAAGTGTAGACACCAAAACAGCACCAATCCGATTATGTGACGACAAGCACTGATCGAATTGACATACATAGCCCCTAGGGCAGCCCCTAGAGGTTAAACAGTGGTCCTAACCACTCCCACAATAGTTTTGGAAGGTCAGAGGTCAATTTGGCACCTTTCAGGCACTCTGCTCCCTACTCGTTCCACCCTGGGATGATTACAAACTGGTATTCGTCCCACCCCGGGACGATTAGCAGCATTCGCTCCAGGGTGGGGCGAATAGCAGGTTTGACGGGCAAAAGGTCAAACCTTGACAAATGGCAGCTCAGATCCACCACTCAACTCCACCTTCAATGCATGGGAGTGCGAGTGAGCATTTTTGAGCTCAAAGAGGCAGTCATAGAGGCAGTCATGGAGCCCTTAATCAGGGAGGAATCTTCTCTCCCCTGGGAAGGCATGATGGCCAAGTGGCGCCTCTGCATGCTCATTCACAAGAGACCCTCAGGTCTATAAAATGGTGAGTCTTCTCACCCCAAAAAAGGATAGAGCAGGAGCATTTGGAGCAATGGAGTGCTACCGAATTACATCCTCACCCCTCACTTGTGCTTCTTACATCCTTGATCTCTCTTTTGGAAGGGAGGTTATTGGGTGAACATTGGAAGCGCAATCCGGACCTAAAACCCAAACATTTGGCCACAATACCCCACCCAATTTTCTGACACAACCCCCTAGGAGGTTTTGGACCCATCCCAAGTGGATTGGTGTCGAAACCAAGCCCCAAACGATGGGCGTCCTCCCCGGTGCCCCCGCACTACTGCAGTCCTAATCGCCCCACCCGAGTGATTAGAAATATATAGTATATTTCCTTACTATTTATTTTGCATTTTATTTTATGTCATTCATATATGCTGCCATTCAAATTTCATGCCATTCTGATGAGTTTTGACTATGTTTTCATTGTTTTTCGCTTTCACTAACATACAGGGAGCATCTTCAGATACAGGGTGATCGAGGCTAAATATGCAAAATCCGACCTTCTGGGTCATCTCAAAATTCCCTATTTTTCCTAACCCCAACTTTGTAAGTGTTTTGGAGGCCTCTAGATGGGACATTTAGGAGGTTGCTTTTTGACATTTTATGACAGTCCTAATCGTCCCACCCCGGAGCGATTAGAAATATACAATATATTTCTTGACTATTCCTTTTGTAGTGTGTTCCTGATAGTGTTTGCATGCTTCTATCCAAATTTCATCTTATTATAACATGTTTTGATTACCATTTTAATTATTTCATGCATGCATTAACCGGAGGCCTTGGGGATTGCATATTTCCCTCCATCCGTAGGTGCTATTAATCATTTGCTATTTCTTTGAATGTAGGATCTCAACACCGGAGGGGCAGCAAGGAACTATAGATGCATTCATGCAAGCGGTGGTGACGTTTGGCCCACCCATTTCAAATGTGGGCACGCGGAAGATCCCGAAGGGAAGCGTACCATCCGTGGTGTAACAAAACTATATCTAACGCTCCTAGCTCCTAAAAAGGAAGGAGACATATTGTAACCTGATCTCAAAGAAAAATTAATAAAAATAAGGGCTGCACTTTACATTTTCTTTATATCTCATTTCAGTTCATTTGTTTTCCCTTTTTCATGCACTTTAGTCCTTTCTTCATTCGTAGGACTTAGCATTTCGTATGCTTTTGTTTGCATCACACCCGGTACGCCTATGGGCTTCCGTATCCTCATGATTTCAGTGGTGATCATGGTGGGACCCTATCCCTTAATTTTGGGATCAAAATTTTGATCAAAACTTTGTGTTTTTGCTTTCAGGTGTTAATCCTTCAAGCGTTGGACTTCTGCTCGTGCCACCCTATGATGAATACAGACTAGAATTCATGCCACCCTGGGATGAATAAGGCATTCATCCCACCCTATGATGAATACAGATCTACTATTCATCCCACCCCAGGATGATTAGCTCTCTATGCAATTTTTGAGCAAAAACTCAGGGGCATCTAGTGTGGGCAGAGAAGAGGTAGGTTGTCTGAACATCCTCTATAATTTTTTGTCTCTATTTCTATGATTTTTCTATTTCTTTGCTTGCATAGGAAATTTTACTACATGTTTCCTTTCTTTGCGCAAGTAAAAATAACCCCACACACCACGAGATAATCTAAACATCAAGGCGTTGGTCGTAAAACCCCAACACTTGATCAAGACCAACGATGGATTTCATCACCACCTTGGCTTGAATTTTGCATACATAACCCTGATCGCTACTATTGCTAGACGTAAATCCTGATGAAATCTGACCAAGTGTAGTTAGGGTGATTCCCAATGCATGAGGATAAGTCTTCTATGGTAGGTGTCAAAAATAGAGTGATTCCCCTTTCATACCGCCTATGTTCCACGTACTTTTCTGCTCTCGCATACCAATAGTTTCCCTCACGTAAGGGTGGGTATATTGAGAGGTTCGGTATAATGGCCTGGCAGTGGTATATTGAAGGGGCGACCATTTTGGGAGACATAAGAGCCCTCATATTGCATATACAACAAAATTTTCTTTACAAGGCTTTCAAAACAAAAATCAAAACACACTAAACCAGATCTAGGGCACACCTTTAATCTATAAACGAGATAATCACTTCTTTGTTTGTGTGGCTCCTATTTGTTTAGTGTAGCATAAAAAATTGTAAAGAAGATAAAAACGTACATATCTTGTAGAGAGACACCACCATGGTGTACACCCGTAGCCAAGCCCAATCACGGGCAGAAGCTACGAAAAGTGTACAAGGGGGCACAAGTCACCTCCGCTATAGCCCCAAGGACTTGGTCATACCACCTTGGTGGCCTGACCCACAAAATAGTCCACATCATACCATGACGGAATGGGACTATAGAGGCACCCCTTCGAGGGGCACTCCCATTCAACATAGACCCTTTCAGGAGGAGTCCTTACACGTGGCACTCAACATAGATGGGAAGGCTCCCTTAGACACTCGTTATGAGTGGCCACCATGCGATGAAGTGCTAGAACAACATAGGGTCCATAAGGAGGGGCCACATGATTACATCATCCCTCCTCTACCCCTTATTACTATCAAAAACAATAGGCCAAATCCAGAGCACAAGGCTCTTTAGATAGGGCGAGCCAACTCTGCCCGCCCCTTTCACATATACGAAAGGGAGCATGAGGAAGACCACTACATTCCTCAAGAGCAATACACAACATGGGAACAATGCGCTTCCACACCTGCTATTTATCAAGATCACCTACTGAGGCCAGAGCCTCGGGTGAATGCCGCTAACCTCGATAGAGGGAAGTGACCTATAGAGATCTCGGATCACCATGACCGAGATAGATGTGTAGGGGAGGCATCTAGGCCTCCTAGACTCAAGATGGTAGAACAAATTGACTTGGCATTTGCCAAACATGCCACCCACCGAGCGCAAATCATGTAGCTTGAGCAAGACCAACAATAGTTAGAGCACCTGTATCACCTTAGCAAAGAGCGCATTCGACGTCAGACAGATGAGTTGCTCCAGAACACTATGCTTGAGAGGGTCCCAACCCCTCGCATGCATAGGACAGAGTTGTATGAGAGGCACAACCCCTTGGTGCGAGACAGGTCTCCATGACCTTATCAAATGTTGCCTCCAAGACCTCCTAGACCTGAGTGGGAGACCACCCCTAGAGCCAATGATGGGCACCCTCCATGGGCACCCACCCATGTTTATAGGTCATGCCCAAGAACTCCTCAAGAAGCCTATGAGGAATTCGAGCAAGAAGAAGAGTGGGCTGAAATGCCCTACCAAGGTAGGGGGGTGCTATCCGGCTACCCCTCCATAGGCCTCAAGTTCCCCGTAATTCACAATGGGAACAAACCAAGGAGGAAGAGATCAAATCTTTTGATGCATACAAAGCGCTACTAGAGCGCTTAGAGTCTATGGAGACCAAGACTTCTGGGCCCCAAAAGCCCACTTTACGCGCTCCGTAGTCACCCTGTGCATCCTTCAATGCCTGCACCCCCATACCCTGAACACTTTAAAATGCCTCAATTGGCAATCTTTAGAGGGGATGAGGATGCCCAAGAGCACGTGACAAGATTCCTGAGCCAATGCTTTGGCATTCAGGACAATGATGCTTTGCTTCTAAGAACATTTATAACCACGTTCGTAGGCCCTACCTCGGATTGGTTTACCCAGTTGTCGAAGCATAGCATCAGCAACCTGGACCAGCTAGTGGACGCATTCCTCGAACATTTCACCTTCAATACCAAGAAGAAGGCATCATTAAGTGACCTAGCTAGCCTCAGAAAGTATGAGGAAGAGACCATGGTGGCTTATGGAAATCGGTGGAGGACATTGCTTTCAAAGCTACCTTACCTCCCTCCCATGGCCGACCTGACCCAAATGTTCTCGAAAAGTTGTTTGAGATCGATCTCCATGCTATTGTAGCTACAACAATATGCCACTCTCGAGGAAGCCCTGGCACAAGCCAGAATCATAGAGGAGATCAAGATACAGGATGGCGAGATTGCCAAGCCATGCAAGAAAGAGTGGCCCAAAAATGCCAAAACTGGGTCAACGCAACCGAAACCCACCATGGTCAATCAGGTTGCTATAAACATACCTAAGCCTGCACAAGCAACACAACCCCCAAAGGCTAATTATCAGGCAGTTCCTCTTGACACCTATGAAAAGGAAAATCATAGGCAAGAGCAAAATCAGCAGCGTCACCCTAGGCGACAATTCACACCCTTCACAGAGTCTAAAGACTCCTTGTTTGACCGCTTGTCCATGAAAAACTTGATAAACCTACTAGAAAGTCGACCCGTAGACCCCAACGTGCCAAAACCCAAGGGCTATAGGGAAGACTTGTACTATAGATTTCATCGATAGAAAGGACATGACCTTTACGCATGTTGGAAGTTCAAAAGCTTAGTGCAAGACCTAATAGACAACAAGATGCTAGCGGTGGATAATCTCATGGCACCAAACAACCAATAGATGGAGGTCTTCAAAGACCCCTACCTACCCATGATGCGTAGGCAAAGACCCTTCAAGTCAATGAGGTGACACAGAACTGCCCCATGCAGGGGTATGTAGGGATGATAAGCATAGTGACTCGGAACAAGAGGTACCCAAGCACAGCTGCCCCGCGGTAGCTACAGGAGAGGTTCCATCAACGTCACAACCTCAACAACACCCTACACAACCTCCCCACCTAGACCAGTGGCCACGATTTAGACTAAACTTACCCAAAGTTTAAGGACCACGTCGGCTAGGCTCTCCATCTACGAGCTCATCCAACAATCACCACCCCATCGAGAGGCTCTAATGGAGATATTAAAAGCCATCGAGCTGCAGCCCCATGAAGCAAACTCTTTCAACAACTTTGTGGGACATGTAAAATGATGTACAGAACCAGTCATCACCTTTAGAGAAGATGAACTAAAATCGGTGACTGGTGATATGGTGGATCCACCCCTGCACGTCATTGCATGGGTCAACGAGATTCCATTTAAGAGGGTGTTGGTGGACACTGGCTCATCCAACAATATAATCACAACAGCGGCATTGAAGCACCTCAAGTTGCCAGCATCTCACATTGTGGCCTCCACCTATACTCTTCGAGCATTCAATGACGCGATATGCTCGATGGTTGGCACAATTGTCCTGCCCATCCAAGTGGGACAAAAGACTATTCCTACATTGTGCCACATCCTGGAAGGTGAGATGGCCTACAATATTTTATTGGGCCGGCCTTGGATCAGGGACATGAAGTGTGTCCCTTCGATAGCCCATCAATGCCTAAAGTACACATACGAAGGGCAAGTGCATGTGGTCTCGATAGACTTAGAGCCCTTCAAGTATTGCAATGCGGTGCAGCTGATGCCACAATCGACCCTTCCATCGACACATTTGGACTTTCAGTTGAATCCATCCAAATAGGGTCCGATTCTGCATACATCCCCACTGTTAAGTCCCTCAAATCCCTAGTCGGGTCCATCTTCATCATCTGGTCCTTCACCAACGATGCCACCTATGATGGCCACACCGAAGGACAATGGGAAGAAACCCCTGGAAGAGGCACCACCATCAGTCTCAACCATATCTACCGAAGAGGTGCCTAGCCGAATGGAAGTCGAGATGCCTAGTTCACCCGACATGGAGTGGACTCAGGAAGAACTCCCATTCCCTCCCCTCAACCACCAATGATCACCATTGAGATGGCCAATACGGGCCTGGGGGAGTATCTAGTGTGGAACATTGTAGCAACACCCACGCTTGAGTCCATGCAGGACATGGGGAGACCTCGCCTCCCCATCGACACTATTGTCCCTTTGGGCTACCCACCAAACCAGACAAATTTTGTATATGGGGGCCTCGACAATGACATTGAACCTTACCTGCAAGAGGAAGAGGATGAAGAGCCCTTTGTCGAGAATGTCAACTATCTATCCAACCCGGAATTCGCTTTGAAATATCTTGGCCAATGTAATTGGCATGGATATGGGTTAGGCAGATATGAACAAGGGGTGCACGTTCTTTGTCAACCAAGATATCAGATGTCGTACGACAAATCAGGAGTAGGGTTCAACCACCCTCTGCCCCTTGACATCTTGGTAGAGAACATGCAAGGCCTAGGGCTAGGCAACAAGGATGGGTTGGCACAAGATCCATATGCCAATCCTAACACAACATACACATTGGGGGATTATCTCCCATTGTTAACAACCAACCTTGTGGGCCTCAACAACCCTTTCCCTTCGATCGAGAAAGGAGAAAGTTCAAGAACTCACCTACAAGAGGGATATAGACAAGGCCAAGAAGGATCTTTAGAAGATGAGTCAGAGTATGAGGTAGCACCTTGGGACCCTTTCGAGTTCGATAGCAATCACTCGCAAGTGATGCCCATAGATGATTATCAAGAGGACTTCATGGCGATGTTCCCCTTGAATGCTCCAATCGAGCAAATGCCACCTCAAGAGAATCAGGTCCTCCCATAGAGAGCGGAACAACCTCGATGGGACCAAATTAACTTGCTCGAGCAGAACGAGCCTCACATGCCACAAACAACTATCGAAGCCAATGAAGGCCTATGGATATCTGATAGTGATTATGAAGATGAGACTGAGATGGCATATCTCAATCATATGCGGTAGCAACAATACCCCATGGACATTGATGACATGTTTGAATAGCTAAACATGGGGCCAAGGCATAGGTGGCACCTAAACCAAGCATAGTTGGACCAAGTGTTGCACCCGCCACTTTAGGCATACAGAGAGCACCCTCCACCCAGAGACCCTATAGAGCCATCAATGCCAAGGGTAGACCCTATCCTTTTATCCACACATAGGGCCGATCCATTTGTGCCAATACCCACAGAGCCAGATCCGGAGCACAAAGATCACCAAGGATGTCCGAGTCACCACCCACGTGGTAATGGAGACCAAATTCACTTCATCAACATGATCTCCATTGACTTAACCACCCCCATCCACAATCCAACCGATCCAACATGACCATTGTATCTAAACCTAGATGCCATAGACTAGGATCATGCTAACTCGCCACCATCTCCATCGAGTACTGGCCTTGCGGTGAGATGCTTCATTTCACCCCAAGACCAACTCAGGATATCTTCCATGCTAAAGAGGAACCCGACGTTCCAAACGTAGATCTAAATTTAGCAAATGATATCCACCTGATCCCAACTCCACACCAGTTGGAGGATGGGTCCCACATGTCAGTCGAAGAGACGACTGACGTAGACATCGGCTCTGATCCAATGAATCCACAAATCATCAAGCTAGGGGTAAGTCTATCCCTCGAAGAGCAAGCCGATTACATTGCCCTTCTCAAAGAGAAGAAGGAGGTTTTTGCATGGTCCTACAAAGACATGTCGGGGCTAGACCCATAGCTAGTCATGCATAATCTAACGCTTGATCCGACAGTCAAGCCAGTCAAGCAAAAACTATGTAAGATGCACCCAACAGTAGCCTTAATGGTCAAATATGAGCTACAAAAGTTGTTGGATGCATAGTTTGTCATCTGCATGGATTACCCACCATGGTTGTCCAACATGGTACCCATCAAGAAGCCTGATGGGAGGATTCGCATATGCACCAATTTTTGAGATCTAAACAAAGTGAGTCCCAAGGATGATTTCCCCTTGCCTAGCATCGATGCATTGGTAGATGCTACAATAGGCCATGAAATGCTTTCCCTCATGGATGGTTTCTTGAGATACAACCAGATTCGTATCAATCTCGATGATCAACTCAAAATGGCATTCACAATGCCTTGGGGGACATTTTGTTATAAGGTCATGCCCTTTGGCCTTAAAAATGTTGGCGCCACCTACCAACGCGCTATGACATACATCTTCCATGATCACATGCATAAAACTTTGGAAGACTATATGGATGATTTGTTGGCCAAATCTCTTTTGACCAGATCATCTCGATGACTTAAGCAAGATCCTCGATCGCCTCATCGAACATAAAGTCAGACTAAACCCCAAGAAGTGCGTATTTGGCATCACATCTAGAAAACTCTTGGGTTTCATAGTCTCAAAATGAGGAATCGAGGTAGATCCAAACAAAGTCAAGGCAATCCTTGAAATGCTTCCCCCAACCACCATCAAGCAGCTCAGAAGCTTGCAGGGAAAGGTCACATCAATCAAGCGCTTCATAGCGCAACTATCTGACAAGTGCCGACCCATGAATAAATTATTACACAAGGGGGTAGCATTTCACTGGGATGACGAGTGCCAGTCAGCCTTCGATGACATTAAACAATACTTGGCTTCACCACCAGTATTGGCACCACCTAGACCAGGAGTGTCATTCTATTTATACATCTCAGCTATTGAGGTGGCACTGGGCGCCATGCTAGCCCAAAAAAATGAACTACATAAAGAATAGGCTACTTACTATCTTAGCCACACCCTAGTCAGTTATGAACTTAACTATGCATACGTCGAGAAGCTATGCTTAGCAGTGGTATTTGCTACCAAAAATCTATGCCACTACATGCTGAGCAATACGACGTATGTTGTGTCTAAGGAGAATCCATTATGGTACATGATGAGTCATACTTATCATAGTAGCCGCACGATAAAATGGATCATGTTGTTGATGGAGTTTGACATCGAATTCATTGGACAAAAGTCCATCAAAGGTCAAGTCATCACCGATCAACTAGCAGAGGCTCCTCTCAAAGATGATCAACCTCTGACCATAGAGCTACCCGATGATGGGGTCTTCCATGTCTCAGAATCGCTAGATTCTGATGAGCCTGAGTCACAGGCCGACATAACCTTATTCTTTGATGGTTCTAAATGTGAGCAAGGGGGTGGCATGAGAATTGTATTCTTCACACCACAAGGGGCTCCAATGCCTCTATCATTTAAACTTGATTTCCCGTGCACCAATAACAATGCTGAATACGAAGCCTTGCTCATAGGTCTTCAGACAACAATCACCATGAACATCAAATGCTTGAACATCTTTGGTGATTCACTATTAATTGTCAACCAAGTAAAAGGGGTATTCCAATGTAAATGCCCAGTTCTATAGGCCTACAAAGCCCTTGTGGATAAATTCTTAGAAAAGCTTGAATGGTACGACATCGAGGCACTCCCTCGATCATCGAATCATTTTGTGGACACTATGGCCTCCTTGGGGTCACTAATCCCACAAGACCCTTCTGGTGAGATGACAACCATTCAAGTCAAAACATTATCGCAATCCATGATGGAGCATGCAAGCTCTGACATAACGCCAGGAATCCACCTGATCCAGATTGAACCATCTCAGGATAAGTTCTCTCGAATCCATGATAGTCTGAATCATGCCAACTAGGGGTCCTTGTTCTCCCCAACCCCTCTTAATAGCAACACAACGCTATTTTTACAAATTCATTCCCGCTCAACTTTTGCTAGGGATGAACTTCAAGAGGGATTGGCAGTTCATACCATCGAGGTTTCTGATCAGCAGGATTGGTACACACCCATAAGAGACTACCTCAAGCTAGGTAACCTCCCACTTGGATTGATGCACGCCATGAAAATATCATTCAAATAGAAAGTGGCAAAACATGTCTTGCTAGGAGACATTTTGTACCATCGAAGCTACGAAGGGATCCTCCTCCATTGCTTGGACCAGCAGGAGTCCACTTGGGCGATCACCCAAGCGCACGATGGTACATGCGGTGGCCACTTCAATGGTATGGCCATCGCAAAGTGCATTCTTTGCATGGGCTATTATTGGCCATATTTAGAGCGAGATTGTTGCGCGTATGTAAGGAAGTGCATGAAATGTCAACACCATGCTAATTTGACACATGTACCTTCTCAGGCCTTGCAGCCGATCCAATCGGCTTGGCCATTTTTATAGTGGGGCTTAGATCTAATCGAAAATATCTCCCCTACATCGTCAGGTCATCACACGTTTATCATAACGGCCATAGAGTACTTCACCAAGTGGGTGGAAGCAATTTCGCTTACCTCTACGATTGGACCTCGCATTACGGAGTTTATTTTACATAACATCATATGTCATTTTGGTATTCCATCCAAGATCATCTCGGATAATGGGACGTCATTTAAGAACAAATATGTGCATGCTTTGACAACAAAGTACAAAATTTAGCATAGTTTTTCAACACCCTATTATCCATAGGCAAATGGGCAAGCAGAGGCGTCAAACAAAATGCTAGTTGCCATCCTTAAAAATATGGTCACAGATAGTCATAAGGATTGGCACATTCAAATCCCACTTGCTCTTTGGGCTTATCGCACTAGCATTCGGATGCCCACTAGGGCAACTCCATTTTTGTTGGTGTATGGCTCCGAGGCAGTCATGCCTCTCGAGTTGGAAATACCTTCCCTACGCATATCAATGCAAGAGTTCATCGATGATGACACTGCATGGTAGGCCCGGTTAGACCAGCTTACGTTGCTCGATGAACGATGCATCAATGCTCTCGAGCATTTACGTATCTATCAAGAGTGACTTAAGAAAGCATACAACATGAAAGTTCACCTGAGGGACTTTCAGGTTGGTGACTTGGTCTTAAAAGAGAACCAACAAAATTCTAACTTGCCGCCCCATCTAAGGGACAAGTTCACGGTAAACTGGTTAGGTCCCTATGTAATTGATAGTAAAATAGGACCTAGAACATACCGGCTCACCTCTCTTGAAGGAATCAAGGAACTAGAACCCTTGAACATCAGTCATTTGAGGCCATTCCACATTTAGAGAGCCATAGCCCACCCCAAAAGCTCCAAGGATTCCCACAATCGCTTGGTCAACCTAAAAACTCCAAGGTCAATCCTTTCAACAAACCAAGATTCCCAATTCCTTGGTCAACCCCTAAGCACCCCAAAGGTATCACATAATCCCTTTGGTCAAACCAAAAGCTCCAAGGATTCCCACAATCACTTGGTCAACCCAAAACGCCCCAAAGGTATCCATAATCCCTTTGGTCAAACCAAAACGCTCCAAGGATTCCCACAATCACTTGGTCAAACCCCAAAAAGCCCCAAAGGTGCCCATAATCCCTTTGGTCAAACCAAAAGCTCCAAGGATTCCCACAATCGCTTGGTCAACCTAAAATGCCCCAAAGGTATCCATAAACTCTTTGGTCAAACCAAAAGCTCCAAGGGTTCCCACAATCGCTTGGTCAAAAACAAATATTCAAAAACAAACAAAAACAAAAGATAATCAAAAATAACAAAAAAATTGCATCTCACTTCCATGCATACTCTTAAAAATCAAAACACAAAAATATAATAAACTGCATTAGGCATCGCATCCATACATTGCATATTTGTTGGTCATACATGTCATAAGCACCATAGACTGTAATTGCTAGGCAATTCCATCATTTTCCACATTCAGTCCATTTTGTAAACACATCCATCCAAAATAACGCCATCCACATTTTTTATCATAGTCAGTTGTCTGCTAATGTCTTTAGGGTTTTCATCATTCAGCTATCTTTAGATTTCTAGTCAAAATGTTGTACAAAGTCAGATAGATTTTACAAAGGTAGAGTTTTACTTGGATCACACCTCGTTACGTAGCATCCCCACACAAGTTAAAACACATAAAAATTCCCAAGTTGTGTGAATGCAAGAGAAACCTACAAAGCAGTCTAGGGTACCATAGGTGAAAGGTTAGCCTACTCATCCCCCTATGCGAATGGTTCGAGAATGCTGAGAATTGACAAAAGGACAAGCTCTTCCCCATCCAATTCCCCATAATAAATAGTGGTTAAAATCCACTATCAAAAACCCAAACACCTTTGATCCCCAAAGTCATAAGGATTCATACTACACGCCCCTGACAAGGATGGGTAGTCATCCCCAAGGCCTAAAAGATCAATGCCATTACATAATCATATCCCCAATCACCTTTGGTCCCCAAAGTCATAAGGATTCATACTACATGCCCCTGACAAGGATGGGTAGTCATCCCCAAGGCCTAAAATATCAATGCCATTACATAATAATATCCCCAATCACCTTTGGTCCCCAAAGTCATAAGGATTCATACTACACGTCCCTAAACAGGATGGGTAGTCATCCCCAAAGCCAAAAGGGATCAATTCCATTCACAAGCCAAAAACCTACGAGCTCAACTTTGAAACCTAAAATGCAAAATCAAATAACAATGGTTATCACCACTATTCAAACCCCTTGCTCAAAAAGAAAAACAAAAGAGAAAAATAAACAGTGATTTTCATCACTATGTATGAGAGCAAGTATCCCAACAAGTTGAGCAACCGAAAGATGCCTGAGCTTGAATCCCTAGAATTCTCAGCATTCAAAAAACCATCTAGGTGATCCTCATTACGGGTTTGGTGGACAACCTACCTAGCAATGGCGGTATCCTAAATGCATGACGATATGTCTATCACATTAGCTTTGCATGTGAGCAGACCAATGTTTGCATGTGGATGAGCTAGCTTATGGTACCTTAGATTGTCCTATGGATTAATCTTACTAAATACAACAAAGGAGTTAGTGGAGCTAATTAGGTGATCCTCAGTACAGGTTTGGTGGACAGCCTACCTGGCACTAGCGGTATCCTGACAAATACCACATAAACAAATTCAATCGCACACACAAGGATGTGAAATAACTTGGTCAAACTCAAGTCTGATTCATACCTTGTTCAAAAGTCTTGTAAGATAAATGTACAATCTTGGCTAGTTAGTTAAAACATCTGAATCTCAGAAAAACCTTAACTACATTCTAAAACAAATGTTGTACATGTCCATTCTTACATCACCATCAAAAAATACAAACAAAAAAAATATTACACATGCAAAGTCATCACATAGTACAGAAAGCCAGTAAATCCTGTACAGTCTATGGTGCCACCGACAAGTTATCAACAAATCATTCCATCCATTCCATATGCATACATCATATAATTAGAAACATCGCATTCATAATAACACATGCATACATCAACATAAATAAATGTGCATAAAATAAACAATAAATCATGACAAGTGTATAACCAAAAATAAATTCATGTATATATATCACCAAAATGCCCTTGAGGCTACAATAAGTCGGTCCTCTGACCTCACAAAAACATCAAAAACTCAAAAACCCCAAGCCTAGGGAGTCGGCCACCATGATCACGTAGGATCGATGCGACTGGAACTACCCCTAGTGGTGTGGGTCCTATGGGACCTCTCAGGGTGGCTACTGCTAGCCCCCGCATCATGCCCACTAGCGCTACCCTCACCCACCCACCTACGATGAGAGGAAGCAGACTGCTCAGTCTCACTATCTCTCATTCGACGTGAAGATCCACCTCCAGTGAGCTCAGGTAACTGCCCACCGAGGTGGATAATCTCTGCCTCCAAATCCAATCGATGTCGGACCCAATCCACCTCCCACCGATGGTACGCAGCCAATGCATCATCGCTATGCCAACTGAGTCCGTAGGAGATCCCTCTCCCATGAAGCATCTATGTCCCCATCCCATTGGTGTACAACCAATGTCGTTCTCTCCTCTACCAACTGAGTCCGTAGGAGATCCCTCTCTTATAGAACCTCCTCATGCTCCTCATCTCATCTCCATAGTAGATCCTCCAATCATGCTATCTCAGCATGATACCTAGCCTCCATGTCCCCTGGGACTGCCTGAGGCATGGGCATCTCAAGATGATGGGCTGCTCCAGCACCCACTACTCCAAAACGTCCTATATATCTACTTTTTGAAACCCCTAGGTCATCCCCAGTCAAGTCGTCAACCTCCACCATATCCGCATCATCGAGCGGAGCTCCCCAACCCTCCCTCGATGCCTCTACATCCTCACCACCTACTACCGCATCCGTACCTCCTAGAGGCCCCTCACCCCATCCATCTCGATTCCATCCACTGGTCATACTCTATAGTCACCCCCGACATTGTCCACGTCAGGGACATCAATCACTACATCCGACTCCTCACCCAATGGCTCAATGATCGACCAAGCCAGAGTCCTCTCATCACCCCGACATCGATAGATCAAAGGCTCACCAGGAAATCCCTAGTGCACCCCAAACTATCGAGTCACCCAAATGTACAAGAAGTACTCCTGCTCGGTCCCATGTCACCCGATCAACCACCTCCCCTACACCCCATCGGAGCCACTCCCCAACCTCAAGCCGGTAGACATCCTAGTATGGATGCTCAGAACACCTCCCCTGGAGCAAGATGCGAGAAGGCATCGACATAGTGCCCTACGACACCTGCCCATCATCGACTCTGCCCCTACTCCTCTGACCTCCGCCATAGAGCAGCATAACCAATCTCCCTATCCACCATCTCTACCCGAGTGGTCCAAGGCAATCCCTACGGTCGCTCCACAACTATGTGCTGCCACCCCCAACACTACAATAGGTAGCTGCATCCAATCCCCTTTCACCTCGAAATGGACCTCGTACAACTCATCATAAAGTTATGCCAGTAAGGTCTGACCCCACCTCATAATCAGTGGCACTGAGGTCGGACACTCCACAAGTCTAAACACCACCTCAAGCAGGTTCCAAGGGAACCTCACACCTGAGGAGTCGAGAAGCAGCATGTTGGAGATGAGAGTCATGAGCAGTGCATGCCTCACTCCCAACACGCCCTTCTCCAACCACCATCGCACCAAAATCTTACCAATCAGGCAGTCCCCCTCTACCCTCTCCACCGCCTCATCCACCCCCATCTCCATCGCATGCCCAAAGCACCATGTCAACACCACCATCCGTTGATCACGAGGAGTAGTCCGAATGGGCAGCCCATCTATCAAAATCCATAGAATCTGATAAACGTCCTCCAAAGTCACTATCATCTCCCCTATTGGGAGATGAAAGGTGTTGGTGCAAGGATCCCACAAATTGATCGGGCGATAGATATGCCCGATCCCCCACCACAAGCTCTAACCGAGTCACCTGCTTGAGCCCAAGGGCATCAAGCCACTCCCAATCCGCCATAGTCAATGCCTCCCATGCTTCAGAAAATACCGTCTGACGGTACCGACTCTTCACCACCTACAAAACAAAACAACACAAAAACATTAAAACATGACAACAAAAATAAACTATACAACACATTATACAAATGTACAACAAAAACATTTAATAAACTGTACAACAACATTAACAAAATGTACAATACAAACATTCAAAAAAATCAATAAACAACACAAAATAAAACAAAATTTTAACCTAGGGTTTTTAACTCTAGTTTAAACAAAAAAAAAAACAAAATTTTAACCTAGGGTTTTTAACTCTAGTTTAAACAAAAAAAACAAAATTTAAACTAGGGTTTTTAACTCTAGTTAAACAAAAAATAAAATTTAAACTAGGGTTTTTAACTCTAGTTTAAACAAAAAACAAAATTTTAACCTAGGGTTTTTAACTCTAGTTTAAACAAAAAAAAACAAAACTTTAAACCTAGGGTTTTTAACTCTAGTTTAAACAAAAAAAAAAAAAAAAAAAAAAAACAAAATTTTAACCTAGGGTTTTTAACTCTAGTTTAAACAAAAAAAAACAAAATTTAAACCTAGGGTTTTTAACTCTAGTTTAAACAAAAAAAAAACAAAATTTAAACCTAGGGTTTTTAACTCTAGTTAAACAAAAAAAAAAATTAACCTTTTAAAAAAAAAAAAATAAAACAAAAATACAACAAAAATTTTAACCTAGGGTTTTTAACCTTAGTTTAAACTAAAAAAAAAAAAAACAAAATAAAAAAAATTTTAAACTAGGGTTTTGATCTTAGTTTAAAACAACGCAACAAAATACAAATACAAAACAATTAAACTAGGGTTTTGATCTTAGTTTAAACGGAAAAATAAAATATAAAATAAATTACGGTTTTGAACTATAAAATAAAAACAAACAAAATAAAGCGAGGAGCACCTACCGGTCTTGCCTCGGCTCCGCCACTCGACGATCCGGTCCATGCACTCATGGTATCCATGAAATCTCGACAGCGCTCCGCTACGCAGACTCGAACTCCTCCTCACAACTCCAAATCGCCAGAAAAACAAAGTGCAAATGAGCCCAAAACCTAGTTTTGGCCCTTATATAGGCTTTTAGGCCTATAATCATTCCACCCTAGGATGAGCACTCTAGTTAGCACTCGTCCCACCCTAGGACGATTACAAAACTAGTATTCATCCCACCCTGGGACGATTACAGAGCAAGAAAATCAAAACAACAAAACTGCATCCAAAATGCACCAAAAACAACAATAAAATTGCCAAACAAAGGCACCTTTGCGCCTACGATTCTTGGCATCCAAAACCAATATTGGGGTCACAAATCCTCACTATCCTACTCCCTAAGAAGGCTACCATAGCCGGACCACTCCACGGGAGGAAGGATTTTCGAGAATTTCATCCCCAAAAGGCATCACAAAAAGGGTCCAAACCCACCCAAAAATAACAATAACATTGCCAAACAAAGGCGCCTTTGCGCCTAACATTCTTGGCATACAAAACCAATATCAAGGCCACAAATTATCAATATCCTACTCCCTAAGAAGGCTACCATAGCCGGACCGCTCCACAGGAGGACAAATTTTTGACAATTTCAGCCCCAAAATGCATCACAAAAGGGTTAAAACCCACCAAAAATAGGTCAGATTGTTGGGAAACTGCATAAGCATTCAACGGAAAACAATTGAAGGCACCCTTACAAAAGTCATCTTGGGTCAAGTGACTCATCACTTTTCTCATTTCGGTCATTCCCTCATCGATTCATCGCTTGAGGGGGTAGTCACACTTAGTCACCAATCAACAAATACACACCCAATCAAGGAAATGGCATGCATTCAAAGAATCATTGACAAAGACAATCACGCTCCTGCTTGGGGCAGCAAACAAGCAATTATCACAAGCTGATCAAACACTTGGCATTCTAGAATCATGAACTCAAGGTTCCCATAGACAAAAGGTTGCGCCCTTTGCCTATTCATGACTGAACAATGTCCAAGATCAAGTAACACCTCACCAAAAAAGGTTAACACTTGAATTAAGCTCCTTAGCTCGTCAGAAGCAAGGATTCAAGAATGCGTGCCCTTTCCATACTTGGGGCATCAAAATTTGGTTAGGTTACTGAGAAACCCTAATCATTAGTGCTTTGGTTATCTATTTTTGCTCAAGCACTGTGCCACGCACAGCGCATCCCAAAAAGGGGCATCTGTAGACACCAAAACAACACCAATCCGATTATGTGACGACAAGCACTGATCGAATTGACATACATAGCCCCTAGGGCAGCCCCTAGAGGTTAAAAAGTGGTCCTAACCACTCCCACAATAGTTTTGGAAGGTCAGAGGTCAATTTGGCACCTTTCAAGCACTCTGCTCCCTACTCGTTCCACCCTGGGACGATTACAAACTGGTATTCGTCCCACCCCGGGATGATTAGCAGCATTCGCTCCAGGGTGGGGCGAATAGCAGGTTTGATGGGAAAAAGGTCAAACCTTGACAAATGGCAGCTCAGATCCACCACTCAACTCCACCTTCAATGCATGGGAGTGCGAGTGAGCATTTTTGAGCTCAAAGAGGTAGTCATGGAGCCCTTAATCAGGGAGGAATCTTCTCTCCCCTGGGAAGGCATGATGGCCAAGTGGCGCCTCTGCATGCTCATTCACAAGAGACCCTCAGGTCTATAAAATGGTGAGTCTTCTCACCCCAAAAAAGGATAGAGAAGGAGCATTTGGAGCAATGGAGTGCTGTCGAATTACATCCTCACCCCTCACTTGTGCTTCTTACATCCTTGATCTCTCTTTTGGAAGGGAGGTTATTGGGTGAACATTGGAAGCGCAATCTGGACCCAAAACCCAAACATTTGGCCACAATACCCCACCCAATTTTTTGACACAACCCCCTAGGAGGTTTTGGACCCATCCCAAGTGGATTGGTGCCGAAACCAAGCCCCAAACGATGGGCGTCCCGCCCCTGGGCGCCCCCCGTACTGTCGCAGTCCTAATCGCCCCACCCCGGAGTGATTAGAAATCTGTAGTATATTTCCTTACTATTTCTTTTGCATTTTATTTTATGTCATTCATATATGCTGCCATTCAAATTTCATGCCATTCGATGAGTTTTGACTGTGTTTTCATTGTTTTTCGCTTTCACTAACATACAGGGAGCATCTTCGGATACAGGGCGATCGGGGCTGAATCTACAAAATCCGACCTTCTGGGTCATCTCAAAATGCCCCATTTTGCCTAACCCCAACTTTGCAGGTGTTTTGGAGGCCTCTGGATGGGACATTTAGGAGGTTGCTTTCTGACATTTTATGACAGTCCTAATCGTCCCACCCCGGAGCGATTAGAAATCTACAGTATATTTCTTGATTGTTCCTTTTGCAGTGTGTTCATGATAGTGTTTGCATGCTTCTATCCAAATTTCATCTTATTCTGACATGTTTTGATTACCGTTTTAATTATTTCATGCATGCATTAACCGGAGGCCTTGGGGATTGCATATTTCCCTCCATCCGTAGGTGCTATTAATCGTTTGCTATTTCTTTGAACGTAGGATCTCGACACCGGAGGGGCAGCAAGGAACTACAGATGCATTCATGCAAGCGGCGGTGACGTTTGGCCCACCCATTTCAAATGTGGGCACGCGGAAGATCCCGAAGGGAAGCGTACCATCCGTGGTGTAACAAAGCTATATCTAACGCTCCTAGCTCCTAAAAAGGAAGGAGACGTATTGTAACCTGGTCTCAAAGAAAAATTAATAAAATAAAGGGCTGCACTTTACATTTGCTTTATATCTCATTTCAGTTCGTTTGTTTTCCCTTTTTCATGCACTTTAGTCCTTTGTTCATTTGTAGGACTTAGCGTTTCGTATGCTTTTGTTTGCATCGCACCCGGTATGCCTATGGGCTTCCGTATCCTCGTGCTTTCACTAAGGAATTAATAACCTAGTTTTCTTTAAATGAGTCATCATTGACAATGATGTTGCCCATTATACCAATTCTACCTACTATAACAATACAACTAATGAGATGAAATAAGATGATAATTTAGAGACATTGATAAATGGGAAAAGTTACTTCATTACTATTAGTGATCGGTACCAAAGCACCTCTAAAATAACTATATCCTCTAATGAAGAGGATCAATATAGATGATCATAAACTACACAAGATAAAAAATTCTTAGATACATAATCATAAGAGAAAAATGGACATGAGAAGGTCTAAAATACCATTGTATTTTAGGATATTAGGAATGAGCCTCAAATCAACTTTATCTAAGTAGTTTAGGAGGAGGGAAAGTAGATTGAGCCTTGACATAGCAACCAAATTGGTGATCTTACCATCATAAACTTAAGTAATCCTTGATTGGGTACCATAAAATTATTTAAAATCGTAGGATAAACATTAAAATCAAGGAATAATCAAATGAATATATTGGTCAAACATATAACACCAAGGTATGTATACTACCAAGGTCTAGATGAGGTCTAATTCCTTCTTCATAAAATCAATGATAGTTTTATTAATTGTAGAAATACCAACTATATAAAAGGTAACTAATAGATAAAATATTACTGACATAATATGTGAGAAAAAGATAACCCAAACAAGATAGGAAAATAAGACTTGATAGAGCAACAATAACTTTAGAGGATTTAGCACCATGGATTTCATCCCCCAAGGGACCAAGACTAGATGTCCTTGTCATAAAAAAATTTAAAGAAATTTTGATGAAATTATTCATTCCTCTAGACAAAGTGATAAAGGTTTCCATTGTTTTAGCCTTGGAATTTTATATTTAATTTACAACATACATAATAATCATCCAATGGTTCCCTTAATGGTATTTTCATCTTTATCGATTAATACCTATAGTAATTTTGATGATTACAAAATGTAAAAGCAAATTACAATGGTAGAAATGTTATGAGAATATATAGTGGATCTATTAAAAATTATGGCATGAGATAAAGTTATCATTATTAGAATTATAGAGAATAGTGCCTACAAGAACTTAACTAGGGATGTAATGAGATTGTTACAACTAGAGAATAAAATGAAGAAGATGATAAGGATAATTCAAGGTGTGTATTCAATAGTTAATGTGAAGAAAATACCCTTTCCATAGACACAAATCCTAGAGATGATGAAATATCACTTATAGAGGTACCATAAACTAAAGAAATAGTTTGACACAATTGAATTAACTGGAAAATGTAAAGGCAATAGATCAAGTTTCTAAAAAACATAGTTGTCATATTGTATAACTTGGATGAATGCTAAAAGGGAATTACAACTTGTTATAATTGAAAGAAAAAAAAGAGGACTATAAGAAGAGAATCAATCAGGATATTATGATGCTATAGAAATATATCTTTTAAAATATCAAAATAGTGAATTGGCCAAAGCTTGCCACCAAATATGATTAGCAATTGACATAGATGTTATTGGGGATGGTGACCTAGGGGACAACACAAAAGGATAAAGCAATAAAGAATTTGACATTACTAGAAAAAAATCCTTTATCATGAATATATTAGTTATATAGATAATTTTTTGGCAAGAAGATCAATAAGCTCACATATTTTTTGAACAAAAACTAGATGAGGTGATAGATGTCACTAGATCCAAAAAAAAAGTTGACCATCTAATACTTGGATTCTTAAAAATGATAAAAAATTAGAATAGTATTCATTGATAATATATTGAGTAGTACAAAAATTTGGAGATGTTTATGTTGACTTAGAACGTCCAAAAGTGTATGTTGAAGGCCAATTGAGTACCCTCATGCTTCCTTGATTTTGAATTTGTGGAATAATATTGTTTGGTTTAGGATGAAACAATAGATAACTTGAAGGGAATTCTAGTAGTGGCTAAAGAGAGTTGGAACCAATGACTTTCATTGGTGTTCTAGGTTAGTGCTACAACATTATTTCAGCTTTGGTAGTTGATCTATAATTTACAACTCACATACTAATCATCCAATGGTACCCTTATGGGAATTTGCATCTATAATGATTAATACCTACAATAATTTTAATGATTACAACATGTATAAGCAAATGAACAATTGTAGACTTGATGAGAATATATATTTTATATAATTAAAATTATGGCAAGTGAGAAAGTTTCCATTATTATATTCATAGAGAATAGTGCCTACAAGGAGTTAACAAGGGATGTAATGAGATGATAAGGATAATTTAAGACATGTATTCAAAAGTCAATGTGGGGACAACACACTCTCCATAAGTACAAATCCTATAAATGATGAAATATCTTATAAAGGTACCGTAAACTAAAGCAATATATTAACACAATTGAATTAGTTATAAAATGTAAAGACAATGCTCAACAAAATTTACTTTTCATATTGTATAACTTGGAAAAATAATAAAAGAGCATTAAGACTTGTTATAATTGAAATACAAAGTAGAATAAATAAGAGCATCAATGAGGATATTAAGAGGCTATAGAAATATATATTTTAAAATTTAAAATAGTAAATTGGAAAATCCTACCACCAAGGATGATTAGCAACTGGTGTAGAGGTTATTAGGAATGATGACCTAGAAGAAATTTAAAATGATAAAGCAATAAAAGATTTGGAATCACTAGAAAAATGATTCATCGTTAGTATGCTAGTTATATAGATAAAGTTTTAGCAAGAAGATCAAGAAGCTCAAATATTGTTTGAATAAAAACTTGATGAGGTGATAGATGTCACTAGAGCTAGATAAAATGATAACCATCTAACACTTGGATTATTCAAAATGATAAAAATTTAAAATAGCATTCATTGATAGTATGTTGAGTAGTGCCAAACTTTGAAAATGTTTGTATTAACTTAGAACCTCCAAAAGTGTATGTGGGAGGTCAATTAAGTACCCTTATGCTTCCATGATTTTTAATTTGTGGAATAATATTGTTTGGTTTAGGATGAACTAATAGATAATTTGAAGGGAATTTTAGTAGTGTTTAAAGATAGTTGGTAGCAACCCTTGCATTAATGTCACATGTCAACACTACACTATTGGGTTACTTCTATTGTTAGTGGTTAGCTACTACTTAGTAACTAGATGACACCTAGTTAGTGAGTAGAAAATAAGAATAACCCTTCAATAGGTGCCTTACTATCCCCAACATACATGGAAGGATATCATATTGTAAAGTGGAGGGACATAAAGAATTAGTAATATATTAAATGATTTCATTTTATGTTGTGTGTTTGCATATTCTAGGTAATCATCTACAATAATTTATATTTATGTAAATTGTCACTAAGATTTATAATAATATAGTAAAACTAGAGTTGTCTCCCCACCTATTGTCTCTTTACAAGAGCTCACAAGATCACCATAAGGAATAAAAGAAAATAAATTTATTTTCTCACAAGGATTACAATCAAAATTCATCAATGTTATGCAACAAACAAGTACTAAAAACATCCATAAATTACTTATAAGACTAATTATAAGTAATTTTAATATCTTTTCTAATACAAGAATTTAAGACTTCCAACACATTTTTATTTGATAGAAAATGTTATACTTCTTAATTCTTCTATTTTGTCTTATATAATTCCTAATACAAAGGTTTATAATATTATGCAATTAAAAAAAACGCATTTGATTTCTAACCTTGCCCAACCTACTATTCTTCAAGATATATAACGAGTACAATAATTAATAAGGGTTATTTATGCATACCCAAACAAATCCATTTACTTATAAAAATATGTCCCTTACTTGTCATAGTATCCTTCTTTCATAATAATTTATGGCATATATGATTTATTAAACTTAAAAATTTTGCTTAGTTTAATTTTTAAGAAACTTACTCTTACCTTAACTGATCATGTTTATATATGAGATTGGATTTACAAGGATATATAGCATTGATTGTATCAATGTTAACATTTTGAAATGATATTTTTGATAATTTAAATATATTAAATAAATTAGAAAATAATTCATATGACAATATATTTGAAGAATTGGAAAATGAAAGCTCATAATTTCTAGTATATCATCACCAACATAATAGCTTTTATCATAGGTCTTGGGTAGAATAAATAGAAATAAATAAAAAATACCATATAGGTTATCCTCACATCATTAAATAATTTACTTATCTATTTGATCAACATACAAATCTCATGCAACTTTTATCATCAAGGGCAAGCGGTGGATTGCAATAGTCTTGTGGGGTAGAAAATTTGGCTATAAGCGGTGGATTGTGATAGTCTTAGGAGGTAGAAAATTTGGCTATAGGTGGTGGATTATTAGGGTGATCTACTTTTTGTTTAAGAAAATATATAGAGGTGGATGTAGTTTGTTGACACATCTAGCAGTTGTAAATGTTGAGGTGTTTGTAGTTCTCCATTAAAAATATGATGAGGAGATAAATGTTACGGTGATAAAGGATACAGTGTAAGTAGAATATGTTAGTTTATTTTTAAGGTTTCAAAAGTTTCTTTTTGTGTGTTAAATTTTTTTCCTAAATGACAAGCAATAAAATCTAGCAACACAACAATATAAAATAACCACATAAAAAATTATAATAGCCTCCACCGAGGGTTGTTTGGATAAGGCTAGAAACCCTAGTTTTTAGATGAGGGGAGCTCTGTAATTGACAATGCAAGCAAGTTCTTCCATAGTTGCAGACTTATACTTTACTTGGAGGGATTGAACTATTTCTTGCTTGATGGAGATTGAAGAGGAACTTTTAGACTTCTTGGAGAACCCATTTGAGGGGAAGAGTATCTTTTCAACTCTAAGGGTCAAGGATCCCATTTTTGGACAAGACTTAAAAGTTGAAAACTGGGGGTCTTTGGTTTTTTCAAGTGGCTAGAATAAGACTATAGGTCATTAGAATTTATTGGACAAATGGGATCCTATGTTAGTAGGTTCTAATCATGTTGGATTTCCTATTGAATGATCACTCTCAAGAGTCTCAGAACACTCTTCTTAAGTGGTTGGACTAATAAATGAGCAAGTATTTCATTGCAAAAAAAACTTGAGCAGGCTCCCATCATCCTAGATTCACTTTACCTAAAGAAGTTTTCTTTTTTGGTTCTGGTTTTATTGGTAAAGGTCTTGATTTAGAGGCCCTAAGTAGAGTGAATCAAAAATTTCAACCAACACAGACTACAACCCAGGTAATTAAAGTGGGTAAGGCACATAAGTGGTTAAAAATAAAAGGTTAAAGATCATAATGGTACTTGGGGAAGGCCTATAGATGGAACAAGATCTGGATTTTTTGAGGAAGGCCCTTATTGGTAAATTTTATGGATTTCAAATAGCTAATAATACACTAAATGAATGGTTACAAAAGGTATGTGTCCCAATTTTAGGATATGGGTGGATTTGTTAATTACTTGCCAAAGGATGGATATGTTTCCTTTTTTAGCTTGAGGGATATGCACAAAACGTTTTTGGAGGCTATTGGTATTGGGGGTTTTTTTTTTTGGCTTTGAAATCTTGGACAACTTGCTTTGATCCTAGGACTAAATTTTCTAGGAAAATCCTGATCTAGGTAAAAATTTTAGGTTTGTCAATGGAGTTATGGTCACAAAAAGCATTGAAAGAGAATGGAGATTCATTAGTTAACCTTAGATATAGAAGTTTCTTTCAAATCTAGTGTTTTTTAGTCTATAGCTAGGGTTTTGGTTGAGATGAATATTAGTGAATGTTTACCAAACTATATGAGATAGTTGTAGGGAATATAGTTCATAATCAAATACTGGACTATTTGAAGATTCCTTTTAGATGTGTTCATTGTGATGTTTATGGAAACATTTTTAAGAAATGTACTCAATATTTCACATAGAAAGTTTGGAGGAGAAAACAAATGACTAGTGAGGATTTCAAGTCAGCCAACAACAATCAAGAGATACCTATTTTTTAAAGTTTAGTAGTCTCCTTGATTCAACCAAAACAAGTAAAAATATGTTTACTTTGGTAGTTCACAAATTTTCTTAGGAATATTTTTGATTCATATATAGGATTACCAATATTCTAGTTGGGTGAAGCCTATTCAGTGAGGATATTGATAATGTATAATTAATACCCTTCTATAATAACCTTGTCAACCCCTATTAATTCAAGCATGGATAAACCTTGGAAGAGGGTCCTGGCCTCTACGAAATTGTTGGTTTAACAACCAAAGGCTAGAACAATTTCTTCACTAGAGTTTTTGATCAATCCTTCAACTCTTGCCATTCTCGTATTTCCTTTGGATGCTCCATCAAAATTAAATTTAATCCAATCCAAAGGGGGAGAGATCCATTTGGTTTATAGCCTACTCGAGTCAGCATGAGGGGAACTAGGGACCCGAATGGATAACCCTTGGCTAGCATAGAGAGAAACCTAAAAAGGAGAAACATTAGAGGGGGTGAAAGAGATAACTAAAATATTTTTAACTAAATCACTAGGAATTCTGAAACCCATGGAGGAGGTGTTTGAAGAACGATATTTAAAGGCCCTACAATTCCTTTATTTCTAAACCCTCAAAAGAAATAAGGGAGACAAAGCTTTTATAGGATATGACATTTGGGGCTAAGGAAGGGAGAAAATGACCAATGATAAAAAAGTATTTTAGAAAATTTGGGACCACCAAATTGACTCCCAAGGTTGAAAGAAGAAAGAAAACAATATCCAAGAATAAAGAGCGTTCTAAAAGAAGATGTTGAGTGTTTTCTTCATGAGCTCCACACAGAAGGGTATTGAAATTAATAATTTAAATTTTAATTATTTAACTAATTACAAATATTTAAAATAAAATCAAATGATATTAACTCACCCGATTATATTCCTCAAAATTTGAGAAGGAGATCTAAATTTAAATTTTGCCTAGAGATACATGCATAACTATCAAATTATTGTAATACTACTATGTGATAATGATGTACTATGAGTAGGGCCTATTCCAATCCCATATAACCAATTGAAAAAAATCAAAATAAATATTTATCTTTTCTTATTTTTTTCTTTAATACTTATAAATATATTTACATCAAATATACAAATATATTTTTCTTATAAATCAAATAATAATTAACTCATGAACATTTCATACACCTTCAAATTCGTAAAGTAGATAATATATTTATCTATTTTTACTCATATATATCCTTTTAAAATCCTTAGAATCTATTGCTTATCTTTAATTTAAAATTCTTTTATTAATAAATATAGTAATCTCAGGTTATATGGGGTAATTTTTTAAAAATAATCTTAATTTGTTTAATATTCTATGTTAAGTATTTTTATAAACGCTATAAATTCTATAGAAAAATCATCATAATATATGATTTTAATATTTGCTATCCACCTTAAAGGGTTTTTGGTTCAATGGTTGAGAGAAATGGATGAAACTAGATAGCCCACACTAAAGTTCAAATCTTGGCGGTATCAAATGAGCTGTATAACTTGACGTGACTAGGTTTTTTTATTTTTTTAGCTGTATAACTTGATATGACTAAATAGATGTAAAAGAGAAAGAACAACCCTTTCAAAACCCTAAAAAAACATAAAAATTACCAACTACATTACACTATGTAAATTTTCTTCTCATAATTACTAGCATTTTATTATTATAAAATTTTAAATTATTATATAAAAGTTTAATTTTTTTTACTATTACATAAAAATTTAATATTTTTTCTTTCAATTATTATTCTTGTATAAAAAAAATTAACAACTTTTTAAACTCATTTCAAATTTTTCTATTATATATTTTTTTTATTACATAGGAAAGTTGGTTAGTGCCACTTAACTATTTTTAGTAAGTGGCTAGGGCGGGGTTCAAACCACAAGAATGCTCCCAATAAACCTATTGATCTCGTTTTTGTTGACCCAACATGAGATGGGGATCACAGATCGCTCGAAATTTGTACCGTCATTGTCAGTCTCATTCTTGTTGACCCGGAGTGAGATGGGGACCATCGATCGCTTGTCAGTCTCATTCTTGTTGACCCGGAGTGAGATGGGGACCATCGATCGCTCAAGAATCGTATCGTTGTCGTTTTGTTGACCCGGCATGAGATGGGGATCACAGGTTGCTCAGAATTTTTATTGTCATTGTCAGTCTCATTCTTGTTGACGCGGAGTGAGATGGGGACCATCGATCTCTCGAGAATCGTATCGTTGTTGTCGGTCTAACATGCACTCAAAAGATTCAAAATAAATGCTCGAAATTCGTACCATCGTTGTCAGTCTCGTTCTTGTTGATCCGGAGTGAGATGGGGACCACTGATCACTCAAAAATTGTACCGTCGTCATCGTCATCGGTCTAATACGTACTCAGAGGATTCAGAGCAAACTATACCTTTGCAAAGGATTGACTTCCCTCTAAGATTTGAACCTAAATCTTTTCTTGATAAATGCCCAACCACAACTACACTTACCAATCCAACCATTGCAAATACTGTTCCTATTATAATCAACTACCATTCTCAGTAGCATGTGATGACAGGCCACTATATGTCTAGCTGTTAACCACCCATTTCGATGTCTGAGCTTTTAATGTCTTGTGTGCACACTCAACCCCTCGTGATGTGATTGCCTTCTGCTATAAGCGATGACTTCAATTACTAAACCTCACCCATTTCAATGTCTGAGTTTTTAATGTCTTATATAAAATCATCTACCATTTCAATGTCTGAGTTTTTAATGTCTTATATATCTTTTAATGTCTTATATATAATCATCTACCATTCTCAGTAGCTTGTGATGACAAGCCACTATATGTCGTGAGGTTAGCCACCCATTTCGATGTCTGCGTTATAATCACTCAACCCCTCCTGATGTGATTGCCTTCTGCTATAAGCGATGATTTCAATTACTAAAATGTATTATATTACCTTTGGGCTGAGAAGAACTCAGTCCAGTGGCAAGTTGGATTTCTAATATTGGAGTACCTTGGGCTCAGACGAACTCAAATGCTAGTTGGAAGTGAATAATTTAATATTGGAGTACCTTGGGCTCAGACGAACTCAAATGCTAGTTGGAAGTGAATAATTTTTCAATTATATACCTTTAAAAGAGAGGTTTGGAGAGAACTTTTTTACAGAACTAAGTAATAAGATACTTTTTACATAAGCCATAAAGTTGCATCTTTTTAAAACGAACTTACCTTTCTACTGCGATAATAAAAAATAACTGAGTGTGGTGATAAACATGGTAAAAGAAGAGGAAGAATTTTTTTGGTCTAAGAGAATTGGTTATATTCATAATTATTTTTTATTATTAAACAGGGTTATGTGGTATCTAGTTAAAGTTAATATGATGTGAGATGATGTATGTCGCGGGAACTCTCGGTGTTCTTATAGTCCTAGATGAGACTACTTCTTTTACTAACTGACATCACCAAAATTTGAATCTAAATCTCTTACTGCCCATCAAACTAACACTTACCAATCTACTAAAGATTATATTATATAGTTTAAAGATTATATTATATAGTTTTTAATGTAACTTATATGATCCAGGTGTCAGTCAACTGAAACGATAGATCGAGTGAAACGTATATAAGGTCGTTGAAACTCGCGGATGACATGTGACTATCCAAGAAACAAAACAAAGCAAAATAAAATAATTTAGATATGGGAGACACCTTCTAAGGTGGGTTCTTATTAAATTATATTGGAAAGATATCGCTGACATTTATAGATCTGAATCCAATCAACGACGAGAGGTAAAAGACACTAAACGGCTGGCACAATGCAATGAAGCTTATCCGCTGCCATAAACTTGTCAATCACTTGCCTATAAGTTCTATGTCATTGCTTTGTGGAATCGTAGTTTGCACAACAGTCTATGGGAGATGGCGATTTCTGCCACAGTTATAGCATTTGCAATTTTAATTCCGATCTTCTTCTGGCTTTTAAGCGGTGTATTTAGAGGTGTGAAAAAGAATAATGCAAGGTTGCCACCAGGACCATCTCCATGGCCTATCATTGGGAATCTCCATCAGTTGGGGAAAATTCCTCACCATGGGCTTCAAAAACTGGCGGAGCAATATGGCCCCATAATGTTTCTGAGACTGGGTTCTGCTCCCACCGTGGTAGCTTCCTCTTCTGAGGCGGCAAAGGAGTTCCTGAAAACCCACGACTTGATTTTTGCGACCAGACCAGCATCGGCCTCTGGTAAATACATAGCTTATAATTACAAGGATATTATATTTGCTCCATATGGTCCATACTGGAGAAACATGAGGAAAGTCTGCGTGCTAGAATTGCTGACGGGTAAGCGAATTGAATCTTTCAAATCTGTGCGAGAGGAAGAGGTGTCTCTCATGATACGCTCCATAGCCAAGAAAAGCGGGGAAGGCAAAGTTGCGGTGGATGTGAGCAAGAGCATATCGTCCTTCACAGCCGATACGACTTGGCGAATAATAGCGGGCAGGAAATACGCCGACCACGATTTGGCTGGCAGTGGCAGTGGTAGTAGCAGCGGCATCGGGATCGGTATCGGCTTTAAGGAACTTTTGGAGGAGATTTCGGTGTTGGTGGGAGCTTTCAACATTGGAGACTTCCTTCCTTATTTAGATTGGCTTGACTTGCAGGGTTTCAAGAGGCGCATGAAGAAAGCAAACAAGTTGTTTGACGGAATTGCTGAAAAAATAATAGACGAACATGTGGAAGGTAGGCGAAAACTTACTAAAGTGAAGAACAAGGATTTAGTTGATGTACTCCTGGACACGAACGACGCCGACATCCAAATCACACGACAAGAGAGGAAGGCAATTATTTTTGTAAGTCTCTCGTGTTGACCATTACATATCTCTGTCAAATGCAATGGAAAGCTAATAGATCAAATTGAAAAATAGCACAACCAACTAAAATAAAGATACTTATATCCATTTCCTAGCTTATTAGCCTCTTTGTCTACAAGCTATGGCTAGCAACCTCCCCACAGTAAAAATGACATTTCTGACCTGCTTGCAGCAATGGATGAAAAAAACTTCACAATTAATTCCGATCCTTAAGTGTGCCGGTTTATTGACAATAGTTGCTAGACGATGCTACCAAATGTATCAAAACTAGTCTTATTTTTATCTGTACCTGTTAACATCCGCTATTGATGTAGAACTAACATTAATTACAGGTGTATATGAGGGTTGTAGATATTTCTTTTTTGTGTAATGAATGACATAATGTTTTGTTTTGTATCAAATAATCTGCTGCCAAAATTATTTTTGTTGTTGCCTGCGGTAGATAAGTTGGCCTCCTTAACCCCAATATTATCGAGCTTATATTTAAATGGAATCAAGAGTATGTATCTTTAATTCAATTCCACCTATTTGTTGGCTCTCATACTTTTTATTACTTTGGATGCTCATCAAGCTGACTGCCTCTTCCCAACAAAGTTAGTCCTCCGTAGTCACATATTATGCCAACAATTATTTATTTTTATCGCAATATATATATATATATTCCTTGGAATATGATAATATAGCCTGTTAATCTAGCAACCAACTCAAGTCCCTCAGCGGCCGTATACTTATAAACGGTTCTCTGTGTTTATTTTGTCCATGTACTTTTAAATTCTCGACAAAATCGTTATTGATCCTGATGCATTTACTGTGATATGTACAGGATATGTATGCTGGTGGGATGGAAACTACGGCGACAACATTAGAATGGGCAATGAGTGAGCTTCTGAGAAACCCTCATTCATTAAAGAAATTGCAGGACGAATTTGAGTGTGTAATAGGCAAAGATCGAATATTAAGCGAGGCTGACCTTGCAAGAATGGAATACCTGCACTGTGTCGTGAATGAGACGTTACGATTACATCCAGCAGCGCCATTACTGCTTCCCCACGAATCTACACAAGCTTGCACTGTGAAGGGACCTGATCGCAGCTACTTTGTACCCGCAAAAACAAGGCTTATCGTGAACGCATGGGCAATAGGAAGAGATCCAACTGTGTGGGAAGATCCGCTGGTATTCAAGCCTGAAAGATTTATGGGGATGAATTTTGATGTTATAAATGACCAAGACATGAGGATGCTTCCGTTTGGGGCAGGGAGAAGAGGATGTCCGGGGGCTTCTATGGGGCTTGCCACTGTCAAGATTGCATTGGCTCAGCTGGTGCACTGCTTTGATTGGAAACTTGAAGGAGATCCATATCACTTAGATATGACTGAAATTTTTGGAGCCACCACACGCAGAAAAACTCATCTTTTTGCTATTCCAACATTCAGGCTGAATCTGCCTTCTTCTTTCTTCGTAGAATAAATGTTTACTGCATTGTATAGGTATTGCTGTTGTTATTTGAAGTAGTTTTAGCTTTCCTTAGTCCATCGAAAAAGTTGTTTCTGACTCAGAGGCTATATTTGAATTTATCTCACTATTAAACCCGAATAGAGTTTGTACTAAAAAAATGTCAACGTTTAGCTTGTTTTTTAAATCAATGTTTATCTTGTGCTTGCCCACAAATTTTGGTTGTTGATAATTATTGGATGAATGCCGAACGGCTTCCTCTATTATATTGAGAGTCGGCAAAATATCTATATATATATATATATTTTCCTTCACAATAAAATATTAAATCTTTTTAAAATATATGTGCTTAGTTGTGAGGTATTTAGATTATTCTTTTACATTACATTTTTATTAATTTATGGAACGAATTTTATAGTATTAAAATGCTACAAGGTGTTATGAATGGTCAGAAAAGCATTTCTTTGTGAGCATGTATTTAGATTAATTAATTTTTTAAATCAATGTTTATCTTGTGCTTGCCCACAAATTTTAGTTGTTGACAATTATTGGATGAATGCCCTCTATTATATTGAGAGTCGGCATATTATATATATATATATATATATATATATATATATATATATATACAAATATAAAATTGGACTTTTTAAAAATATATGTGTTTAGTTGTGCGGTATTAATAAATTAAGAAAGAAGTTGAACTTAGTAGATTAATTTTTTACATTTAATAAATTTTTATTAATTTATATTATAAAAAAATATTAAAATGAATCGAATTTTATATATTAAAATACACAAGGTATTATGAATGATCAAAGAAAACATTTTTTTTTTAATATGTTTTTAGATTAATTAATTTTTTAAATCAATGTTTATCTTTTGCTTGCCCACAAATTTTCGTTGTTGATAGTGACTTCCTCTATTACATTGAGAGAATATATATATTGCTTCACAATAAAAAATTAAACCTTTTTTTAAAATTATGTGTTTAGTTGTGAGGTATTAATAATTTAAGAAAGACATCCAAGTGTTGTAGGTGAGTTGGAGAGGAGAGGGCAATCCTCCAAGGGAGGTCCCAGGTTCAAATCTCCACCCTACCAAAAAGCTGAATTGGGTATCCAAAATCCAATTAATAATGTTGGTGAGGGCAGGGTCGGTGCGACTCCCGGGTGACTTTGACGGTGTAGAACCTCCTGTTCATGGTCTCTCAGACCAAGACGGCCCTGCAAGAGGTTTTTTGCTTTAAAAAAAATAATAAATTAAGAAATGAGAGTAAATCCCTCTAGTCTTATATTCCAAAATTCCTTTAACTGTCTTGACATGGATGATCTGAATCTTCAAATGTTAATAGAAAGCTTTCTAGCCTCTCCAAAAATTGTGTTTGAGAAAGACTCTCCAGGTCCGAATACTAAAAGTCACAGGAAAGCTCGTATTGATGTAGGGGATGAAAGGAAAGAGGGGAGACCTAGAAATAGAGCACTCAAGAAAAGGGAGATCAATTTTGAAATTGCTAAAGGAGTACAATCCCTTCTAATGGATAGTTTTGAGGCTCTACATCATGAAGAGAATGAGGTTTTTCCACTTGTGGAGACTTGGAACACGTGTTCAGGAGTGTAGCTTGAAAAAAGGATTTTTTTTTGTGGGCGTCAAAAAAAAGGTTGGCAGGCCTCCCAAAATCTCACTCAAAAAGGCTTCCAGCAAGTGATTTTTGTTTGTTTTTGGTTTAGTTGTTTGGCAGGCTGTATGTTGTTGTAGATGTGATCCAATTTTAGGTAAAATTCTTGGATTCTTGGCTCTCTGGATCTCTAAGTACCCTTGGTTGTTTTGGGTGCTGGTTTCTCTTATGCTAGCTTCTATTGACATGTGGTTGTTTGACCATGACAATCTCTTGTATTTTCTTTCTTGATATCTTATTTATAGATATAAGGTTTGGGGATACCTTTCAAAAAATTACTTGTAATAGGTTTGGGAACCCTTTAAAAAATCCCTTCTACCAACAAAAAAAAAAAAATTAAGAAAGGAGTTGAACTCATTAGATTATTTTTTTTTGCATCTTATACATTGTTTATTAATTTACATTAGAAGAAGAGGTATTAAAGTGGAACGAATTTTATAGTGTTAAAATGCTACAAGGTGTTATGAATGATCAAGAAAGCATTTCTTTCTGAACATGTATTTAGATTAATTAATTATTTTAATCTTATCTATCTTGAAATAATACCTTTGAATTTAGAAATTCTAAAAGCAAGAATATTAGATAATGTGCTTATTTATTTAGAGAGAGAATACCTTTGAATTTAGAAATGCTAAAAGCAAGAATATTAGATAATATAATTATTTATTTAGAGAGTTTGATTTTCAAATAAGTGGCACAAATTTGAATTATATTTAGAGGTCATTCTTTCATTATTAACCCTTTGATAGTTGCGTTAAGTCTTTCTTAAAAGGTTATAATTATTTATTGTATTGATAAACTTGACTTTACAAAGCATAATTTTCAAAATGTTAAACATTTTTACAATTGAACCAATAATTTAATGCAAAAAGAAAACATGTAAAAACCATTCTTTTATTGAAAATCACTATATTTTATTATGAACATTAGAATAGAAAATAATAATACATTTTTATTGTCTATAATTCTGCTACGCAGTTCAATGGAAAACAAGCACTACATCAAATTTATGCATAATTTTATATTAACAAAAATGTTTGATTCCTATAAAAAATAGGTAAGTAATTGTTCTTATAGTTATGGAAAGTACATTGTAAATTCACTCATGAGTATTGCACTTTTTGTACTTCCTTGTAAAAGTATGTATATTGATTCATATTTACAACATGATGACTATACTTTGGAATCCCACATGCCATAATTTAATCAAAGCCTTCTCCCATGAATAGACCATCTCCCATGAATAGACCACCTTGATCAAAATTCTTCTTCTTTTTATCTTAAATTTTAGAAAGCTACCCAAAGAATCATCCATGGAAGGAACAAAAGTAGACCATGGAGAGCTTAGAAAGGGAATCACATAAAAACCAAACAACAATGATAATAGTATCAATAGAGTTTCCATATATAAAAATATTGATTTATATTGGTTTAATAATTAATTTCTTTAATGATCAAGGATGAAGAAAAATAAATACTAAAATATAACTTTAGATAGTAGTAAATATATTCCCCACCACAAGAAGAAAATTATCTATGTCCTATGTATACAAAGATAAAATAGAGTATAATAATTGAGAATAAAGATTAGTTAAAATAAATGTATAGAAACAAAATAAAAATGACATCAACTTCCATATATAATAATACCAACTTTATATTGGTTAAATAGTTGATTACATTCATAGTCAAAGATTAAGGAAAAAATAAACATTAAAAAAAAATGTTGGTTAGTGGTAAATACTTTTGCTAGTCATAAGAAGAAAACTGTTAGTGACAATTAGAGTGGCAAAATAAGAAAAACACAAAAATATAGAGTAAATGCTAGATGAAATAAAAGACATAAAAACTAAACAATAATGTCAATATTATTAAGTAAAGCTCCCATATATAAAAGTATTAATTTTAAATTAGTTTAAGAATTGATTTCATCAATGGTTAAAGATCAAGAGAAAACACAAATAACAAACGGGATAACCAATCATATGACTCAAACACTTTAAAACCAAGTTTCATTTATAATGAAGAAAAAACCTAGTAAAAGGTGCAAAAAAAAAATTAAGGTGCCATTATCAATTTTGAGTTCGTATTCGAATTCGATATTTTTCAAGTTCAAAATAAATTCGACATTTTAAAAATTTGTAATAAAATTCGATATATATATATATATTTTCATATAAATTATTTTAATATAAAATTTCAAAATCAAATATATATATATATATATATAATTATATATTTCTCTTATTTATATATATATATATATATATATATATATAAGAGAAATATTCTTAAAAGGATAAATCAATATTTTTTTGAAATATAAATTATAATTTTTCTATCAATTATAATAAAAAATCATAAAAAGTAAAAAATTTCTAGATCATTAATAATAAAAGCACTAAAAATATCTTATATTATTCAATTTTAAAAAGTAGAAAATTTTAATTTTAGGTTTTATTAGAAGCTAAGGTTAAGGAGTAATGTTTAAGGAGCAATATATATATTTTTTATTTTAGGGTTGAGGAGCAATGCTTTTTTCTTTTATTTTAATTTTAATGTTAAAGAGCAATTTTTTTCTTTTATTTTAAGGTTAAAGAGCAATGTTTTTTCTTTCTTTTATTTTGAAGAACTTGCATATTATTTGAGACAAAGATCATTTTAAATAAAAATATTGAAGCCTCCAAATGGGAGATTTTTTTGTTAGCTATAATTTCAAAACTATCCATCTCTCAAAATAAAGAAAATAACAATCCAACAGATTGAAAATAGTTGCTTCAGATATTATCTAAATATCCACGGACAATTTTAAGCTTTCAATTTGCCAAGAGGGATATTGGAGGAGGGTTTGTTCATAGATGTGTTTAGAGTGATTTCTTTGCATTTTTTTAAGCTAAAAATTGATTTTAGGGTTTTTAATGCTTGTTTTTCACCTATTTTTTTGTGTGGCCCAATTTAAGGTTTATTCATCGAAATTTATTTGATAGGGTTTTAAATTCAAACATAATGTTTTATTTTGTATCAAATAACCTACTGAAAAAATTATTTTTATTGTTGCGTGCGTTAGATAAGTTGGCCTCCTTAACCCCAGTTTTAGTTGGGCAATTTTAATGTTAAAGAGCAATTTTTTTTCTTTTATTTTAAGGTTAAAGAGCAATGTTTATTAATTTACATTAGAAGAAGAGGTATTAAAGTGGAACGAATTTTATAGTGTTAAAATGCTACAAGGTGTTATGAATGATCAAGAAAGCATTTCTTTCTGAACATGTATTTAGATTAATTAATTATTTTAATATTATCTATCTTGAAATAATACCTATGAATTTAAAAATTCTAAAAGCAAGAATATTAGATAATGTGCTTATTTATTTAGAGAGAGAATACCTTTGAATTTAGAAATGCTAAAAGCAAGAATATTAGATAATATAATTATTTATTTAGAGAGATTGATTTTCAAATAAGTGGCACAAATTTGAATTATATTTAGAGGTCATTCTTTCATTATTAACCCTTTGATAGTTGCGTTAAGTCTTTCTTAAAAGGTTATAATTATTTATTGTATTGATAAACTTGACTTTACAAAGCATAATTTTCAAAATGTTAAACATTTTTACAATTGAACCAATAATTTAATGCAAAAAGAAAACATGTAAAAGTCATTCTTTTATTGAAAATCACTATATTTTATTATGGACATTAGAATAGAAAATAATAATACATTTTTATTGTCTATAATTCTGCTACGTAGTTCAATGGAAAACAAGCACTACATCAAATTTATGCATAATTTTATATTAACAAAAATGTTTGATTCCTATAAAAAAAATAGGTAAGTAATTGTTCTTATAGTTATGGAAAGTACATTGTAAATTCACTCATGAGTATTGCACTTTTTGTACTTCCTTGTAAAAGTATGTATATTGATTCATATTTACAACATGATGACTATACTTTGGAATCCCACATGCCATAATTTAATCAAAGCCTTCTCCCATAAATAGACCATCTCCCATGAATATACCACCTTGATCAAAATTCTTCTTCTTTTTATCAAAAATTTTAGAAAGCTACCCAAAGAATCATCCATGGAAGGAACAAAAGTAGACCATGGAGAGCTTAGAAAGGGAATCACATAAGAACCAAACAACAATGATAATAGTATCAATAGAGTTTCCATATATAAAAATATTGATTTATATTGGTTTAATAATTAATTTATTTAATGATCAAGGATGAAGAAAAATAAATACTAAAATATAACTTTAGATAGTAGTAAATATATTCCCCACCACAAGAAGAAAATTATCTATGTCCTATGTATACAAAGATAAAATAGAGTATAATAATTGAGAATAAGGATTAGTTAAAATAACCCACGTGTTGTAAGTGAGTTGGAGAGAAGAGGGCAATCCTCCAAGGGAGGTCCTAAGTTCAAATCTCCACCCTACCAAAAATATGAATTGGGTATCCAAAATCCAATGGATAATGTTGGTGCAGGCAAGGTCGGGTGCGACTCCTGGGTGACTTTGACGGTGTAGAACCCCCTGTTCCTGGTCTCTCAAACCAAGGCGGCCCCGCAAAGGGTTTTCGCTTTAAAAAAAAAAAAAAAGATTAGTTAAAATAAATGTATAGAAACAAAATAAAAATGACATCAACTTCCATATATAATAATACAAACTTTATATTGGTTAAATAGTTGATTACATTCATAGTCAAAGATTAAGGAAAAAATAAACATTAAAAAAAAATGTTGGTTAGTGGTAAATACTTTTCCTAGTCATAAGAAGAAAACTGTTAGTGCTACATGTCTATCAAAAAAGATCACAACTAGAGTGGCAAAATAAGAAAAGCACAAAAATATAGAGTAAATGCTAGATGAAATAAAAGACATAAAAACTAAACAATAATGTCAATATTATTAAGTAAAGCTCCCATATATAAAAGTATTAATTTTAAATTAGTTTAAGAATTGATTTCATCAATGGTTAAAGATCAAGAGAAAACACAAATAACAAATGGAATAACCAATCATATGACTCAAACACTTTAAAACCAAGTTTCATTTATAATGAAAACAAAACCTAGTAAAAGGTGCAAAAAAAAATTAAGGTGCCATTATCAATTTTGAGTTCGTATTCGAATTCGATATTTTTCAAGTTCTCGTAATAAAATTCGATATATAATAAACGTATATATATTTTCATATAAATTATTTTAATATAAAATTTAAAAATCAAATATATATATATATATATATATATATATATATATATATATATATATATATATATATATATAATATATATATATATATGAGAAATATTCTTAAAGGATAAATCAATAGTTTTTTGAAATATAAATTATAAATTTTCTATCAATTATAATAAAAAATCATAAAAAATAAAAAATTGTTAGATCATTCATAAAAAAGCACTAAAAATATCTTATATTATTCAAGTTTAAAAAGTAGAAAATTTTAATTTTAGGTTTTATTAGAAGCTAGGGTTAAGGAGTAATGTTTAAGGAGCAATATTTTTTTTCTTTTATTTTAGGGTTGAGGAGCAATGTTTTTTTAAGAGAGCAATGTTTTTTTCTTTTATTTTAATTTTAATGTTAAAGAGCAATTTTTTTTCTTTTATTTTAAGGTTAAAGAGCAATGTTTTTTCTTTCTTTTATTTTGAAGAACTTGCATATTATTTGAGATAAAGATCATTTTAAATAAAAATATTGAAGCCTCCAAATGGGAGATTTGTTTGTCAATTGTAATTTCAAAACTATCCATCTCTCAAAATAAAGAAAATAACATTCCAATAGATTGAAAATAGTTGCTTCGGATATTATCTAAATATCCATAGAAAATTTTAAGCTTTCAAATTGCCAAGAGGGAGATTGGAGGAGGGTTTGTTCATAGAAATGTTTAGAGTGATTCCTTTGCATTTTTTTAAGCTAAAAATTGATTTTAGGGTTTTTAATGCTTGTTTTTCACCTATTTTTTTGTGTGGCCCAATTTAAGGTTTATTCATCAAAATTTATTGGACAGGGTTTTAAATTCAAACATAATGTTTTATTTTGTATCAAATAACCTACTGAAAAAATTATTTTTATTTTTTTTGTGGGGGTCAAAAAAAATGTGGGCAGGCCTCCCAAAATCTCACTCAAAAAGGCTTCCAGCAAGTGATTTTTGTTTGTTTTTAGTTTAGTTGTTTGTGAGGCTGTATGTTGTTGTTGTAGATGTGATCCAGTTTTAGGCAAAATTCTTGGATTCTTGGCTCTCTGGCTCTCTAAGTACCCCTGGTTGTTTTGGGTGCTGGCTTCTATTATGCTAGCTTCTATTGATAGGTGGTTGTTTGACCATGACAATCTCTTGTATTTTCTTTCTTGATTTATTATTGCTAGATATAAGTTTTGGCGATACCTTTCAAAAAATTACTTGTAATAGGTTTGGGAACCCTTTAAAAAATCCCTTCTACCAACAAAAAAAAAATTAAGAAAGAAGTTGAACTCATTAGATTATTTTTATTTGCATCTTATACATTGTTTATTAATTTACATTAGAAGAAGAGGTATTGAAAGCACGAGATTTCGGAAGTAAAAGGAAAACTATAGCTATGCAATATAAGACAAAATGTAACGCTTTAATCCTATGCGCGAAACAAAGAAAGGAGATAAATTGGAAATGAAAGAAAAGATGTAGGAAAGCACAGCCCTCTTTATTCAATTTTCTTATCCTCGGTTACATAGACGTCTCCTCCCTTTTTAGGGGCTAGGAGCGTTAAATTGGTCTTTGTTACAATTTGTGACTTAGTCTTCCTCCTTCCGCATGCCCACATGCAAAATGGACGGGCCAAAGTGTTGCCGCCGCTGATGTTGATAAATCCTCGCTTCTTATTGCTCCTCCTGCAATCAAAGAAACAAACAAGGCGTTAGTAGCACCTGCTGCAAACATGAAACATTTATGCTTTGAAATCAATGAAGGATGTATGCCTAAGATTGTTAAAAACAGTGAATAAGAATGAACATAATCGACCTGCAAACCTGACAGAGGTCAGAAGACATTACCAGAGGGCCACTGCCATTGAAACAGTCGGCCAATCTGCCTTCACCTGGAATTCGTCCCTGGGTAGGACGAATTCTGCTGTTATTCGTCCCTGGGTGAGACGAATTCTACTGTGTTAGAACGCCGAGTTGCTGCCGCTCCAATGTCGAACCTCGGGACCTCCAAAACACCTACAAACAGAGGGGTTATGTAATTGGGGCCATTTTGGGATGACCCAGATGGTCGGATTCTCCCAATTTGGCCTCTATCCTCGAGAATTCGATGTCGCTACCTGCAAGTTAGAGGGACCACAAAGCGACAAAAAGCATGGTGAAATCTAATCAAAACATCATGGAAATGGAGCTATGAGTTAATTAAACAGAATAACATAAAATGCAACATGAACAAATAATCTAGAATGCTTTTAGAATAAAACTTAGAAAATGCGGGGGTGCCCAAGTGGGCCTCCCACCGTTGGCACTTGATTTCGGCGCCAATCCACTAGGGATGGGCCCAAAACCTCTTAGGATTGGGGTGTCGGCAAATTGGTGGTTTAAGGTGGTCAAATGTTGGATTTGGGTTGGATCCACGCTTCCAAAAGCCACCCAATAACCTCCCTTGCGAAAGAGATTAGTGGATGTGAGAAGGTGAATCAAAAGGATGCAAATGTGGGTGTTCAATTGGACAGCACTTCGTTGCTTGAAATCGCCTCCAATCTGTCCTCTTTTGGGTGGGAAAGTCCACCATTTTATAGACCCATGGGGTCTCTTTGGAGGGGCATGCAGGGATGCCATGTGGTGGCCATGCCTTCCCAAGAGGGAGGAGACTCCTCCCTGACTTGGGCTTCCATGATCGCCCTTGTGACAGTCCATCAACTGCCAACCTACCCACCTACACGCGCATGCATGGCGGGAGGCAATAATTGACTGTCCTTGGCTGCCACTTGGCGGCATTTTTCTTTTTGCCCGTTAAACCTGGAATTCGTCCTGACCAGAGATGATTTCAGAATTCGTCCCTGGGTGAGACGAATCCCGGTTAGTATTCGTCCCTGGGTGAGACGAATACTTGGACAAAGTGCCTAAATGTGCCAAATTGCTTCTTGACCTTACAAAATTGCTATGAAAGTGGTTAGGACCACTGTTTGACCTCTGAGGGCTGCCCTGGGGGCTGTGTTTGTCAAAGCGATCAGTGTTTGCAGTCACATAATCGGATTGGTGCTGTTTTGGTGTCTACAGATGCCCCTTTTTGGGATGCGTTGTGCATGGCACAGCGTCGAGCAAAAATAGATAGCCAAAGCACTAATGATTAGGGTTTCTTGGTAACCTAATCAACTTTTGATGCCCCAAGCATGGAAAGGGCATGCATTCTTGAATCCTTGCTTCGACGAGCTAAGGAATTTGATTTCAAGTATTAACCTATTTTGGTGAGGTGTGACTTGAGCTTGGACATTGATCAGTCATGATTAGGCAAAGGGCGCAACCTTTTGTCCACGGGGGAACCTTGTGTTCATGATTCACGAATGCCAAGTGTTTGATCAATTTGATTGTTGCTTGTTTACTGCCCCAAGCAGGAGCGTAATTGTCTTTGTCAATGATTCTTTGAATGCATGTCGTTTTCCTTAATTGGGTGTGTGCTTGTTGATTGGTGACTAAGTGTGACTACCCCCTCAAGCGACGAATCGATGAGGGAATGACCTTCGTGAGAAAAGCGACGAGTCGCTTGACCCAAGATGACTTGTGCAAGGGTTCCTTTAGATGGTTTATCATTAAGCATGTGCAATTTTTCCAACATTTGGACCTATTTTTGGTGGGTGTTAACCCTTTTTGCGACGTTGTTTGGAGCTGAAATTGGCAAAAATCCGTCTTCCCATGGAGCGGTCCGGCTAAAGTAGCCTTCTTAGGGAGTAGGATAATGACAATTTGTGACCCCAACGTCTATTTTGTATGCCCGGGATGTCAAGTGCAACGGCACTCTTATCGGGCAGATTTATTGTTGGTTTTTAGTGCATTTTTGTTCATTTTTTGATGTTTTTGAAGTTTTTGGCCTGAATTCGTCCCAGGGTGGGACGAATTCCAGCTGTAGAATTCGTCCCTGGGTGGGACGAGCGCTAACCAGAGCGCTCATCCCAGTCAAGGATGAATTCCAGCTCAAAGGCCTATTTAAGGGCCAAAACTTGAATTTGGGCTCATTTGTGTCAAATTTTTCTTGCGATTTTGGAGCTCTGGGAGGAGGAGGTAAATTCTGCGAAGCGAAGCGCTGCTGAAATTCTCTCTGCCATCATGAGTGCACAAACTGGTTCGAGCGGCGGAGCCGAAGCGAAACCTGTAAGTGCCTCCTAGAGTTTATTTTTGTTTTTAAAGCTGTAAGTTTGTTGTTTTTCTGTACAGTTTTTTTTCTATGATTTTAATTAATTTTTTTGTTGAATTTTTTTCTTTTGCAGGTTGTTAGGAGCCGGTACCGTGTACCTGCTGCTTTTATTGAGGCACGGGGGCACTGTATGATGATGACTGGGAATGGCTTGATGCCCTTGGGCTCAAGCAGGTGGCTCGACTGGAGCCTGTGGTCCCGGATCAGGCTTATCTGACGGCCCTGATCAAACTTTGGGATCCGTGGACCAACACCTTCCATATTCCGACCGGGGAGATGACTGTGACTCTAGAGGATGTCTATCGGCTTCTTCGGATTTCGATAGATGGACTGCCTATCAGGACATCACCGCGTGATCAGCGGACTGCTGTGCTGACGAGATGCTTCGGGCATGGGGAGCGGCTGGGTGTAGAAAACCCAGTGGAGACAGCCGAGGTGGACTGCCAGGCTGGCGGGATTTTGGTTGGATGGTGGTAGGAGAGGGGGGTGTTAGGAGTGAGGCACGCATTCTTGATGGGCCTCATTTCTAACATGCTACTACCTGACTCGTCAGGCACGAGGTTCCCGTGGAACCTGCTGGATTTGGTGTGGCAGTTGGTAGAGTGCCCGATAGAGGCACCGCTGATTTTGAGATGGGGACAGACACTATTGGCATAGCTTTATGGGGAGCTGTACGGGGTCCACTGTCGGCAGCGGAAGGGGGTCAGCTACAGTTATCTACTGCAGTGCTGGGGTTGGCAGCACATAGCAGTTGAGAGGCCGACCGGGTTACCATGGATGACTCGGGCGATGATGGAGGATGAGGAGATAGGCTATGCAGCTCTGTGGCGGTGGTCTGCGGAGCAAGGGCAGAGTCGGCGATGGGCAGGTGTCGTAGAGCACTATACTGATGCCTTCTCTTGGCTCACTCTAGGGGAGGTGGTTTGGCGCCCTTATCGGGACTGTCCAGCCTGGCCGGAGGCTGGAGAGTGGCTCCGACGGGTACGCAGGGAGCGGTGGTTGATTGGGCGGCACGGGACCGAGCATGAGTTATTCTCATATAGCCGGGTTACACGATAGTTTGGGGTGCGCTAGGGGTTTCCTGGTGAGCCCGTGGTCTATCGACATTGGGGAGATGAGAGGGCTCTAGATCGACCGGTCACCGTGCCATTGGGTGAGGAGTCAGATGCGGTGATTGACGTCCCGGACGTAGATGACGTCGGGACTACCACTGAGTATGACTCGTGGTGGGTGCTGCGGTGATGGAGAGGAGAGGGGCCACTAGGAGGCGCGGAGGTGGCAGTGGATGGTGCTGAGGCAGCAGGGGATGATTGGGGAGTTCCAGTGGATGACGTGGACATGGTTGAGGTGGGGGATGAGGATGTAGATTTGGGAGCTCCGGATCAGCCGGACATGCGGGACATGGAGGAGCAGTGGGAGCCAGAGCGGGCTGCTGTTTCGGAGAGTCCTATACGTCAGGCAGATACAGAGGAGATGGAGTCTGAGGTATGCGCTGAAAATGCATGACTGACAGAGCTGCTACGGATACGGGATCTGGAGCTGGGGGATGCGCTGCGGGAGAGGGATCTCCTGCGGGCCCAGCTAGCAGAGCGGGATAGGGTTCTGGCACAGCGTGACGATGCGGTATCTTACTATCATCGATGAGAGGCAGAGTGGTTTCGGCATCGGCTAGACTTGGAGAGGGAGGTCATCCGCCTTGGCGGGCGGCTACCTGAGCCCTCGGGAAGTGGATCTTCACGTCGGATGAGGGATAGTGTGACTGAGCAGTCAACATCATCTCGTCGCAGGCGATTGGATGAGGGAGGCGGTAGCAGGCGTGATGCGGGGGCTAGTAGTAGCCGCCCTACAGGGTCCCATAGGACCCACACCACGGGGGGTAGTTCCCGTCGCACCGATCCTACGTGATCATGGTGGTCGACGCCTTAGGTTGGGTTTTGTTATATGATTGCGGGGTCTGAGGACCAGTTTTGTAGCCTGCGGGCATTTTTTTTGATGATATATATATATATATATACCGGTTTTATTTTGGTTGTGTACATGTGATGATTTGATCTTTATGCATGATAGCTAATGACTATGGATGTATGCATGTTTATTTATTTTGATGAATGCATATGTTATGATGAATGCAAATGTTTTTGATTTTTATGTGATATGCAAAATGGATGAATGGAATTTTGTGATGGTTGGTTATGACACCATAGACTATTTAAGACGCTCTTTATTTCATTTTTAGGCGATTGCTATGATGTATGACTTTGTATGTATACATGTGGTTTTTCTCTTTTTTTGTATTTTTTGATGGTATTGTAAGGATGAAAAGTAGCGCAGTTGGTTTAGAAATGTAGCTAAGGTTTTCCGAGACTCAGACGGTTTTAACTCACTAGCCATGATTGTACTTTATCTTACAAGACTTTTGAACAAGGTATGAATCGGACTTGTTTTTGACCAAGTTATTTCACATCCCTGTGTGTGCAATTGAGTTCATTTATGTGGTATTTGTCAGGATACCGCCAGTGCCAGATGGGCTTTCAACCGAACCTGTCTTGAGGATCACCTAATTAGCTCCACTAACTCCTTTGTTGTGTTTAGTTAGATTAATCTGTGGTGTTATCCAGGATACCATAAGCTAGCTCATCCTTATGCAAACATTGGTCTACGCATACGCAAAGTGAATGTGACAGACATATCGTCATGCGGGTAGGATACCACCATTGCCAGATAGGCTATCAACCAAACCTGTAATGAGGATCACCTAGATGGTTTTCGAATGCTTGAGAATTCCAGGGATTCAAGTTCAGGATATTTGTTGGCTGAATGATTTGGAAAGTTACTCGTCTATATAGTGATGAAAATCACTTGTTTATTTTCTATTAATTCTTTTTGAGCAAGGATTTTGAATAGTGGTGATAACCACTGTTATTTGATTTTGTATTTTGAGTATTGTGAGTTTGAACTTGTGAGTGGCCTTGATCCTTGTGGACTTGGGGATGACTACGCATCCTTTGCAGGGACGTGTAGTACGAATCCTTACGACGTTGGGAACCAAGGGGTGATGGAGATTATGGAGTAAGGGCATTGATATTTTAGGCCTTGGGGATGACTACCCATCCTGGTTAGGGGCGGATAGTACGAATCCTTACAACTTGGAGACCAAAGGTGAATGGAAAGTGTTAGGATGATGATTTGTTGGAATTTTGTTTGTGAATGGCGTTGATCCTTTTAGGTCTTGGGGATGACTACCCATCCTTGGCGGGGACGTGTAGTACAAATCCTTACAACTTTGGGAACCAACTATGATTGGGATTTGGTAGTGGTGAAAACCACTTGTATATGGAGGTGAATGGATAGGAAAGAGCTTGTCCTTTTGTCAATTCTCAGCATTCTGGAACCATTCGCACGGGGGGATGAGCAAGATAACCATTTCGCTTATGGTGACCTGGATTACTTGTGCAGGTTTCATCTTTCGTTCACACAACTTGGGAATTTTTATGTGTTTTAATTTGTGTTGGGATGTTACGTAACAAGGCGTATTTCAAGTGTAACTCTACCTTCGTAAAATCCGTTTGACTTGATACATTACATGGCTAAAGAGCAAAATGATGACTGAATCACGAAAACTCTTGATACATTAAAAGACCACTGACTCTAGTGTGGTAAAAGCAATGCATGGTGTTTTTGTTGTTTTTGTAACATGGAACAGTGGGGAACAAGATGGACTAGCAGAGCAATTACAGCCTATGGTGCCTTTGACCTGTACGACCACAAATATGCAATGTATGGATGCAATGCTTGATGCAGCTACATATTTTTGTATTTTTGATGGATTGATTTTGGTGAATATGAAGATGAGATGCGAGAAAACTCTCTATTGATGAATTTGAGCATGCCTAGAAATGAAATGCAAATTTTTGTTGTTTTTGATGATTTTTGTTGTTTTTGAATTTTCTTGATGGTGACCAAGCGATTGTGGAAATCCTTGGAGCATTTTTGGGATTTTGACCAAGCGATTTTAGGAATCCTTGGAGCATTTTGAGATTGACCAAGCGATTTTTAGGAATCCTTGGAGCATTTTGGGATTGACCAACCTTGTAGCGATTTTTAGGAATCCTTGGAGCATTTTGGGATTGACCAAGCGATTTTTAGGAATCCTTGGAGCATTTTGGGATTGACCAAGTGATTTTTAGGAATCCTTGGAGCATTTTTGGGATTTGACCAAGCGATTTTGACAATCCTTGGAGCATTTTTGGGATATGGCTCTCTTAGATATGAAATGGTCACAAATGACTGATATTCAAGGGTTCTATTTCCTTGATACCATCAAGAGAAGCTAGCCGGTATGTCTCGGGTCCTATTTTGCTATCAATGACATATGGACCTAACCAATTTGCCGCAAACTTGTCCCTTAGGTGGGATGGCAAACTGGAATTCTATTGGTTTTCCTTCAAAACCAAATCACCAACCCGAAAGTCCCTGAGGTGAACTTTCATGTTGTAAGCTTTCTTAAGTCGCTCTTGATAAATACGTAAATGCTCGAGAGCATTAACGCGTCGTTCATCAAGCAACGTGAGCTGGTCTAAGCGGGCCTGCCACGCGGAGTCATCATCGATGAACTCCTGCATTGATATGCGTAGGGAAGGAATCTCCAACTCTAGAGGCATGACTGCCTCGGAGCCATACACGAGCGAAAATGGAGTGGCCCCAGTGGGTGTCCGAATGCTAGTGCGATAGGCCCATAGGGCAAGTGGGATTTGAATGTGCCAATCCTTATGACTGTCTGCGATGGTCTTTTTAAGGATGGCAACTAGCATTTTATTTGACGCCTCTGCTTGCCCATTCGCCTACGGATAATAGGGTGTCAAAAAGCTGTGCTGAATCTTGTACTTTGTGGTCAAAGCACGCACGTCTTTGTTCTTGAAAGGCGTCCCATTATCCGAGACTATTTTGGATGGAATACCAAAATGACATATGATGTTATGCAAAATGAACTCCACAATGCGGGGTCCTGTCGTAGAGGTAAGCGGAATCGCTTCCACCCACTTGGTAAAATACTACGTGGCCGTTATGATAAACGTGTGATGGCCTGACGACATGGGGGAGATCTTTCCAATTAGATCGAAGCCCCACTGCGAGAACGGCCAAGCAAACTGGACTGTCTGCAAGGCCTGAGAAGGTACGTGCATCAAATTGGCATGATGTTGACACTTCACGCACTTCTTGACATAGGTGCAACAATCTCGCTCTAAAGATGGCCAATAATAGCCCATGCGAAGAATGCGCTTTGCAATGGCCATACCACTGAAGTGGCCACCACATGTACCATCGTGCGCTTGGGCGACTGCCCAAGTGGACTCTTGCTGGTCCAAGCAACGAAGGAGGATTCCTTCATAGCTGCGACGATACAAAATGTCTCCTATCAAGACATACTTAGCCGCTTTCTGCTTGAGTGCTCGTTTTGCGGCATGAGTCAATCCAAGTGGGAGATTACCTAACTTGAGGTAGTCTCTGATGGGTAAATACCGATCCTGTTGATCAAAAACCTCGACAGTATGAACAACCAATCCCTCTTGAAGTTCATCCCTAGCAAACGCTGAATGGGATAGAACCTGTAAGAATAGCATTGTGTTGCTATTAATGGGAGTAGGGGAGAACAAGGACCCCCAGTTGGCACGTTTCAGATGATTTTGGATTCGAAAGAACCTATCCGAGGATGGTTCAATCTGGATCATGTGGATTCCTGGCGTCAAGTCTGAGCTTGCACGCTCCATCGCGGATTGCGATAAGGTTTTGACTTGAATGGTTGTCATATCACCGGAAAGGTCTTGCGGAATTAGTGACCCCAAGGAGGCCATTGTGTCCGCAAAATGATTCGATGATCGAGGGAGTGCCTCGATGTCATACCACTCAAGTTTTTCCAAGAATTTGTCCACGAGGGCTTTATAAGCCTGCAGGACTGGGCATTTGCATTGATATACCCCTTTGACTTGATTGACTATTAACAGCGAATCACCAAAGATATTCAGTCTTTTGATGTTCATGGCGATTGTTGTCTGAAGACCTAGGAGCAAGGCTTCATACTCTGCATTATTGTTGGTGCACGGGAAGTTTAATTTAAATGACAGGGGCATTGGAGCACCCTGCGGTGTGAAGAATACAATTCCCGTGCCACCACCTTGCTCACATTTAGAACCATCGAAGAATAGGGTTATGTCGGCCTGTGACTCAGGCTCATCAGAATCTGGCGATTTTGAGACATGGAAGACCCCATCATCGGGTAGTTCTATGACCAGAGGCTGATCGTCTTCAAGAGGAGCCTCTGCTAGTTGATCGGCTATGACTTGTCCTTTGATAGATTTTTGTCCAATAAACTCTATGTCAAATTCCGTCAACAACATGATCCATTTCGCCGTGCGACTACTATGATAGGTACGACTCATCATGTATCGCAATGGATTCTCCTTAGACACAACATACGTAGTGTTGCTCAGCATGTAGTGGCATAGCTTTTTGGTAGCAAACACCACTGCCAAGCGAGTTTCTCAACGTATGCATAGTTAAGTTCATAACTGACCAGGGTGCGGCTAAGATAGTAAGTAGCCTATTCCTTGTGAAGTTCATTCTTCTGGGCTAACATGGCGCCCAGTGCCACCTCAGTAGCTGAGATGTATAAGTAGAACGACACTCCTGGTCTAGGTGGTGCCAATACTGGCGACGAAGCCAAGTATTGTTTGATTTCGTCAAAGGCTGACTGGCACTCGTCATCCCAATGAAATGTAACCCCTTTGTGCAATAATTTGTTCATGGGTCGGCACTTGTCAGATAATTGCGCTATAAAGCGTTTAATCGACGCGACCTTTCCCTGCAGACTTCTGAGCTGCTTGATTGTAGTTGGGGGAACCATTTCAAGGATTGCCTTGACTTTCTTTGGGTCCACCTCGATTCCTCGCTTTGAGACTATGAAACCCAAGAGTTTTCCAGATGTGACGCCAAAGACGCACTTCTTGGGGTTTAGTCTAACTTTATGCTCCATGAGGCGATCGAGGATCTTGCTTAAGTCAGCGATATGATTTGAGCGCAAAAGAGACTTGGCTAACAAATCATCCATGTAATCTTCCAGAGTTTTGTGCATGTAATCGTGGAAGATATATGTCATGGCACGTTGGTAGGTGGCGCCGGCATTTTTAAGGCCAAAAGGCATGACCTTATAACAAAATGTCCCCCAAGGCGTTGTGAACGCCATTTTTAGTTGGTCTTCAGGATTGATACGAATTTGATTGTATCCTGAGAAACCATCCATTAGGGAGAGCATTTCGTGACCTGTTGTAGCGTCTACCAACGCGTCGATGCTTGGCAAGGGGAAATCATCCTTAGGACTCGCTTTGTTTAGATCTCAAAAATCGGTGCATATGCGAATCCTCCCGTCGGGCTTCTTGACGGGAACCATGTTGGACAGCCATGGCGGATAATCCATGCAGATGACAAGCTGTGCATCCAATAACTTTTGCAATTCATCTTTGACCATCAAGGCCACTGTTGGGTGCATCTTACGTAGTTTTTGCTTTACGAGGCTTGATTGTCGGATCAAGCGTTAAATTATGCGTGACTAGCTACGGGTCTAGTCCTGGCATATCTTTGTACGACCATGCAAAAACCTCCTTCTTCTCTTTGAGAAGGGCAATGTAATCGGCTTGCTCTTCGGGGGAAAGACTTACCCCCAGCTTGAGAATCTATGGATTCATTGGATCTGTGCTGATATCTACATCAGTCGTCTCCTCGACTGACATGTGGGATCCGTCCTCCAACTGATGTGGAGTCGGGATCAAATGGATATCATTAGCTGAATTTAGATCTGCGTTGGGAACCTCGGGTTCCTCTTCAGCTTGAAAAATATCCTGAGTTGTCCCTAGGGTAAAATGAGGCATTTCATCGAAAGGCCAGTACTATGATGGTGATAAAGGTGAATTGACGCGATCCCAGTCGATGGCATCTATGTCTAGATGCAATGACCATGTTGGATCGGCCGGATTGCGGATGGGTGCGGTCAAATCAATGGAGATCATGTGGATGGAATGAATTTGGTCTCCATTACCGTGGGTGTGATAACTTGAATCTTTTAGATGCTCCCTATACTCTGGATCTGGCTCTAGGGGAACGGGCACGAACGGATCGGCCCTATGTGCTGATAGGAGGACAGGGTCTTCCCTCGACATTGATGTCATGATAGGGTCTCGAGGTGGACGGTGCTCATCGTGAATTTGGAGCCATGGATCCAACACTTGGTCCCACCTCGCTGGGTCTACCCACCATTCATGCCCTAACCTTATGCCCATCTGTCCCATTAGATCTTCATGAGTTAAAGGGCGATTATTCCGTCGTGCATGTCTGAGATAGATCATCTCAGTCTCATCTTCTGAATCACTTTCGGAGATCCAAAAATGTTCATTCTCTTCAACAACTATTACTTGCGACATTGAAGGTTCTCCTTGTTCCAGCAAGTTGATCTGGTCCCATTGCGGTTGTTCCACTCTTGGTGGAGGGACCTGATTCTCTTGACACTGTATTGACTCAACTGGAACCTCTAAGGGGAACAGCTTCAGAAAGATGTCTGGACACCGTCTATGTTCTCTTTGGGGGTTATTGTCCGAACTTTCACCTCTCTCTAGCAAAGGAGAGGAGTTACTGCTGTTGCCAAGGGTGTTTGTTGACCATGGGAGGTAGTCTCCCAATGTATATTTTGTATTTGGGTTGGCATAAAGATCTGGTGCCAATCCCCCCTTGTTGCCTATTTCTAGGCCTTGCATATTTTCTACCAAGATGTCTAAGGGCAGGGGGTGGTTGAACCCTACTCCTGACTTATCATATGGCATCTGATATCTTGGTTGGCAAAGGACCCGCATCCCTTGCTCATATCTGCCTAGCCCGTATCCATGCCAATTGCATTGGCCGAGATATCTTAGGGCGAAGTCTGGGTTTGACAGATAGTTGATATTTTCAACAAAAGGCTCTTCGTCTGCTTCCTTTTGCTTGCATGGTTCCAAACCATGATCAAGGCCCCCATACACAAAATTTGTCTGGTTTGGTGGGTAACCTAGAGGAACAACTGTTCCTATGGGAAGGCGAGGTCTCCCCATGTCCTGTATTGATTCTAATGCGGGTGTTGCCACAACATTCTGCACTAAATACTCCCCCAGGCCCGTGCTGGCCATTTCAACAGTGATTGTTGATGCTTGGGAGGGAGGGAACGGGAGTCCTTCCTGAGTCCATTCCATGTTTGGTGTTTTTGGAGTCTCAGCTTCCGTTGTGCTAGGTATTTCCTCTGTTGATACCGTTGAAATTGTTGGCAACCCCTCTTCTAGGGGCTGAGCCTCTTCCATGATCTGTTTTCCCTTGTCCTTCTATTTAGCCATGACAGGTGGCGTTGGTAGTGAAGGAGCAGATGATGAAGATTCACCTGGCTGGGATTTTGCTGTTTTGGTCACCAGTGGTGCCTGCGGTGTTGGACCCTGTTTGGATGGATTTAGCTGGAAATCCAAATGCGTTGAAGGGAGGGTCGATTGAGGCATTAGTTGCACCGCATTGCAATACTTGAAGGGTTCTAAGTCCATCGGGACTACATGTATTTCTCCTTCAAAAGCATACTTTAAGCACTGGTGAGCGATCGAAGGGACACACTTCATGTCCCTGATCCAAGGCCGCCCTAGCAGTATATTGTAAGCCATCTCGCCTTCCAACACATGGCACAATGTTGGTATTGTCTTTTGTCCTACCGGACAGGCGAGAACAAGCTGTGCCGATCGTCGAGCATATTGCATCGTTGAAAGCTCACGAGTGTGTATGTGGAGGCTGTGATATGAGAGGTTGGCAGCTTCAAATGTTTTAGCGCTGCAGTGGTAATGATGTTCTTGGACGAGCCGGTATCTACCAACACTCTCTTGTACGGGATCCCGTTGACCCGCGCGATAACGTGCAGGGGTGGATCTGCCATGTCATTCGATATTGTTTTGACTTCATCCTCTCCGAAGGTAATGACCGGCTCCGTACATCGTTTCACATGTCCCACGAAGTTGTTGAAAGAATTTGCTTCGTGAGGCTGTAATTCGATGGCTTTTAAAATTTCCATAAGAGCTTCTCTATGAGGTGCTGACTGTTGAATAAGCTCGTAGATGGAAAGCCTAGCCGATGTGGTCCGCAAACTCTGCGTGAGTTTGGTCCGTATCGTGACCTCGGGTCTAGGCGGAGACAACTGCACAGGGCGTTGTGGAGGTTGCGACGTCATTGGAACTTCCCTTGTAGTTACCTCGGGGGCAACTGCTGGGTACTTTTTGTTCCTGGTCACTATGCTAATCATTCCCACAAATCCTTGCATGGGAAGATTCTGTCGCACCTCGTTAATCTGGAGAGGTTTTGCCTGTGCCTCGTGGGCAGGCAAAGGGTCCTTGAATACCCCCATTTGTTGATTATTTGGCGCTATGGGGTTGTCCACGGCCAATGTTCTATTGTCGATCAGATCTTGGATTAACCCTTTGAATTTCCAGCATCCATTCAAGTCATGTCCTCTTCGCCTATGGAATCTACAATATAATTCCTCTCTGTATCCCTTAGGCTTGGGAGCATTAGGGTCTATAGTTTGGATCTCTGGAAGGGTGACTAAATTTGCCGCTGACAAGCGGTCAAATAAGGAATCCCTAGACTCTGTGTAAGGGGTGAATTGTCGCCTAGGGCGACGCTGTTGATTTTGCTCCTGTTTCTTATTATCTTTTTCATAGCTAGGAGGCACTGCCTGGTAATTAGCCTTTTGGGGCTGCATTTCTTGCACAGGCTTGGGAACATTTATCGCAACTTGGTTAACCGCAGTGGGTTGTGATTGCGTATTCCCAGTCTTAGTGGTTTTATTCCACTCTTTCTTTTTAGGCTTGGCGATTGCGCCTTCGCCTATCTTAATCTCTTCTATAACTCTGGCTTGCGCCAAAGCTTCTTCTAGACTGTCGTATTGCTGCAGCAGCAATAGCCCAGAGATTGATTTTAAGCAACTCCGTGCAAACATCTGTGTGAGATCAGACATAGGGGGACGGTAGGGTAACTTAGAAAGCAAAGCCCTCCATCGATTCCCGTATGCTGCCATTGTTTCTTCCTCATATTGCCTGAGGCTGGCCAGATCACTAAGTGATGCCTTCTTCCTTGTGTTGAAGGCAAAGCGTTCAAGAAACGCATCTACTAATTGATCTAGGTTGCTTATGCTTGTGTTTGGGTAATTGTGTGAACCAATCCGAGGCGGGGCCTACGAATGTGGTTATGAATGTCCTAAGCAACAATGCGTCATTATCTTGGATGCCGAAGCATTGGCTTAGAAATCTTGTGACATGTTCTTGTGCGTCCTCTTCACCTTTAAAGACTGCCAATTGAGGCAGCTTGAAATGTTCGGGGTAAAGAGGTGTGGGCACTGAGGGATGCACCGGATGACTGCGGAGTTGACGTAATGTGGGTTTTTGATGCCCAGAAGCTTTTGTCTCCACAGACTCTAAACGCTCTAATAGCGCTTTGTATGCATCGGAAGATTTTATTTCTTCCTCTTTTGTTTGCTCCCGTTGTGAGTTATGGGAGACTGGAGGCCTATGGGGGGGTGGCCGAGTGGCAGCCCTCCCGCCTTGATGGGGCATTTTGGCCCGTTCTATTTCTGGTTCATACTCCTCATAAAATTCTTGAGGAGTCTCTGGGCGAGGCCTATGACCCTGATCGAGTCCCCGTTGAGGGTACCCATCATTGTTTCGGGGAGTAGCCTCCCTCTCGGGTCTATAAGGTCTCGGAGGCAAAGCTTGACGAGGTCGTGGAGACCTGTCCTGCACCAACGGATTATGCCTCTCATATTGTTCGGCTCTTTGGGTGCGAGGGGTTGGCACCCTCTCAGGTAGTTTATAGCGTAACTCATCCACTTCGTGCTGCATGCGCTCTTTATTCAGGCGGCATAAGTACTCTAACTCCTGATGACCTTGCTCAAGCTGCGAGATTCGGGCTTGGCGAGCGGCATGTCTGGCGACTGTCGGGTCAACTTGGTCTGCCCTCTTTTGCTCAGGAGGCTTAAATGTTTTTCCTATGTGTTTGCCTTGATCTTGATGATCTAAAATTTCAATGGGTTGCTTCCCTCTATCGAGGTAGGCGACATTTACTTGAGGCTCTGGCCTCGATGTATGATCATGATACCTAGCAGGTGCGGAAACGCAAGGTTCCCATGCTATTTGTTGTCCTCGAGGAATGCGGTGGCTTTCCTCGTACTCCCTTTCATGGGTTTGAAAGGGGCGGGCGGAGTTGGCTCGCCCTGTGTAAAGAGCCCTGCGCTCTGGATTTTGTCTTTCTGTTCGAATGTGAGGCAAGGAAGAAGTAGCGTATTCACGTTGTCTCTCCTCATGGACACTATGCCTCTCTAGCGCTTCATCGCGCTGTGGCCACTCAGATCTAGCCTCAAGAGGCGGTTGTCTACTTACATTGAGATCTACATGTAAAGCATCTTCCCGAAAGGGGCTGTGTTGAATGGGCATACCCCAATGAGGAGGGTCCCAATAGTTCCTTTTTGATGTGGCCTGATGTGGACTTTCTTGTAGGCCAGACCGCCAAGGCGGTATGGCCAAGTCCTCAGGGCTAAAGCGAAGGCGACCAGCGCCCTCTCTTTGTGCACCTTCCGCAGCGTCCGCCCTTGATTGGGCCTGGCTACGGGTGTACACCATTGTGGTGCTTCTCTACTAGCTAGCAGATTTTATCTCGTTTATGATGATTTATCTTTTTGTTTACACTAAGCAGAAATGAACACACACATACACAAAATCGTGATTATCTCTTTTAAGGATTAATAGTGTGTCCTAAACTGGTTTAGTGCATTTTGATGTTTTGTTTCATTTTTGCAAGTTTGGAAGAACGTTTAAATGCATAGTGTTGGCTCATATGACTCCCATAAATGGTCGCCCCTTCAATATACCATTGTCGGACCGATATACCAACCTCTCTATATACCCGCCCTTACGAGAGGGAAACTATAGGTACGTGAGAGCAGATGGTACATGGAACATAGGCGGTACGGAAGGGGGATTGTCCTGTTAATGACACCTACCATAGAAGACTTATCCTCGCATGCATGGGAATCACCCTAGTGACACTCGGTCAGCTTTCGTTAGGATTTACGCCTAACAACAGTGACAATCGGGGAAATGGATGCAAAGCTAAGCCAAGGTGGTGATGAACCCACCGTTGGTCTTGCTCAAGGGCTGGGGTCTTACGACCAGCTCCTTGGTTTAAAACGTGCCACGTGATGTGTGTGTGGTTTATTTTACTTAGAAAAATGAAACATGCAATCAACCACTATTTTCTTTAAGCACGCAAGAATTGACAGAAAATGAAAGCAGAAAATCAAAAAAATGACAAAGACAGTTTGGAACTTTACCTCTTTTCTGCCTGGACTTGCTGTTTCTGATCTTCTGTTCTGAAAATTCACAGGCAGGAATTCGTCCCTCTGTGAGACGAATTACAGAACAGAATTCGTCCCTGCCAGAGACGAATTTAAAATTCGTCTCAGGGTCAGACGAATTACAGTCAGGTATTCGTCGCAGTCAGAGACGAATAACAGTCTGCTTTAAAAACTTGTACCTGTCAAGCACAAAAACACAAAAAGGATCAGTTATTTGATCTCAAAACCAGGGGATAGAGTCCCACCGTGATCGCCACTGAAAGCATGAGATTCCGGAAGTAAAAGGAAAACTATAGCTATGCAATATAAGACAAAATGTAACGCTTTAATCCTATGCGCGAAACAAAGAAAGGAGATAAATTGGAAGTGAAAGAAAAGATGTAGGAAAGCACAGCCCTCTTTATTCAATTTTCTTATCCTCGGTTACATAGACGTCTCCTCCCTTTTTAGGGGCTAGGAGCGTTAAATTGATCTTTGTTACAATTTGTGACTTAGTCTTCCTCCTTCCGCATGCCCACATGCAAAATGGATGGGCCAAAGTGTTGCCGCCGCTGATGTTGATAAATCCTCACTTCTTATTGCTCCTCCTGCAATCAAAGAAACAAACAAGGCGTTAGTAGCATCTGCTGCAAACATGAAACATTTATGCTTTGAAATCAATGAAGGATGTATGCCTAAGATTGTTAAAAACAGTGAATAAGAATGAACATAAATGACCTGCAAACCTGACAGAGGTCAGAAGACATTACCAGAGGGCCACTGCCATTGAAACAGTCGGCCAATCTGCCTTCACCTGGAATTCGTCCCTGGGTAGGACGAATTTTGCTGTTATTCGTCCCTGGGTGAGACGAATTCTACTATGTTAGAACGCCGAGTTGCTGCCGCTCCAATGTCGAACCTCGGGACCTCCAAAACACCTACAAATAGAGGGGTTATGTAATTGGGGCCATTTTGGGATGACCCAGATGGTCGGATTCTCCCAATTTGGCCTCTATCCTCGGGAATTCGATGTCGCTACCTGCAAGTTAGAGGGACCACAAAGCGACAAAAAGCATGGTGAAATCTAATCAAAACATCATGGAAATGGAGCTATGAGTTAATTAAACAGAATAACATAAAATGCAACATGAACAAATAATCTAGAATGCTTTTAGAATAAAACTTAGAAAATGCGGGGGTGCCCAAGTGGGCCTCCCACCGTTGGCACTTGATTTCGGCGCCAATCCACTAGGGATGGGCCCAAAACCTCTTAGGATTGGGGTGTCGGAAAATTGGTGGTTTAAGGTGGTCAAATGTTGGATTTGGGTTGGATCCACGCTTCCAAAAGCCACCCAATAACCTCCCTTGCGAAAGAGATTAGTGGATGTGAGAAGGTGAATCAAAAAGATGCAAATGTGGATGTTCAATTGGACAGCACTTCGTTGCTTGAAATCGCCTCCAATCTGTCCTTTTTTGGGTGGGAAAGTCCACCATTTTATAGACCCATGGGGTCTCTTTGGAGGGGCATGCAGGGATGCCATGTGGCGGCCATGCCTTCCCAAGAGGGAGGAGACTCCTCCCTGACTTGGGCTTCCATGACTGCCCTTGTGACAGTCCACTAAGCGCCAACCTACCCACCTACACGCGCATGCATGGCAGGAGGCAATAATTGACTGTCCTTGGCTGCCACTTGGCGGCATTTTTCTTTTTGCCCGTTAAACCTGGAATTCATCCTGACCCAGAGACGATTTCAGAATTCGTCCCTGGGTGAGACGAATCCCAATTAGTATTCGTCCCTGGGTGAGACGAATACTGGACAAAGTGCCTAAATGTGCCAAATTGCTTCTTGACCTTACAAAATTGCTATGAAAGTGGTTAGGACCACTGTTTGACCTCTGAGGGCTGCCATGGGGGCTGTGTTTGTCAAAGCGATCAGTGTTTGCAGTCACATAATCGGATTGGTGCTTGTTTTGGTGTCTACAGGTATTAAAGTGGAACGGATTTTATAGTGTTAAAATGCTACAAGGTGTTATGAATGATCAAGAAAGCATTTCTTTCTGAACATGTATTTAGATTAATTAATTATTTTACTCTTATCTATCTTGAAATAATACCTTTGAATTTAGAAATTCTAAAAGCAAGAATATTAGATAATGTGCTTATTTATTTAGAGAGAGAATACCTTTGAATTTAGAAATTGTAAAAGCAATAATATTAGATAATATAATTATTTATTTAGAGAGATTGATTTTCAAATAAGTGGCACAAATTTGAATTATATTTAGAGGTCATTCTTTCATTATTAACCCTTTGATAGTTGCATTAAGTCTTTCTTAAAATGTTATAATTATTTATTGTATTGATAAACTTGACTTTACAAAGCATAATTTTCAAAATGTTAAACATTTTTACAATTGAACCAATAATTTAATGCAAAAATAAAACATGTAAAAACCATTCTTTTATTGAAAATCACTATATTTTATTATGAACATTAGAATGGAAAATAATAATACATTTTTATTGTCTTTAATTCTGCTATGTAGTTCAATGGAAAACAAGCACTACATCAAATTTATGCATAATTTTATATTAAAAAAAATGTTTGATTCCTATAAAAAACCAGGTAAGTAATTGTTCTTATAGTTATGGAAAGTACATTGTAAATTCACTCATGAGTATTGCACTTTTTGTACTTCCTTGTAAAAGTATGTATATTGATTCATATTTAGAACATGATGACTATACTTTGGAATCCCACATGCCATAACTTAATCAAAGCCTTCTCCCATGAATAAACCACCTTGATCAAAACTCTTCTTCTTTTTATCAGAAATTTTAGAAAGCTACCCAAAGAATCATCCATGGAAGGAACAAAAGTGGACCATGGAGAGCTTAGAAAGGGAATCACATAAAAACCAAACAACAATGATAATAGTATCAATAGAGTTTACATATATAAAAATATTGATTTAAATTGGTTTAATAATTAATTTCTTTAATGATCAAGGATGAAGAAAAAATAAATACTAAAATATAACTTTAGATAGTAGTAAATATATTCTCCACCACAAGAAGAAAAGTATCTATGTCCTATGTATACAAAGATAAAATAGAGTATAATAATTGAGAATAAATATTAGTTAAAATAAATGTATAGAAAAAAAATAAAAATGACATCAGCTTCCATATATAATAATACCAACTTTATATTGGTTAAATAGTTGATTACATTCATAGTCAATAATTAAGGAAAAAATAAACATTAAAAAAAATGTTGGTTAGTGGTAAATACTTTTCCTAGTCATAAGAATAAAACTGTTAGTGCTACATGTCCATCAAAAAAGATCACAATTAGAGTGGCAAAATAAGAAAAGCACAAAAATATAGAGTAAATGCTAGATGAAATAAAAGACAAAAACTAAACAATAATGTCAATATTATTAAGTAAAGCTCCCATATATAAAAGTATTAATTTTAAATTAGTTTAAGAATTGATTTCATCAATGGCCTATCATTGGACTATCAAGCTCTCTGCTCAGGAGTTAGGGCTAAAAAAGAATCCCTCATTTAAGTTTCAACTTATGTGGCTGCGAGATCCTAAGCTTCATGATTTCATGCGAGGCTGGTGGACTAATGGCAAACCTCCTCATGGCACCACTATGTACTCCTTTATGAAGCGACTATAATTTGTTAAGCATAAATTGAAGAGATGGAATAGACTAAATTTTGGGAACCTTTCCTTGGCTAAGCTGGCAGCTCTTAGGAGGGTGGAAGAAGCTTCAAGGAAGATTAGAGATCAGGGACTCATAGAGGAGCTTCTTGTTGAGGAATCTAAGGCTGTAAAAGACCTTGCTGAATGGGAACTGAGGGAAGAAATTTTTTGGAAACAAAAAGCTCGAGTAGATTGGCTTCAGGAAGGGGATAGGAACACAACCTTATTTTACAACTCTATTAAGACTCGTCGTAATGGTAACCTGATTACCTCTATTGTTAATTCTCAGGGTGCCCTGCTTTCTTATTTCAGGGATATTTCAGAAGAGACTAAGAGGTATTTTTCCTCTCTCTTCAAGGAGGATGCCCTCTCAGATGATGAGGAAGAAAAACTTATTCTAAACTGTATTCCTTCGATTGTTTCTAGAGAGATGAATGAGCACTTGATGGGTCCAATTTCCCTTGAGGAGCTGAAAAGTGTTGTATTCAAGATGAAAAAGGGAAAGCCCCAGGTCCGGATGGATTCCCGATTGCGTTTTATCAAGAGTTTTGGGAGTTAATCAAATTTGACCTTTTGGAGGTGGTCCGTGAGTCCTAAAAGAACAAACAGATGCTAAGGGACATAAATGCTACCTTTGTGGTGCTTATTCCCAAGAAAGAGGGAGCGAATTCCCTGGATATGTTTAGGCCTATTGCTCTCTATAATGTTGTATATAAGATCATCACAAAAATTATTGTTGAGAGGTTGAAGATATGGTTGAGCAAAATCATCTCTGAGGAGCAAGGTCGGTTTGTTGCTGGCCGACAAATCATGGATGGGGTTGTTATTGCTATAGAAGCTATTCACTCAATGGAAAATTCTAAGGAGAAAACTATGTTCATTAAGGTGGACATGGCAAAAGCCTATGACAAAGTTAGATGGTCCTTTCTTCAAAAATTTCTTGCTACTTTTGGCTTTGAGGAGGAATGGATTAGATGGGTGATGAGCTATATTTCTTCTTCCTCATTCTTTGTTCTTGTTAATAACGAGACATCGGAGCTATTTGAGGCCTCAAGGGGATTGAGGCAAGGAGATCCTCTATCTCCTTATTTGTTTATAATTATGGTAGAAGGGTTGGGCAGATTACTCAAGTCTCAGGTCAGGCATGGTCTCATTCAGGGGTGGAAGTGGGATAACAATTTGCCACCTCTTTCCCACCTTCAATTTGTTGATGATACTGCTTTGTTGGGAGTTGCCACTATCAAGGAAGCTGGAAACATTAGACAGTATCTTGACATATATCTTTGTGCTTCTGGACAGGTGATTAATGAGGACAAGTCCTTTATTTTCTTCTTCAATACCCCCCCTCTTATTCAAGCCAGGATTGCTCGCATTCTAAGATTCCAGGTCGGGACTCCCCCCTTCATTTATCTTGGGATTTCGATTTCATCTCATCCTCTGCCTAGATCTTCTTGGCAGTCTATACTTGATAAGTTTAGAAGGAAGGTAAATCACTGGACTGTCAGATGGCTATCCTCTGCAGGTAGAGTATTGCTTTTAAAATCTGTTATTCAAGCCTTACCCATTTACAGATGTTTTGTGTAAACAACTCCTCATTTCATCAAGGATATGGATGCTTTGTCAAGACAATTTTTATGGTCTGGCAAACTTGATCAATATAAATGGAGTTTGGTTAGATGGGATTCCATTTGTAGGCCAGTTCAAGAGGGAGGCCTTGGGTTGCGACATGCAACTCTTTTCGAGGCGAGCTTTTGGCTGTAAAACTTTATTGGAGATGGTGTACCTCTCAAGATCAGATTTGGGCTAAAATATTATCTTATAAATACTTGAGAGCTATTTCTGAGGTAGATATCCCTAGAGCCAGTTTGGTTGGGAAAGGTTCTGTTATCTGGGACACTCTGAAAAGAGGAGCTAATTTAATTAAGCAGGGTTTGTTCTAGATTTGCAATCGGGGATCAGATGTTCTTTTTTGGGAGGATTCTTGGGATGGCCACCCTCCTATCTTGACTCAATATCCCAGGTTACATTCCCTAAGCATTTTTTTCTTGGAAGCAGGCTGGTCTTATGTGGAGGACTTTAAAAAAATCTAGTATTTTGGAAATATGGAGATGTACAGATGGAAAGATCCGCAGGAATGGCCCCAAGGGGGATTGGCCGAGGATAGAGATGTGCTTGCTCTTATTCTTGCGGGGAGGTACTGTTCTTCATTGAGGGATAAAGACATTCTGGCTTGGAACCCTAATCCCAAGGGAACCTAATCTGTAGCCTATGGTTATCAAGTTCTTGATAAGCAAAAGTTTAGAAGTCTCCCTGTCACATGGTGGAAAAAGGTGTGGAATAGATTTGCTTGGCCGAAATGTAACTTTTTTCTCTGGCTAGTAGCTCGTAATAAATGCCTCACTTGGGATAACTTGAGGAAGAGGGGATTTCAGGGTCCCTCTTTATGTGTCCTTTGTGGTAAGAATGAGGATGACTCTTCTCATTTATTTTTCCAATGCTCCCTTGCCAGAGACATTTGGCACTGTTGGTGGAGTGCTTGGAACCATCCTTGTTTTCATGTGCTCTCCCTGGTGGAGTTTTGGAGTAGTCTGGGTAGACCTCCATCCAAGGCCCCCTTCCTCCAAGTGGCTTGGAATTTGGGCCCTTCCTGCATCATCTGGCAGATTTGGCTCGAACGAAACCATCACATTTTTGAGGGAAGTCATTTGGCTGTTCAAAAGATCTGGCAAAGGATCCTGTGTATGGTTCAAGAAACTATCCATAGTAAATGTGATGTGGACCCCCATTTGGACTCTAGGGAGGAGAAGGTACGACAGGCCCTTGGTTTGTTTGGGGTTGGTGTGAATTCTTCTAGCCCTAGTAGGATTCCTTAGCTTAGCAAGAAGGTTAGGAGAGAGGGTAGATGGAGACTGCCCCCTAGAGGAGTTTTAAAAATTAATACTGATGGGTCGTCCAGGGGCAATCCTGGACATGCTAGAATTGGTGGTGTTGGGAGAGATTCTGCTGGCGTGGTCAGTTTTTTCTTTTCCATTTATAAAGGTGTTCACTCCAACAATATTATGGAAGCTCTGGCGATACTTGAGGCCTTGCAAAGGGGGTTTTCTCTTGGTTGGCACAGGATTATTTGTGAGTTCGACTCTCAAATTTTGGTTAATATTTTAAACAACAAAAGAGTGGAGGATGTTAATTGGCAGTTGGCCTCTGTGACCATTTAGATTCTCAGAATGAGTGAAGAGTTTGAATTTATATCCTTTGTGCACATTCCAAGGGAATGGAATGGGGTTGCTGATTACCTGGCCAAAAGGGCTTCTGAGCTATTGGATACTTAGAGTATTGATAACTGGGAGAGTCTCCCATCTGGGGATTCTCAACACCTACAGGAGTTGATCCATAAGGATGTTCAGACTTAATGTGGTTTGTTTTTTTTTGGTTTTCTTTGGGAGTTGACCTTGTCTGGTGATTTAACCTGTCTTGTTGCTTATTTGAGTCCTGGTTGGGGGCTCAGTTGTACTTTGTAATCCAGAATTTTTATCAATAAATTTTTACCCCTTTATTTAAAAAAGTAAAGCTCCCATATATAAAAGTATTAATTTTAAACTAGTTTAAGAATTGATTTCATCAATGGTTAAAGATAAAGATAAAACACAAATAACAAATGGAATAACCAATCATATGACTCAAACACTTTAAAACCAAGTTTCATTTATAATGAAAAAAAAACTTAGTAAAAGGTGCAAAAAAAAAAATTAAGGTGCCATTATCAATTTTGAGTTCATATTCAAATTCGATATTTTTCAAATTCAAAATAAATTCGACATTTTAAAAATTTGTAATAAAATTCGATATATAATAAACGTATATATATTTTCATATAAATTATTTTAATATAAAATTTAAAAATCAAATATATATATATATATATAAAATAAAAGAGAAATATTCTTAAAGGATAAATCAATATTTTTTTGAAATATAAATTATAATTTTTCTATCAATTATAATAAAAAATCATAAAAAATAAAAAATTGCTAGATCATTCATAAAATGTAGAAAATTTTAATTTTAGGTTTTATTAGAAGCTAGGGTTAAAGAGTAATGTTTAAGGAGCAATGTTTTTTTTCTTTTATTTTAGGGTTGAGGAGCAATGTTTTTTTCTTTTATTTTAAGGTTAAAGAACAAAGTTTTTTCTTTCTTTTATTTTGAAGAACTTGCATATTATTTGAGACAAAGATCATTTTAAATAAAAATATTGAAGCCTCCAAATGGGAGATTTGTTTGTCAACTGTAATTTCAAAACTATCCATCTCTCAAAATAAAGAAAATAGCATTCCAATAGATTGAAAATAGTTGCTTCGGATATTATCTAAATATCCACAGAAAATTTTAAGCTTTCAAATTTCCAAGAGGGATATTGGAGGAGGGTTTGTTCATAGAGGTGTTTAGAGTGATTCCTTTGCATTTTTTTAAGCTAAAAAATGATTTTAGGGTTTTTAATGCTTGTTTTTCACATATTTTTTTGTGTGGCCTAATTTAAGGTTTATTCATCAAAATTTATTGGACAAGGTTTTAAATTTGAACATAATGTTTTATTTTGTATCAAATAACCTACTGAAAAAATTATTTTTATTATTGCCTGTGGTAGATAAGTTGGACTCCTTAACCCCACTATTGTCGAGGTTATATTTAAATGGAATAAAGAGTATGTATATTGAATTTGATCCCATCTAGTTTTTAGCTCTCTCATAATATTTATTCCTTTGGATGCTCACAAAGCTGACTACCTCTTCCCAAAAAAGTTAGTCCTCCATAGTCACCTATTATACTAACAATTATTTATTTATACCGCAACATATATATTATATCGTCCTTGGAATATGATAATATAGTCTATTAATATAGCAACCCAATCACATCCCTTAGTGGTCGTATACTTATAAACGGTTCCCTATGGTTATTTTGTCCATGTACTTTAAAATTCTTGAAAAAATCGTTATTGATCCTGATGCATTTACCGTGATATGTATAGGATATGTGTTAGAAATATTAAATCTGATTCCCCTGATGCGAGTCGCTTTGGAGATGAGAAACTCTGGGAATCGCTCTCTTAGAGTAGTGATGGAGGGCTTCCCACCAAAATTATTGATTTGATGCCACACGTGTTCAATGTCCCATCCACCATAAATTCCTATGTGTGAGCAGTTGAAGTTTTCCTACCTTTTATGTTCCAAGACTAGCTATATAAACCTTGGAGCAACTGGCATTTTGTTATTGATGTAGATAGATGCAGAGAAGTAGAAGAAGAGCAAATTAGGGGAGTAGAGAGTAGAACTGCATCAGTTCTAAGCAGCAGTATTGAGTATTTGTCATTTTTGTGTTTATCCTACAATCATATTTGCAGATGTTTGTAAACCCTCTATTGAGGATCACTGTAACCTCACTCGTTTATATAAATAAAATTATTTACCATATTTATGGTATTTTAGAAGGGTTTATCTATTTCCTCTGTGTCTTAATTCCCTTTGCTCATCTGCATTCTAGTTTGACTTAGAAGCTGCATTCTATGTTCAAGTTTGGCTTTGGAGCTATTTTAACATAGTTTGTTCATTTTCATGCTAAGTCTTGGAAATACAAGATCGTTGTCTTATTGAGAAAATCTAGTCATCGCTCAAGTTAATGAGCGACTCTCATCGTCGCTCTTGGAGCGAGTTACTTGAAGCACTTAGCAAAATTTCTAGTGACTTTGAGTCGCTAAGTGTTGGCGAGTGACACCCGTCATAATTATAAGTAGTGCATGATTCTCGTGATCATTGATCTTGGTGAGATATGCCCATCATCATTGCAAGTAGCACATGATTCCCGTGATCACTACCCTTGGTGAGTGATGATCATCATCACCGTAGGTAGCCCATGATACTCATCATTGCTGCATTTAGCAAGAGATGCCCAACATCACCGCAAGTAGTGAGCCCTGCCCTCTATCACTGCCAATAGAGAGTGAAACCCGGTATAGTCAAACTTGGTCTCCATCATTCATGCCTTTGGCAATCACCATCTCCATAAATTTCTTAGTATCTGCTCTCACTCATCGATTTTGTGACTCCCATTCTCGCCATTCCAAGTGAGCGATTATGAGCATCACTTAATTTAAAAGTGATCGATAGCAAGATTTAAAGTCTTCAAATTGGTATCAGAGCCATCTGGTGCCTTAATATGGAGACTGAAGCATGGCTTCTAGTAGCAACCACTCCCTGTAGTTACAGATCCTACGCTTCAATGAAAAGAACTATAACTACTGGAGCATCCAGATGAAGATCCTATTTGGATCATAGGAGCTTTGGGAGTTGGTCGAGAACAACTACCTAGAACTGGCATATGCAGTAGTACTGGTTGCCCTCTCCCAAGAAGATAAGGACTTGTTGAAGGAGAACGCCAAGAAGGATTAGAAGGCCCTTTTCTACATCATGCAAGCGGTCGAGGAGACCATATTCCTATGAATTGCAATAGCCACCAAGGCAAAGCAAGCCTGGGAGATTTTGGTTAGTTCGTATCAGGGCACCAACAAGGTGAAGTTGGTGAAACTACAAATGCTAAGGAGAGAGTTAGAAAATCTGTAAATGAATGAGTCTGATTCCATGAGTGACTTCTTCATCCAGATAACAATTGTCATCAACTATATGCGGTTGAATGGAGAGATCGTGTAGAGCCATATAATCATGGAGAAGATTCTCAAAAGCCTGCCTGCTAAGTTTGACTCGATTGTGATTGTAATCAAAGAATCGAGGGATCTGACAACCCTATCGATAGAAAAAGTCATGGGTTCCTTGTAGATGCATGAGCAGATATTGAGCCATTCATCTCAGTCCTCTCTAGAGTAGGCATTCAAGGTGTAAGTCTCATTTTGATATAGTGGCAGACAAGATTCCTACCATGGAACCTCTAGTTTACAAGGAGGATTAAGTAAACATGGAAATGAAAAAGGAAGCTCAAGATGTTACTAATAAGGATTTTGCATAATAAATATAAGAATATTAAGAAAATATAGATTAAGTAAACATGGAAATGAAATAGGAAGCTCAATAACCATTGCTTTCTATGAAAAATATAATAAAGTCATTGAAAAAATAATGAAGGCATAAAAAATAATAATGGTATTGACATTTTCTAGGTGTCATCAAGATGAATCATTAGGATTGAAAAAATTATGTTTACATGTCTCTTCAACTTAGAATGAAGATAAATATATACAACCATGCCAAAATACTAGGTTACATATCATTTAACCCCCAATTCCATTTACACATACATCTCATACCTAATCTAAATATCCCAACTATCATTGGTGGTGCTATGTGTGTTGGAATGAAAACTAATATGTTATGAAAGTATGCGGAGAAATATATGTGAGGAAAAGGAAATTATATAAGGAATCCTACATAATAAATACCAAGGAAACAAATAAACAAAATGGGAATACAAGGAGAAATCCACAAGGTGTTTGAATATGTCTATTATTGATAATATACAAGGTGTTTGTAATATGTTTACTATTGATAATATGCACTACCTTTTCATATTTGGTATTATATGGTAGGTGACTAGAAGAGGTATGTAGGGAGTAGCATGAGTGACTCATTCATGGGCATGTGGATTTGCTACATTATGAGGTTTTAATTTATAGAGTTTGCAACACATATTTATATGTAAAAAAATAATGGGTACTAGAAAAAGTCTTATTGACAATAGCATAAGTAACCTATTAAATATTTAGATGAATTTGATGAAGTTGAGTATATGTGGTATGGGTATTAATTACTAAAGAAATAGAAAGATGAGAAAAAAGTAGTAGAGAAAATATAATGGTTGATTTTTCTAGAATTTATATTATTTATTATTAATTAATTAAAAAAAAAAAAAAAAAAAAAAAAAAAAAAAAAAAAAAAAAAAAAAAAAAAAAAAAAAAAAAAAAAAAAAAAAAAAAAAAAAAATAAAAAAAAAAAAAAAAAAAAAAAAAAAAAAAAAAAAAAAAAAAAAAAAAAAAAAAAAAAAAAAAAAAAAAAAAAAAAAAAAAAAATTGAATTAAGAAAAAAAGAAAAAAAAAAAAAAAATAAAAAAAAAAAAAAAAAAGAAAAAAAAAGGGAATTAGAAAAGCATTATCTAAATTCCTATCTATGTAGGAGAGTCCTATTATACATAATATTGAGATTATACTTTATCATTTATCTATAAAGTTAAACATTATTTAATATATAAAGACATCATAATTGATAAACTATTACCTACCTAACCTTAGTGTCTAAAGATATTATAGAACAAAAAATTCTAAAAATCTTATCTTGATCATCTAGAATCTATATAAAATATATAACCTGGTTATCAATTACGGTGATACAAAGTAAGAATATAAATTATAGTAAATAATAACTACATTGGTATTACTAAAAACATCAACAATATCTTCAAGCATAAATGTAGGTGGTTTATCATGCTCAAATTGAGACATGTAAGGGGTCACTAGAGTAAATATAGGTGCAAAACATGATTCTACTATATATATTTCTCTATTTATCATAAGAGGCACCCTCTCTCTATGTTTGTGATGATACTCATTTATAGCAACTATGCAAAGCCAATTGAATAATGTGCATAGGTACAATAGGTATATGTGGGACTCAACATTTTAATTATCCTCAATAGTAAAATTACCTTTATTTATAATGTTAGGGGTATATATAGATATAAATATGAAAAATCATAGCCTAATACACATCTTATAATGTATCTAAAAATATTTATGCGACAAAAATATTCTCCCTCTATTTCATTCGTCATCCCTCCTAGGTCCTATTCAAATATATTGAAATAATATGGATAGGGTGCTAGATATATAGGGACCTTAGTACCTTGTCACAATAGGAGTAGAAATACCTTTAGTGATAATATCAAACATAGATTTGAAATCCACCATATGTCAACCCTACAATATTAATTTTTTCTTCACACCTTATGGTGATGATAAAATATTCATTTTTGATGCTTACTTAATACAAAATGGAAGTTACACATGCTTTCATGAGGAAAATATTGGTCTACTTTAAATATGAAGGGATTTTAATAATTATCATGGCATATCCTACATACCATATCCCTAGAATTGGATTATATCACAAAATTAGGTATCTAGCTAACCATAATAATCAAGGGTCACCTTTTCATTCCAATGAGGTGTTATAGAATGGAGTGCTCTAGAGTGAACTAGTCATCCTTAAGTGTTGAGTAGTGTTTGTATGATGTATTACTTCCTTTGCATTTAAAATGGCTCCCAAGCATGACATGCCTGTCGGTAGCATGAACAATATAGATGGGAAAGGTGGTCCAAACAAGCAACTCATGAAGTTCATCTCAAAGGTAGTCCAAGAGGTAATTCTTCTTCTCTTGACATGGTGTTACCTTTGATAGAATTTGACAATGCATGTTGAAACAAATAATCTTATTTTTGGATTATATTGTAAATTCTCTTAAGTATAAAGGTAATAATAAAATCAAGTATCTAGGCTTTAATATAAACTAAATAGATAGATATTTAATTTATATTTATTAATATTTATATATACCTATATTCGACTACTATATATATTAGGGTATATGGATAAAATAATTATATACCTATATTTATTTTATCCTACACCTCAATATTATTATTCCTACACAATATCTAGTCTAACTCTAGTCAACTCAAGGTCAAAGGTGACATGGCATGAGACTTGAGTATGGTGGTAAACACAAATATTTGGTTGAGGTCTATATATTTGGATGAGCTAACTATGAGACAATATTGTTTATTTGAGAAATTAGTTAATTAAATCAATCATATTTGAGGCAAAGGCTTGTATATTTTGTTGAAGATAATATAAAAGTGGATATATGACTTTGGCCATGGTTTTTCCCTTTACAATATTTTCCACATAATATTGGTGTCTTTTATGTGGTTTGATTTATTTATATCTTACCTTACATTTATTTAAATTTATTAAATCTTATGCTATTTACATTTGTGTAATATATGTATTTTGCATACTAATAATTTGTTGTTTTAGTTTATATTAATATACTACATTTGGAGGATTTTGCTTACTTCCTCCCACTTCATTTGATATCAAAGCACAAGTTCATCTCTCATAAGTTCTCTAATTTTAGTTTCTTCTTTTTTATCCTACACCTTAATTTTATTATTCCTACAATTATCAAATTAAAATAATTTCAATATCTAGTCTAACTCTAGTCAACTCAAGGTCAAAGGTGGTATGGCATGAGACTTGAGTGTGGTGGTATGTGTGGGGCACATAAGGTCAAGTGGCATAAGTGTGGTGGCATGTGGTATGAGTGTGGTGGCATATGGTATAGGTGTGGTGGTATGTGACTTGAGTGTGGTGGAACACACAAATATTTCATAAGACCAAGGGAATTGCCACCTGACATAGTCATAATAGAATTATGAAGCTCAGTAAGTGAAAGAGGATCTCACAAAGAAGTCTTTCATAAGTAGACAACTTAGCAGGAACAACATCAAGATACTACTGGAGCACCATCTGATATTCTAGAGAATCCTGCTATGCTTGAAATACAAGCTTATAATGATTCACAAAGGTCAATGCAATATCAGGAAGATAAGTCAACCTATCATGAGAGACTTGAATAGCCTTGATCTAGATCTTGGCTTACCTAGAATGAAGAGATTGGAAAAAGTCTTTGGATGGATGATCACCAACCCTTAGCCAGTGTAGACTAGCCCATTTTTGATCCCCCTAGCTTCATGTTGTTCATGGACTATAAGCTAGTGGTGAAGACTAGCAACCCTGGTTTGCAATTACCGATCATACAAATCATTTTCTAGCAATAGTAAATATTGTTGATATTCCTTTGTAATAGCCAAATGAGCATGCTTTCTAACATGTGCCACCTATTTTCCAAAGTGTCGCATGAAAGAGGTAGTACGAAAAATAACCTCATTCCACCAAGAAATCCAATTGAAAGAGTGAGGAGGTCGAGGTAATAAATTCCAGATTCTCTCAATTGTAGTAATAATGCCAGGGTGTTGCAATAAAGAAGTATTTAAATAAAATTGATTACATGGAAAATTAAGTTGGCGACCACTCCACTCAATATGAAAAGAAATAAAGAAATGATATAAAAATAGGAATTGATCCCAAATCATCAAAATATTATTATTGATGGAGAAGAATAAAAATTATTGTTGCTATAACATCATAACTATATCAAGGCACTTGCAGAATCTATCATTACCTGCACAAAAATTGGATCATGTGAACCAGGGTGGAGACGTGCAATTGCATTAACAAAAAAATAGATAAAAAAGACCCTATCTATATTTAAGAAAAAACCAGACCTCACACTCTCTAGCACACTAGTGCATCAGGAGGTGATCAAATTTGTATTTAGCATGCTCAACCAAATTAAAATCACCACAAAAAAGCTAATACACTATTGGTAAGTGATCAACTAGGTACCACCAAAGGGCAAAGCAACTAGTGCCATAATTAGGTGCATAAATTTTGGTAATTCCTAGGGTGTGACCATTAATATTCAACAAAATCCAGACCACATGATGAGAAGGATACTCACTAGACCCAAGCAAATAATCCTCAAGTTTGGAGGAGATAGAAATAGAAGCACCACCCCGACCATCTTCATGGTGAGTAGTGAAATGCATAAAAGAACCTACAATACAACTAAGAGAAACATCTAACAAAAAACCAAAGATCTTAACTTCTTGTAAACAAATAACATCAACATGGCCAATACTTTGTAGAGTGGATCGAGCATAAAATTTTATTGAGGACTTTGTAAGTCTTCGAACATTCCATGAAAGGAAATTCATGGAGGAGGAATATCCATTGATCCATCTCCCATAGGGATACCCCCATTGTTAGCTAGCACTAAAGAACTATTTAATGCAAAGCTTTGAGAAGGCTAAAATAATTCACCAATGATTGAGGGACTACCCACACTATTGGCTAGCACTAAAAACCTATTAAATAAAGAGGTTTGAGAAGGTTTAGATAAGTTACCAATAGTCGAAGGATGATACTTAGCCTCTTGGATTCCCCTCAATGATGGTGAGCCATCCCTAGATAGGCTACGTGAATGCTTGGAGGGTGGAGGTACTGGCAATGAATTACCTTCTTTTGAGGCTGATTTATGCTCAAGAGGTTTCTCAATAGATGAAGCCTGAGGAGACAAAATAGGGTGAATAGGAACAACATGAGGTTGAGATGACAAATTCAAAATCTTATCTCCATTATAAAGCATCAAAATAGGGTTGGTCACCACCATAGTATTAAAAACCATGATTCAATCACCCTTAATAGAGGGTTTAGAATGTGCAAGCATGGTATGAGGAGCAAGGAAAACCACCAAAGGTTTTTTAGCAACTAGTGATTAGTCCTTGATACGATGCATGGTAGATTGGCACCAAAAACAAATATTAGGTAAATTAAAGTAAACAATTTATTGCATAAAATGCTCTATACGAACCTGAATTTCCAACAATTATCTAAGATCCTATGTGAGGCCAACCTCAACACAGACTCTTTTATTAGGTCATGCTAAGAAGAACTTATCTTCTTTGTGATAGACCACCCGACCAATGGATTTAAAAATATAAATAATAAATGTCCATAAGGGTAGCAGAAGACTAGAGATTTCAAGATAAATTGACACTTTCAAGGCAACTTGTTGTAAAACTCGAAAAGGAATCCAAGGAGATAGGACCATCAAAGTATTGTGAAGAAACCAATAATTGAACTTAGCAACCACAATTTGCACTTGCAAGGGTTCTTTAAAGGAAAACAAAAAAACCTTTAGTTATATTGTGGATACCCAAAACCACAATGCCATAATCTTCCCAGTGAAGTTTTGGCCAATTTTGAAGATATTATTACGGTGAGATTCAACCAACAAAATAAGTTATAAGACAATGATTCTCATTCCATTTTACAACTGGAAAAATAGCATAAAGAGAGAGCACAACATATGGAGAAGAATCATTACCTCATATGCTACTTTCAAAACAAACTTTTGAGCTCACTTCGGTACCATGAGTTCTATTATCTATAACAACCATTACATATGTTGACGATGAAGCCATAAAAAAGGAGAGCAACCATCTAATTGGTGGTAATATCAATAATCAACACCAAAGCAGTCAAATTTATGAATGGCTTCCTCATTTTGAATTATTGACTATTTGTACACTTGGGCATTGGTTGGAGATGCATCAGGAACAATATCAATGCTATGGTTAATGGCTCAAATAGGAGGAAGAGATGTTGGCTCTTGAAATACATGGGAGTAAGATTACAATGTTTTATTTAGTGATGCATGCCAAGAAGGTTTAGCGACCTATGGTTGTGATTCTTCATTTTTCAGTCCTATAAATATTAGTGCAAGTTCATATGCTTGATTTACAACCTTGCATACTTACCTATAACTTAGTAGCAAATTTGTAGTGTGCTTAGTGCATTTGAATAAGTATACTTGATTATATAGTTGTAAAGTGTATGTGTTGTATGCACCATATTGATCCTTCATATTATATTGATGGTATTTGCCAAGAAATAATTCATAAAAATCCATAGGGGTCACATCACAAGTGACCTTATCTAAAATTTTGGACAAAAAACAATGAACATAGTGCAGGTGTGTGTGATGTGAAATGTAGTCTCACTTAATTCTATTCAAATAAATATGAATCAGGATGTGAATACATTGGTAGCTTTAACTTATCAGTAATAGACCTTGCAATCAAATTCTTTGTGAGCTATTGTCGATTACACAACCCACATACAAATCATGAGTAAGGTGAGAATGCATGTTGAACAATTTTTCACGGTCACTTGTTGATGAATGGTGGTTCATTAAGGTGACTTTATTAAGTATGATTTTCAATTAATTATAAGCTCTATCTTATCCTAAAGTTTTCATGGGACCATTTCTTGAGTTCTCATATTTTCAATATTGACCTTGCATTTGACTTTAGAGTGAAGGTCATTTTTGTAAGTTTTGACATCTAGGGATAAGGATTGCAAATTAATATCATTGACCTTATTGGCCAAGGCAGTAACTACATTGGATAAATCAACCATATTTCTAGCCAAATTATAGGCCATTGTGAAGCAAATTAAAGCCAAATAAAAAACTACCTAATGTGCCTAAAATGGGTAAATGCAAGATCTACTAAATACAAGGACCATTTTAATCCACAAACTTTTAATATTATAACTAGACACTTAAATATGCATAAAGAAATAAACTATAAATTTTTTTATGTTTTTTTGTCTTTCTTTTTTAAATATAAAATATACACTTTTTTATTTGTTTGCTTTTAAACTTAAAAATATGGTCACAATATGAGGACTGCATTGGTTGGAATAAATTAGGACATGGAGTGTACATTGTAGCTCAAGGTTATTTAGCCTTAAGCCATATTAACTCCCATCTAGATCAGGATCTATTCAAACATTTATGGGCTCAAAATTTATGGCCAAAAGTTAGGTTTTTTAATTGGTTGCTACTTCATAAAAGGGTACTTGAAGGGGAGAAACTTATGAAGAAAGGATTTAATGGACCCTTTCAATTTTTAATATGTTGGGATAGCAAAGAAAATCTAAACCATTTGTTCATAGAATGCCCCATAGCTTCTAAATCATAGAATATGATTCTAAATTTAAGATGGTCCAATGATCAATCCATAGAACAAAGGTGGAGATTTTGGAGCAAACAAGAATGAAAATATTGGTATGCGAACAAAATAGTTTGGACATGAATAACTATTCTTCCTTGGAACATTTGGAATGAGCAAAAAAAGTGAATATTTCAGAAAAAGAGTAGTGACATCCACTATGTCTGACTAAAGATCGTAGAACTATCCAACATTGATTAGCTCATCCACACAATTCAAATAAACTATGGGAACAAATGATGGTCCGATTAAAGATTAAACATGGATTAGCCCAACAGAGAAGGAAGAAAGTAACCAATCAAATTATGGATAAGAAAAAACAATGACAACCTCCCCCACATAATTTTAGAAAAATCAATATGGATGGAGCACCTAGAGGAAATCTTGGAAGAACTTGTATAAAGAGGGATAGGAATATTGGAGGATGGTACTCTGATTTTTACTTTTGTAGAAAATTTAGGAATTTAATCCAACAACTTAACAGAAGGGCAAATTATTTTGAGAGGTTTGTAGGAGGTACTGAAGGCAGGTTGAAGAAGGGTGATAGCAAAGAGAGACTCTCAAATAATGATAAATTACCTTAAATCAACTTCAAGGTCTAAGAAGATAAAGTAGAGAATTCAAAGGATCATAGATAAGATTAGGTTAATAGCAACTAGTTTTCAAGAGGTTGTTTTCAATCATGTACCTAGAGAACATAACAGAGTGGCAGATGCTATGGCAAATTGAGCTCTAAACAAAGGAGATATTAGTTGCTATGGTTTCCCTCCAAGGTAGTGCAAGACCAAACTAGGACCAATCTTCTCCTTGTTAAGTCTCTTGATGGTAATACCGGAAGCTATGGCTAACTTGATAAGCAATGCAAGGATTTATTCATGACTTGACCCCAATCTTACAGAAAGAGCAGCATTTGATAACTGAAGATCTTATGATCCTAAATTTCTTGTGATATTTTAGACCCTCACTGTGGCTATGAAGTTTTATCAAATTCTTTTGGAAGTCTTAAGATAGACCGTTCTTCTTCGTTTTAGTGCAGTTCTTCAATTCTAACCTTGATAGAGGTTGTTAGAGGGTCTTGTCTCTTTAGTCAATTACTCCATTGGCAAGATGGTTAGTTTGTTGGGTAGAAAAATAGTTCGAATTTCTAGTTTTTATTGGATTGCATCTTAGTTTGCAACCATAAAGCTAAAGTTTATTAACCTTATAATATATTCTTAAGTCTTTCTTATTTTAGTTTTTTTTTTTTTTAAATAAAAATAAAAAAATGATATTTTATGAGGTTAGTGTGAGAAACCCCTACAACTGACGTTCAAGGCTAGGCATCTCCATCCCAACTATGACCTCTCATAAGGGTGAGAGCTCAACTTATCAATAGAGACCAAACACACGACTATACACAACCACCGAAGAAGACAAAACCACCAAACCAAACACACGACTATACACAACCACCAAAGAAAAACAAAAACCGTTATTTTATACTACATATAAAATATTATACTAAAAAAATAATCCCCAAGCCATGCAGTAATTTATAAAGAAAACCTATCTACCTCAACAAACGTGTACTCGTCACGTCACACTACGCGCTCTTGTTCCCATGCGAATAGAGGACGTTAACAAGTTAATAATATGAATGCGAGGTTGATGCATGCATGTCAGCTCTTCGAACGACATGTGCACAGGACTGTCTTTGATCGATCGAAACCTGTAACTCTAATATCAATTGATGTGGATTAATTTTTTGTTTTTTTAAATTTAATTTTTAAAAAAATAAAAATTTAAAAAAAAAAAATATTAGATTTCTAATAAAAATATATCGCGTCAGTTTCATAAGCAATAAGATAATATGATACTCTTTACAAGCTATAAATTTGCATCTTTAATATGCTATTTAGTTGAAAGACATGTATTTGATTATAGTGCTTTCTTACACAGCAATCATATACTACTGCAGTTATTTAGCTCTTCCTTCTTAGAAGGAACAAAAACCTGTTGATGTTGTGAGGCGGATAGAAAGTGAGCCTTATCGTTGTAATCAAGCAGCTAATCAGGGTATAGCTTATCAATTACTCAAGTAATTTTTAATAAAAATAAAAAAATTATAATTAATCTGTTAAATAGAAAATTGATTGTGCCAGAATTTTAAAAAATTATTATGATATATTTAAAACGAACTTATCTTTCTAAGAAAGAAGTCAAATTTACACATTGTCTAGTTTTTTATGCAACTTATATGTTGCATGTGTCATTCAACGTAAGTCATAGATAAGGTGTTATAAATTATTATAGAAATTATATCTTTTGCAGATTGTATTTAGATATTCTCTTTTTCGTCACAAATGTATTTTGATATAATATTTTTGTGTCATTGAAAATATAATTAAGACATAAAAAATAATAATAAAGCCATTCACATTTTACAGGTGTCATCAAGATGAACCATTAAGACTACAAAACTTATGTTTACATTGTCCTTCAACATGGAATGAAGACTAGGTGACATCATTTAACCCAAAAATCCATCTACACGTGCATCCTATGCCTAATCGATATGTCTCAATTATCATTGGTGGTGCTATGTGACTTGGAATGAAGACCAGTATAATATGAAAGTATATTATTTTTTATTTTATTTTTGACAAATACAATTATTAATTGCAATCTCATGAAATAAGAGGTGCATAAAAGAGGATTTTCTACATAATATGAGGTGTAGCAACTCTTTTCTACGTTGACATACTTATAATCCTTTAAGGGATCCCACATAGAAAATAAAAAAAACAAAATGAGAATAAAAGATGAAATCAACAAGGTGTTTGTAATATGTCTACCCTTGATAATATACAAGGTGTTTATAATATTGTTGCTATTGTTAATATGTACTACCATTTTACATTTAATATTATATGGTAGGTGAAAGAGGTGTGTAGAGAGTAGTGTGAATGGATAATTTATAGGCATGTAGATTTATTGCATTATGATGGTTTAATTCATAAAGTTTATAACACTTTTTTATACACTACAAAATAATAAGTATTGGAACAGGTCTTACCTATAATATAATAAGCAACTTATGAAATATTAAGATGATTTTGATGATGGTGAGAATACATGGTACGTGTTTAAATTAATATAGAAATAAAAATAAGAGGGAAAAGTAGTAGAAAATCAGGGAAAAGCATGATGTATATTCTCATCTATGTAGGAGAGTCTTATTATACATAATATTGATATTACACTTTATCCTTTGTCAATAAAGTTAAAACTATTACTTACCTAACCTTAATGTTTAAAGAGATCAATGCACAAACAATCTTAATAACCTTATCTTGATAATTTATGATCTATATAAAATATAAGATATAGTTATCAATTACAAAATACCATAAAAATGATGCAAAGTAAAATATAAATTAAAATAAATAATAATTACATTGGTATTAGTAGAAACATTAAAAAAATCATGAGACATAAATGTAGGTGGTTCATCATGCAAAAATTAAGACATGTAAAGGGTTACGATAGTCATTTTAGATGCAAAAAATTATGTTAATATATATGTTTCACTATTTTATAGTAAGAGGCTCGCTCTCTAGCTTTGTGACAATCCTCTTGTACAATAGCTATGCAAAGCTAATTGAAAAACGTGCATAGGTAATAGGTATATATGGGTCTTAACATTTTAATTATCTTCAATTGTAGAAATACCTCGAATTCCAAGGAACTATATAGGACCAAGTATGCAACATCATAGTCTAATTTAAAATTTATAATGCATCCAAAATATCCGTATGTGACACTAACATGTCCTCTTTATCTTATTTATCATCCCTACTAGGTCTTGTTTAAATGGATTGATACAATATGCATGGGATTTTAGATATATGTGGACCTTAGTACCTTGTCACCATAGGACTAGAAATACCTTTAGTGATAATATCAAACATATATATGAAATCCACCATATGTCAACCCTACAATATCAAAGTTTGCTTCACATCTTGTGGTGAGCCTAAAATATCCTTTTGCAATTCTTACTTAATGCGAGATGAAAGTATCACATGCTTTGATGAAGAAATATTAGGTCTAGTCAAGATGAAGAGGGTTTTAACATGACCATAACCTATCTTATGTTGAGCCTTTATCTTATCCCAAGAATTGGAGTATATCACAATATTTGGGTATCTAGCCTAGGATAAACTCTACATAATACCTTCTCAATAAGTTTAAGGTAACCTCATTATTTTTTAATAGTAGAATATCAAACATTATAAATCATAAAAAGCGTTTTACTATCTAAGGATATATGCACCAATAAATAGAAAAAATTCTACAATCTGAAGGTTTTTAAAAGGAGATACTAATTTTTCCTTTCTAATCTATATTTTTTTCATATATATTAGATATCTTATTGATATATTCAATATTATATTACTCCATTCATATATATTAGATATCTTATTGATATGTTCAATCCTCTATTCCTCCAACATCTACAAATGCTTCCAATTTTATTTTACATAACTTTAATCATTTCCACTCAAGGCTTGTATTGTGATAGCTAGAACTATATGGGAATGATCAATAGTACATGGGTCATTTAGATCATTTATAGTCATGCCCATCTACATGTGATTGACATAATTTCAATTTTTTATTTATTTTTATTCTCCTCTCATGTATTCTAATTTATTTATTTACTAATAGTCTCTTCTTTGCCTTGTATTGGGAGTTTGTTTAGGTTCCATGGTTTATTGTATATGTTACTTGGTAAGGTCTTTTTATGGTCAATAATAAGATATTTTTTGGGTTTCTTATTTACTATATTTATCTCCTATTTTAGGTCCTACAATAGTAATAATAAATATTTAAATAAATCATAATATAATATTTAAATAAAAAAGAAAAAGTATATTCACAACACCACCTTAATATATTAAATTTCAAATGCATTGGTAAGCTCTAAATGAATATTTTTTTTTTGACTAGTGATATGGAAAATACCTCAATACATCATAATCTAGGTAGATAGATGATTTGGGACCTCTAAGAATTGAATTTTTTTATCAAAATTACATACATAGTCTTTAAATTCATGAGTGCATTACGTTTCAAAAGAAAACGAATAAACATTATTAGGAATTAATGCTTCAAATGATTATATTATGTAAGTGAAGGGTATTTAAGTAATTGGATGCCAATTTCAATCATAAAAATCCTTCTAAAAAATTTATAACTACCTTGTCCTATACTACATGCATGTACTTTGTGAGGGGTGCTTATACCACTTGAATTATCACATGGTCTATGATGTAATAATTCCTAACATAATACCCTTATTACATAATATTTAAAAGTGCTATTTTACTTATGACAAAAAAATAATTCCCATGATGATGCTAGGATCTAAGAGAGAAATTCTCCCTTAATGTAGATTTCCTACTTTTGAGACTTAGGAGTGTCATGTTCTATCAATCATGCACTTCAAATACATTTTTAATGCTTACATTATTCAGTGCATGAGTTATATGTTTAATTAATGTGGAGAATCTTCATTAAATATGTAAGATGTTGATGGGATCAAGTGTTCTCCTACTGTGTAGAATTATTTCCAAATATTATCTTGATCAATGTGTTTTTTTGTGGTAAGGTCGATCACCTCTTGTCTTTTCTTCTTTTCCATATATTCATTCATTTGATTTTTCAATAGTTCAAGATACTTGATATATCCATGATTCCTTTGGTCTTCACTGTGATGTGCTACCATGTATTCTTTACCAATTATTGACTTTACTAGTTTTCAATATATTTTATGTGTTGTCATATATTCTATGCTAACTAGTTTTCATTTCAAATTTTAAATATCTCTTGATGTATTGAGATCAATCATCTTTTGTTTCTTCTTTGCATTGTTCATCTAAAGAAGTTGTTGTCTATGGAAAGCTATGTATTCATGCTTTATTTGGTGTGTTATTGATGATTGAATCTCAAATTCCTATTGCATTGATTCCTCATTTTATTTTCTATTTTCTATTTCAAATTTTTCTATAGATGGCAAAAAATTACACTTTGAGTGTACATCTTCACTCTTAGGTGTTTGGCTCTTGATAATTTTCTATGATACATTGATTTGAAAGCATCCAAGTTTTTTGATGTATCACATGTTTGGAATTATACCAAATATTATTGTGTTGTCTTATCTCTACTTGTATAAAAAATACGTGTTATTATTGATTTTATTTCCTCTTATTCAACTAGATTGTCCTTGGCTACATTTATTTGACATGCCTTTCTCAACTCAAATTTTGTTATTCTAAATATGACCTTCTTGATGCTAGTTAATATCTTGTGAAGGTGATACATTTAATAGATTATGCTAATATTCCCTCATGATGTATCTATTTATACCAAAATATTCACACATATTTTGTGTGTGGAAGTTATTCCTTTGAGAATCAATTATTGTTTCTTGTTTGTGAGCATTATGGAGGTTTTGTTCATCTTTCGAATGGATGCTTCCCTCTTTGACTTGTAGGTATTAATTGTTCTAATTTATTTTTTAAATGTTAGACCTCTACTTTTTAAATTAGGTTCACTAACATTTCAAAGCTTGGTGTTTGCTTAGTAATATTTAATATAGTTACAAAAATATTGTACTTAGATGGGATTGACCTTAAAATAATTAGAACTAATATTTCATCAAATACCTAAGTCCCAATGCTTGCAATGATGCTCACAACTTTGCTATTCTCCTTCTGCCCCGCCCCCCCCCCGCGCGCCCCCACCCCGGCCCGCCCCCGCCCCCCGGCGCCCCCCCGGGCCCCCCCCCGCGGGCGCGCGCGGCGGCCCCCCCCCGGGGCCCCCCCGGCCCCCCCCCCCCGCCGCCGCCGCCCGCGGCCCCCGCCCGCCCGCGCCCGGGCCGCCCCGGGGCCCGCCCCCCCCGCCGCGCCCCCCGCCCCCGCGGCCGCCCCCCCCGCCCCCGCCGCCCGCCCGCGGCGCCCCCCGCCGCGCGCCGCCCGCCCCGCGGCCCGGGGCCCCCGCCGCCGCCGCGGCGCCGCCCCCCCCCCGGCCCCCCCCCCGGGGGCCCCCGGCCGCGGCGGCGGGCCCCCGCGGCGCGCCGCCCCGCCCCCCCCCGGCGGCCCCGCCGCGCCCCGCCCCCGCGCGCGGGCCGCCCCCCCGCCGCCCCGCGGCCCGCGGCCGCCCCCCCCCCCGCCCCCGGCCCCCCCGCCCCCCGCCCCGCCCCCCGCCCCCGCCCCCCCCGCCGCCCCCCCCGCCCGCCGCCCCCCCCCCCCCCCCCCCCCCCCCCCCCCCCCCCCCCCCCCGCCCCCCGCCCCCCCCCCCCCCCCCCCCCCCCCCCGCCCCCCCCCCCGCCCCCCGCCCCCCCCCCGCGCCCCCCGCCCCCCCCCCCCGCCCGCGCCCCCCCCCCCCCCCCCCCCCGCCCCCCCCCCCCCCCGCCCCGCCCCCCCCCCCCCCCCCCCCCCCCCCCCCCCCCCCCCCCCGGCCGGGCGGCCGCCCCCCCCGCGCCGCGCCCGCGCGCGCCCCCGCCCCCCCCCCGGGCCCCCCGGCCCGCCGGCGGCCCCCCGCCCGCGCCCCCCGCCCCGCCCCCCCCGGGGGGGCCCCCCCCCCCCCCCCCCCCCCGCCGCGCGGCGCCGCCCCCCCCCCCGCCCCCCGCCGGCGGCGGCCCCCCCGCGGGGGCCCGCCCCCCGCGCCCCGCGCGCCGCCCGGCCCCGCGCCCCGGCCTCATGAAGGATTTTAACTTTTCTCCACTTTTTACCTTTAGATAATGAAGTTGGATTTGGAGGAATAAAATCTAATTTTGATTCTTAACTTCAAAAACTAATTTTTTTTATCTTCTCCCATACATCCTTGGCTATGGTTAAATCTCTAATTTATGGTTAGAATTCATTTGCTACTCCGAACATGATGATTGCTCAAACCTTTTTGTCTTCCTTATATTTTTATATATTTTCTCCTATAGTAGGATAGGTTATGGGTCATGGCACCATATAATACTTCCCATACTTTCTCAAACTAAATTTATGTCATGAGTTTGGTTTTCTATGAAACATAATTGTTTCCCCTAAAAAACTAGAAATCCAAAAACAAGAATCTTGGTACTCCACTACCAAAGTAAAATTTTACAAAAATTGAATACTCTTCTTTCACTAAATTTACCTAAAAAATTATATTTGACGAGTATATATATGCCTAGTGTTTTGAAAGTTTTTCAAAAAATAAAAAAACTCTAAGGTCTTGTCGGGTAAAAGAAATATGATATAGTAATATTTCTTCTTACTCCAATATTTTTTAAATTCTAATTTATTAAAAAATAATATAGTCTTTTATTTTGGTTACTATTTTTTAATGGAGGTGATATTAATTTTTACCTCTTGAATATCTTCTTTACTAGTTATGTTGGAGAATAATTTTCTTCCCTGGAAATTTTATCTTAGACAAAAATGACTTCATGTATTATGTGTAACCTTGGTTGCTTGTGTTTGTTTTACATTCATGCATATTGGGTGTGCTTTAGAAGAATTCCTAACTTTTTTTAACATAAATCTTAGTTGCATCTTCTAGTTTCTTTTTGAACATGTTTGAACTTTGGGTAATGTAGTGATAAATAACTACACCTTTCAAAAGTAGAATTCTAAGTCACGAATAAGCACATGAAGAAAGGTCCAATAAAAAATACCCAATCAAACAAAAGCCATGTCTCATGAGCAAGAAAATTCCAAAGGTTAGAAGTTCCTAAATCATGAATAGAAGGTAATAAAAAATTGTTTCAACAAGGAACTGAAGGTGGAAAGGCCCGATGATCTGAAGATAAGTAGCCCCAAAGGATGAAGAGAAACTTCCAAAGAGAAAAATTCTAATACATCAAAGGTCAAATCAATAACGTGCACATTATTTGAGGAAGATTGTTCTTTCTACAAAATATGTCACATATCTTTGATAAAGGACAAAAGTAGCGTGGAGCCACAACATAATCAACTCAAAGATCTAGAATATCAAAATAAAGCAATATTATACACCCAAGTGATGGGAATCCGTGTAAAATGGGTAGATGACAATTAAAGAGGTAGTTGCATATCCAAGGGCTAAAATTGATTGATATTCATATCATCAGATCTAGAAAATCCTAAAGGGATTGAAAGTAAATAAAGGACATGACTTAGTGTTTTAAATGACAACCACTTAAAAATATTTGCGTGAGTTTTAGATGGAAAATCCTCCCTTGTAAATTTATAAGTAGGATTAGTCTTATGTTTGTAAAGGATTGGCAAGTTTAAGTTTCATTTATTTGTAGGCTTTCCTTTCATTTCTCTCTGTAAAAATAATTACAGTCCTTGAGTGACTTGTGGGCAATTTATGTAGAATTTTACTTATATTTATATATACATGAAAGCCTGTATCTATTTTTAGCCTTTGTCTATAGACCCATGAATGTATATGTATGTGTGTTTATGATCTTTTGTATGAATTTCAGGTGTGCTAAGTCTATGTGTATGTGAAAACTATATATATTTTTGGACTAAGTCACTTATTAGCTTGGCTTTCTTATGGGACCTACATGCTCATATATGCATATAACTTGTAGATCATAATTTCTTCACTATGTCGAGGAGAGTAAGTATTCACCATTGAAACATAGTGTTTAAACCTATTTTTGTAGGGAGATCTTAGCAGATCTCTTTGTGCATCACCCCCTATTGCTTTTAATTATTGAGTTTGCTTACTCCTTACACCCCCATTTTATCTTGGTAGAGTAGAAAGTGCCTTGAAGATCATATCTTAATAAGGATATAACATTGTAAAAACTCTCAAAGATACTCAATTGAGCCAAACCCCATGCACTTGGTTATGGCTTGTTGTGTTGCTTCGAGATAAGGAATAATTGTCTTAGATAGAGACAATAAAAGATGATAACCATTTAATAATACACTTGGTGGGACCCCTATGACACATCATTGGTCCCATAATCATAGCAAGGAGTACTATTAAGACTTGGTGAGGGTCTTAGTATGTTCCTCACTTTCTAAAGTGCCTCTCTGAGTTGATAACTTTGCTCTAGAATAAACACCAAAATAAACCACTACTAAAAATACAAAATCAAGGTTCGAGTAAAGACCTCTATCTATTTGATATCTAGAAGCAAGAAGTTGTATTCAATTGGCAAGTCCATTGAAATCCAAAGGACCCATCGATCTAGGATATCTATCCCATATTAAGAATAGTATTGCACATGGGGAGAAAATAACCTACTATGACCTCCAGATCTACCAATAATTTGGGGAAGATTTATAGTATCCCTACTAGAGATTTTTCTTGAATATATTGGTGAAATTCCAACATCCCCATTAGAATACATACAAGAGATGGTTTTCCTATTTTAGGTGTATAACATCACTAAGTAGGGTGTGGTCTTGAGGTTGTTGGTGGCCTCTCTAAAAGATAAGGCTTTCCATAAGTATAGTTCTTTATCTCCATTTTCAATCTCTAAATAGGATTAGTTAGCTGCCCTAGTCATGAGCAATTTCATATAGAAAGCAAATAGAGAAAAAATTAGGCTAGGTACTCCTCCAAATGATGCATCTATAGGGTAGATACATAAGAACTATGTAGAGGATAAAAATGAAATTTGCCACTACCCTAAATAACAAGAGCAGATTTTAGAGGAGCCCCTCCACATGAACCATGAAGGACCCAAGTCTACAAATCATAAAGAGTCTAAAAAGGCTCATGATAAGTACAAAATTTTTGGGTCATACCTCTTCTACCCTTCTAATCACCAAGCAAGATGATGGGAGTATTCTACCTTGGACCCTCCATTTTTTGAAGAGGCTAGGCAAGAGCATGCAAAGGGCCTCTTCATATGCAAGGATGAAGATACCCTAGAAATATTGAACTCAAAGGGAGGAACTAACCTCAATGGTATCAACCATGGAAATATTTTTGAGACCTTGTTCATTGAGGTAAAAGGGCTGCAAAAGATTCCTAGTCTCATTTGGGTAATAAATTTTTACCCAAGAAACTAGATAAAAGGAAAGAAATAACGGACTTGAGTAGCTAGTGAGGGGCCCTTAACTTCATGCCAATCGATAAAGTCCACTCACTTAAAAATATGTACATATGTATCATAGGTGATCTCAGTTTCATGAGATATCAGAAGTCCCCATGAAGAGAGACACTCTTCACATATATGTGACATACATTTCGACCATAAGAATCAAATACATGTATAATCATTCCAATATAATCAATTTGATCAACTAGGAAAAATATATTTGAGTAGTCAATTCCATCCTTTACAACCATTTGTACCCAAAAACATTCTTCACTTATAGAAGGGAACAAGATCTAATTTATAATTCTTAATCAAAGAGTGATACTTAGCTAGTATGGCATCTTCCCACCATGGTTGGACCTTAGCCTAGGAATAGGTAAGAGGATATTTAAAATTACCAACCTTAAGGGAATGAATAAAAATAAATAAATAAAGAAATAAGTTTTTCATAATGTATCACATGTTAATGCAATGGGAAACATTTATTTGTAAGGGCTATGATTTTTCTAGAATATTACCTTATTGGGCCATGGATTTATGCCAAAAATATTTTAAAAATATATTTTTTATGTTCTAACACTTAGGGAATAACCATATTGTCATGGGAATAACAATATGGTTATTCCCATATTCTAAGTAGTTTATAATTATGGTTAGATAGTTTTTTTTTTTGTTCTAACCATCATATTTAATATGATGGATTTCCACAACACTAAATATTGTATAAAGAGATGCACCCTTGACCATAAAATGTATGAGTAATAGATTCAATGTTATAGCCTCACATATTTTCTCAAAGATTACTTGCATTACACTTTATTTTATAAGCAATACAAATTATTTTTTTATTGTGCATATATTTTGTATTTTGATTTTTTATACTTTATTATTTATGAATTGAACTCTTTCTTAATATTAACTCAAAATTTTAAGTTTCAAATTATTTTTGTCATTTTAGAAATTTTATTTTAAGATATATGTTAAGATATGAAGGTTGCATCATAGGCTTGATCACTAGTCCAAAACTAATAATGGTGAGGAATGAAACTGATAGAAAAAGAGTTTCTTAGAACAAATCTATTGATGATTAGGATGTTTTAAAAGGAACAATGGAGGAGAGTATCCTTTTTAGTAACTGGAAAACTCCTATATGACCTATCTAAAGTGATCATATATGTTGAGATAGAGTGATTAAGTGAAATAATAGTTTTAAAAGTGAGAATAGTGATGGCACCCAAGAACATGATGAAGTAAAAGGTGGGGGATTCACCATTAGTTCCATAGAATAAATAAAATAGTGCCACAGTTTTGCTAATCACTCTAGAATCACCATTGGAAATGACACTGTCAAATGTGGACTTTAGCTCTAAGTTCTCAAGAACTATTGATGCAGAATTTTGCTCTTTTAAATTTTTTTAAATTTTTTAAAAAAAAAAAAAAAAAAAAACCCACCTAAACACCCAACCCCCCCCCAAAAAAATATTAATTTAAAAAAAAAAAAAAATAAAAAAAAAAAAAAAAAAAAAAAAAAAAAAAAAAAAAATTAAAAAAAAAAAAAAAAAAAAAAAAAAAAAAAAAAAAAAAAAAAAAAAAAAAAAAAAAAAAAAAAAAAAAAAAAAAAAAAAAAAAAAAAAAAAAAAAAAAAAAAAAAAAAAAAAAAAAACAAAAAAAAAAAAAAAAAAAAAAAAAAAAAAAACAATCTCTTGGGGGGTTCGTTTGGTCTTGGGGCGGGGCTTTTGAGGGGGGGGGGGGGGGGGGGGGGGGGGGGGGGGGGGGGGGGGGGGTGGGGGGGGCGGAAGGCCACCGGATTTGATATTATAAATGTATAGATTGGTTTGGTGTGGTCTGGGTCCGCCCCCCCAACTATGTATATGGTATGGTAAAGGATAAGAAGGGGATAGAAAATTATAGGTATATGACACTACTAGAGATATTCTTTAATATCTTATTTATAGAATCAAAGAGCCTAAAATAGCCTACTAATATCTATGATCAAGATAAAATAGGGTTTATGAAAAGAATAGGGTTTTTGGATTGGGAGGAAATCATTGATATGCATATATTTGTAAATATGATAATATTTCTCTTGAGTTGATATCACAACCATAGTTTCTAGTTTAGTATATATTACTATATTGATGATAATATGGTGTATGAGGTGTTTGGGTTTTGTAAGGATGGAGAGGAATCAACATGATATGAGAAAATGAAGACATTACAATTAAATATGTTTTATAGAAATTAAACACTACAATCATATCATATGACCCATTATTCATTGACATAGGGCTACTAGAAGCTATATTTATGGTAGAAATGCTAGTATACAAGGTGTATATGATATATAACCATGATTTGATTATAATAGTTAGAACTAAGGTAATCTATGAGATTATAATGAGGGGAAAGAAGCTTAATATTGATAACATTTTCTTAAATAAATTAAAATATAATATAGAATAACTAAATGTAGGTATGATGTAGATTAATTACATAACCTTTTCGACAATGTAGAAAATTTATTTTATGAGCATAATCTCCAGGAAGATAGATAATTATCATCCAAGTAGTGAACCACTTTACGTAGCATCTAGAGGTGAAATCCCCCATAGAATTGGGTATATGAGTTACAAATATCATGATCATGGTCAAGAATGGGAGAGGGTCCTTTTTTCAATAAAAACAAAGCTTCATCACTAAGTAGAATTTCCTATGGACTAGGTGTGACATAGATATTTGTTCCATGGATTAGGTGTATCAATATGAGATATATTTTTTAATGATTAAGTATTTTGTGATAATAGAAAACTTCATTAGAGTAGTCCTTTATAACAATAAGTAAGATAATAAAATAATGAAATAGATCACAATTTTAGATGTATAATGATATCATGTATAATTTAGAGGAATCATAGGAGGAGGGAGAATTTATCCAAGCTAAAGGTGGAGTAGAGGATATGGAAAATAAGGTTTAAGAATCAATGACATAAAAAATATTAGGGATAACTAAGGAATTAATATCCTAGTTTTCTTTAAATGTGTCATCATTGGGAATGATGTTGCCCATTATAACAATTAAACCTAATATAGCAATACAACAAATGAGATGAAATAAGATGATAATTTAGAGACTTTGATAAATGGGAATAGTTACCTCATTACTACTAGTGATCGGTACCAAAGCACCTCTAAAATAACTATATCCTCTAATGAAGAGGATCAATATAGATGATCATAAACTACAAAAGATAAAAAATGTTAGATACATAATCATAAGAGAAAAATGGACATTAGAAGGTCTAAAATACCATTGTATTTTAGGAGATTAGGAAGGAGCCTCAAATGAACTTTATCTAAGTAGTTTAGGAGGAGGTAAAGTGGATTGAGACTTGAAATATCAACCAAATTGGTGATCTTACCATTATAAACTTAAGTAATCCTTTATTTGATACCATAAAATTATTTAAAATCCTAGGATAAACATTAAAAACAAAGAATAATCAAATGAATATATTGGTCAAATATATAACGCCCAAAAAAATGATAAAGGGTGGTGGTGGCAATGAGTGTTTTATTTTAAAAATTATGTTTGTGGTAAAGACCATGTCCTATGAATTGATCTCTACCAAGGCATGTATAATACCAATATCTTGATGAGGTCCAATTCCTTCTTCATAAAATCAATGATAGTTTTATTAATTGTAGAAGTACCAACTATATAAAAGGTAACCAATAGATAAAATAATAATAACATAATATATGAGAAAAAGATAACCCAAACAATATAGGAAAATAAGACTTGATAGAGTAACAATAAATTTAGAGGATTTGGCACCATGGATTTCATCCCCCAAGGGACCAAGACTAGATGTCTATGTCCTAATAAACTTTAAAGAACTTTTGATGAAATTATTCATTCCTCTAGACAAAGTGATAAAGGTTTCCATTGTTTTAGCCTTGAAATTTTATATTTAATTTAGAACATACATAATAATCATCCAAATGGTTCCCTTAAGGGTATTTTCATCTTTGTCGATTAATACCTATAGTAATTTTTATGATTACAAAATGTAAAAGAAAATGTACAATGGTAGAAATGTTATGAGAATATATAGTGGATCTATTAAAAATTATGGCATGAGATAATGTTATCATTATTAGAATTATAGAGAATAGTGTCTACAAGAAATTAAATAGGGATTTAATGAGATTGTTAGAACTAGAGAATAAAATGAAGAAGATAATAAGGATAATTCAAGGTGTCTATTCAATAGTCAATGTGAGGAAAACATCATTTCCATAGACACAAATCCTAGAGATGATGAAATATCACTTATAGAGGTATCATAAACTAAAGAAATAGTTTGACACAATTGAATTAATTGGAAAACGTAAAGGCAATAGATCAAGTTGCTCAAAAAAACTTAGTTTTCATATTGTATAACTTGGATAAATGATGAAAAGGAATTACAACTTGTTATAATTGAAAGAAAAAATAGAGGACTATAAGAAGAGAATCAATCAAGATATTATGATGCTATAGAAATATATATTTTAAAATATCAAAATAGTGAATTGGCCAAAGCTTGCCACCAAAGATGATTAGCAATTGGCATAGATGTTATTGGGGATGGTGACATAGAGGACAACATAAAAGGACAAAGAAATAAAGGATTTGGTATTACTAGAAAAAAATTATTTGTCATGAATGTATTAGTGATATAGATAATTTTTTGGCAAGAATATCAAGAAGCTCACATATTTTTTGAACAAAAACTCAATGAGGTGATAGATGTCACTAGAGCAAGAAAAAAGTTGACCCTATAATACTTGGATTGATAAAAATGATAATAAAATTAGAATAGTATTCATTGATAATATATTGGGTTGTACAAAACTTTGGAGATGTTTCTATTTACTTAGAACCTCCAAAAGTGTATGTCAAAGGCTAATTGAGTACCCTCACGCGTCCTTGGTTTTGAATTTGTGGAATAATATTGTTTGGTTTAAGATGAAACAATATATAAGTTGAAGGGAATTCTAGTAGTGGCTAAAGAGAGTTGGAACCAACCCCTTTCATTGGTGTTCGAGGTTAGTGCTACACAATTATTTTAGCATTGGGAGTTGATCTATAATTTACAACTCACATACTAATCATCCAATGGTTTCCTTATGGGCATTTGCATCTATATAGATTAATACCTATAATAATTTTGATGATTACAACACGTATAAGCAAATGAATAATGGTATACTTGATGACAATATATAGTTGATATAATTAAAATGATGGTATATGATAAAATTGCAATTATTATATTCATATAGAATAGTACCTACAATGATTTAACTAGGGATGTAATGATATTATAAGGATAATTTAATACATGTATTCAAAATTCAATGTGGGTACAACACACTTTCCCCAGGTACAAATCCTATAAATGATGAAATATCTTATAGAGGTATCGTAAACTAAAGCAATAGATTAACACAATTGAATTAGTTAGAAAATGTAAAGACAATAGGGCATGTTGCTCAACATAATTTAATTTTCATATTGTATAACTTGGACGAATAGTAAAAGAGCATTAAGACTTTTTATAATTGAAATACAAAGTAGAGTACTATAATAAGAGCATCGATGAGGATATTAAGAGGCTATAGAAATATATATTTTAAAATTTAAAATAGTAAATTGGAAAATCCTACCACCAAGTATGATTAGAAACTGGTGTAGAGGTTATTAGGAATGATGACCTAGAAGAAATCTAAAATGATAAAGCAATAAAGTATTTGGAATCACTAGAAAAATAATTCATCATTAGTATGCTAGTTATATAGATAAAGTTTTAGCAAGAAGATCAAGAAGCTCACATATTGTTTTAATAAAAACTAGAGGAGGTGATAGATGTCACTAGAGCTAGACAAAATGATAACCATATAACACTTGGATTATTCAAAATGATAAAAAATTATAATAGCATTCATTGATAGTATGTTGAGTAGTGCCAAACTTTGGAAATGAATCTATTAACTTAGAACCTCCGAAAGTGTATGTCAGAGGTCAATTAAGTACCCTTATGCTTCCATGATTTTGAATTTGTGGAATAATATTGTTTGGTTTAGTATGAACTAATAGATAAGTTGAAGGAAATTTTAGTAGTGTTTAAAGATAGTTGGATCCAACCCTTGCATAGTGTCATAGGTCAACACTACACTATTGGGTTACTTCTATTGTTAGTGGTTAGCTACTAGTTAGTAACTAGATGACACCTAGTTAGTGAGTAGAAAATAAGAATAACCCTTCAATAGGTGCCTTACTATCCCCAATATACATGGAAGGATATCATATTGTAAAGTGGAGGGACATAAATAATTAGTAATATATTGAATTATTTTATTTTATGTTGTATTTTTGCATATTCTAGGTAATCATCTACAATCATTTATATTTACGTACATTGACACTAAGATTTACAATAATATAGTAAAACTAGAGTTTCCTCTCCACCTATTGGCTCTGTACAAGAGATCACAAGATCACCATAAGGAATAAAAGAAAATACATTTATTTTCTCACAAGGATTACAATAAAACTTCATCAATGTTATGCAACAAAAAAGTACTAAAAACATCAATAAATTACTTCTAAGACTAATTATAAGTAATTTTAATATCTTTTCTAATACACGAATTTAAGACTTCCATCTCATTTTTATTTTATAGAAAATGTTATACTTATTAATTCTTCTATTTTTGTCTTATATAATTCCTAATACAAAGGTTTATAATATTATGCAATAAAAAAAAAGTATTTGATTTCTATCCTTGCCCAACCTACTATTCTTCGAGATATATAGTGAGTACAATAATTAATAAGGGTTATTTATGCATACCCAATACAAATCCCTTTACATATAAAAATATGTCCCTTAATTGTCATAGTATCCCTTTTCATAATAATTTATGGCATATATGATTTATTACACTTAAAATTTTTGCTTAGTTTAATTTTTAAGAAACTTAATATTACCTTAACTGATCATGTTTATATATGAGATTGGATTTACAAGGATATCTAGCATTGATTGTCTCAATTTTAACATTACGAAATGATATTTTTGATAATTTATATATATTAAATAAATTAGAAAATAATTCATATGACAATATTGTAGACACCAAAATAGCACCAATCCGATTATGTGACGACAAGCACTGACCGAATTGGCATGCACAGCTCCCAGGGTAGCCTCCAGAGGTTAAAAAGTGGTCCTAACCACTCTCACAATAGTTTTGGAAGGTCAAAGGTCAATTTGGAACCTTTCAGGCACTCTTATCCCTACTTGTTCCACCTTGGGATGATTACAAACTGGTATTCATCCCACCCCGGAATGATTAGTAGCATTCGCTCCAAGGTGGGGCGAATAGCAGGTTTGACGGGCAAAAGGTCAAACCTTGAGAAATGGTAGCTCAGATCCACCACTTAACTCCTCCTTCAATGCATGGAGTGTGAGTGAGCATTTTTGAGCTCAAAGAGGTAGTCATAGAGGTAGTCATGGAGCCCTTAATCAGGGAGGAATCTTCTTCCCCCTAGCAAGGCATGATGGCCAAGTGGCACCTCTGCATGCTCATTCATAGAGACCCTCAGGTCTATAAAATGGTGAGTCTTCTCACCCCCAAAAAAATATAGAGTAGGAGCATTTGGAGCAACAGAGTGCTACCGAATTACATCCTCACCCATCGTTTGTGATTTTACATCCTTGATCTCCCTTTTGGAAGGGAGGTTATTGGGTGATTATTGGAAGTGCAATTCGTACCCAAAACCTAAAAATTTTGCCACAATACCCCACCCAATTTTCCAACACAACCCCATAAGAGGTTTTGGACCCATCCCAAGTGGATTGGTGTCGAGACCCCAAACGGTGGGCATCCTGCCCCCGGGCGCCTCCCGCACTGCTGCAGTCCTAATCACCCCACCCCAGAGTGATTAGAAATATATGGAAGATTTCCCTACTATTTATTTTGCATTTGATTCTAGGACATCCATATATGCTGTCATTTAAATTTCATGTCATTTGGATGAGTTTTTACTGTGCTTTCAATGTTTCTTGCTTTCACTAACATACAAGGAGCATCATCGGATACAGGGTGATCAAGGCCAAATATGCAAAATTCGACCTTCTGGGTCATTCCAAAATGCCCCGTTTTTCCTAAGCCCAACTTTGTAGGTGTTTTGGAGGCCCCTGGATGGGACATTTAGGAGGTCACCTTCTGACATTTTGTGACAATCCTAATCGTCCCACCCTAGAGTGATTAGAAATATATGGTAGATTTCTTGACTTTCCTTTTACAGTGTGTTCCTGGTAATGTTATCTTGCTTCTGTTAAATTTTTAGCTTATTCTAATATGTTTTAGTTATCATTTTAATTATTTTACGCATGCATCAACTGTAGGCCTTGGGGATCGCATGTTTCCCTCCATTCGTAGGTGCTACTAATCATTTAATATTTCTATGAACACAGGATCTCAACATTAGAGGGGAAAAAAGGAATTATATATGCATTCATGCAAGTGGCAACAATGTTTGGTCCACCCATTTTTAATGTGGGCACGCGAAAGATCCCCAAGGGGAATATATCATTTGTGGTGTAACGAAACTATGTCCGATGCTCCTAGCCCCTGAAAAGGGAGGAGATGTATTGTAACCTGATATCAAGAAAACTAATAAAATAAAGGGTTGCACTTTTACATTTGCTTTAAATCTTGTTTCAATTTGTTTGTTGTCCCTCTTCTCATGCATTCTTGTTTGTAGGACTTAGCGTTACATTTCCCTTTCTGTTTGCTTCCGTATCCTTGTGATTTCAGTGGCGATCATGGTGGGACCCTGTCCCCTAATTTTGGGATAAAAATTCTGATCAAAATTTGTGTGTTTTTGCTTGCAGGTGTCAATATTTCAAGCACTGGACTGCTGCTCATTCCACCTTGTAACGAATACAGAGCTAGAATTCGTGTCACCCAGGGACGAATGGGCATTCGTCCCACCCTATGATGAATATAGATCTATTATTTGTCCCACCCCAAGATGATTAGCTCTCTATGTAATTTTAGACTAGAAACTCAGAGGCCTTCGGTTTGGGCAGAGAAGAGGTAGGGGTTCTGAGCATCCTCTGTCATTTTCTATTTTTTGTCTCTATCATTTCCTATTTCTTTGCTTGCATAGGAGAGTTTTACTACATGTTTTTATTTTTTTTGCTTAAATAAAAATAACCCCACACACCACATGTTAATTTAAACACCAAGGAGTTGGTCGTAAAACCCCAACCCTTGATCAAGACCAACGGTGGATTTCATCACCACCTTGGCTTGAATTTTTGCATACATAACCCTGATCGCTATTGTTGCTAGACGTAAATCCTGATGAAAGCTGACCAAGTGTATCTAGGGTGATTCCCAACACATGAGGATAAGTCTTCTATGGTAGGTGTCAAACATAGAGTGATTCCCCTTTTGTACCACCTATGTTTGACGTACCATTCTGCTCTCACGTGCCAATAGTTTCCCTCACGTAAGGGCGGGTATATTGAGAGGTTTGGTATAATGACCTAGCAGTGGTATATTGAAGGGGAAACCATTTGGGAGACATAAGAGCCATCATATTGCATGTACAACAACACGTTCTTCACAAATCTTTCAAAACAAAAATCAAAACACACTAAACCAGACTTAGGGCACACCTTTAACCTATAAATGAGATAATCACTTCTTTGATTGTGTGGCTCCTTTTTTTTTAGTGTATAATAAAAATCATAAAGAAGATAAAAACCTACATAGCTTGTAGAGAGAAATCACCATGGTGTACACCCATAGCCAAGGCCAATCATAGACGGAGGCTATGAAAAGTGTACAAGGGGGCACAAGTCACCTTCGCTACAGTCCCAAGGACTTGGTCATACCACCTTGGTAGCCTGACCCACAAAATAGTCCACTTCATACCATGACGAAATGAGACTATAGAGGCACCCCTTCGAGGGGCACTCCTATTCAACATAGACCCTTTCAGGAGGAGTCCTTACATGTGGCACTCAACATAAATTAGAAGGCTCCCTTAGATGCTTGTTATGAGTGGCCACCGCACAATGAAGCGCTAGAACAACATAGGGTCCATAAGGAGGTGCCACATGATTATGTCATCCCTCCTCTACAACTCATCACTGTTAGAAATAACAAGCCAAATCTAGAGCACAAGTCTCTTTAGACAGAGTGAACCAACTCTACCCACCCCTTTCATATATACGAAAGGGAGCATGAGGAAGACCATTAAATTCCTCAAGAGCAATACATAGTTTGAGAGCAATGCACCTCCGCACCTGCTATCTATTAGGATCACCTACTGAGGCTAGAGCCTCGGGTGAATGTTGCCAACCTTGACAAGGGAAAGTGACCTATAGAATTATTTGATCATCATGATCAATATAAATATGTAGGAGAGGCATCTAGGCCCCCTAGACTCAAGACGGTAGAATAAATTGACCTGACATTTGCCAGACATGCTGCCCACAAAGCAAAAATCACATAACTTGAGCAAGACCAAAAATAGTTGGAGCACCTATATCACCTTAGCAAAGAGTGGATTCGACGTTAGACAGATGAATTTCTCTAGACAACTGTGCCTTCGAGGGTCCCAACCCCTCACATGCATAGAACAGAGTTGTATGAGAGGCACAACCCCTTGGTGTGAGACAAGTCTCCACGACCTTATCAAATGCTACCTCCAAGACCTCCTAGACCTGAGTGGGAGACCACCCCTAGAGCCAATGATGGGCACCCTCCGTAGGCACACACCCATGTTTATAGGTCACACCCAAGAACTCCTCAAGAAGCCTATGAGGAGTATGAGCAAGAAGAAGAGCGGGCTGAAATACCCTACCAAGGCAGAGGGGGTGCTATCCGACCACCCTTCCATAGGCCTCAAGTTCCCCACAACCCACAGCAGGAACAAACCAAGGAGGAAGAGATAAAATATTTTGATGCATATAAAGTGCTACTAGAGCGCTTAGAGTGTGTGAAGACCAAGACTTCTGGGCCCCAAATGCCCACTTTACGCCAGATCTACAGTCACCCTATGCATCCATCAATGCCAAAACCCCCATACCCTAAACACTTTAATCTGCCCTAGTTGGTAATATTTAGAGGGGAGGAGGATGTCCAAGAGCACGTGACTAGATTCCTGAGCCAATGCTTTGGCATTCAGGACAATGATGCTTTGCTGCTAAGAACATTTATAACCACGTTCGTAGGCCCTGCATCGGATTGGTTCACTTAGTTGCCAAAACATAGCATTAGTAAATTGGATTAGCTAGTGGACGTGTTCCTCGAATGCTTCACCTTCAACACCAAGAAGAAGGTGTCACTAAGTGACCTAGCTAGCCTTAGGAAGTATGAGGAAGAAACCATGGTGGCCTATGGAAATTGGTGGAGGACGTTGCTTTCAAAGCTGCCCTACCTCCCTCCCATGGCCGACCTGACCCAAATGTTCTCAAAGAGTTGTTTGAGGTTGATCTCCATGCTATTGTAGCTACATCAATATGCCACTCTTGAGTAAGTCCTAGTGCAAGCCAGAATCATTGAGAAGATCAAGATACAGGATGGTGAGATTGCCAAGCCATGGAAGAAAGAGTGGCCTAAAAACACTAAAATAGGGACCATGCAATCGAAACCCGCTACGGTCAATCAAGTTGCTATAAACATGACTAAGCCTACACAAGCCACATAGCCCCAAAAGGCTAACTATCAGGTGGTCCCTCTTGATAGTTATGAAAGAGAAAATCATCGACAAGAGCAAAATTAGCAGCGTCGCTCTAGGTGACAATTCACACCTTTCACAGAGTCTAAAGACTCCTTGTTTGACCATCTGTCAGTGGTAAACTTGATAAACCTGCTAGAGAGTCGACTTGTAGACCCCAATGTGACAAAACACAAAGGTTATAGGGAAGAATTGTATTGTAGGTTTCACCGATATAAGGGACATGATATTTATGCATGTTAGAAATTTAAAATCTTAGTGCAAGACCTAATCGACAACAAGATGCTAGTGGTGGATAATATCGTAGCACCAAACAACCAACAGATGGAGGTTTTCAAAGACCCCCTGCCTGCCCATGATGCATAGGCAAAAACCCTACAAGTCAATGAGGTGACACATAACTGCCCCATGCAGGGGTATGTAGCAATGATAAGCATTGTGACTAGGAACAAGAGGTACCCAAGCACAGCTGCCCCCGCTGAAGCTACAAGAGAGGTTCCATCAAAATCACAACCTCAAAAACACCCTACACAACCTCCTTTTCCTATACCAGTGGCCACAATTTGGACCAAACTTACCCAAAGTTTGAGGACCACGTCGGCTAGGCTCTCCATTTACGAGCTCATACAAAAATCATCACCCCATCGAGAGGCTCTAATGGAGATACTAAAAGCCATCGAGCTACAACCCCATGAAGCAAACTCTTTCAACAACTTTGTGAGACATGTCAAATGATGCATTGAGCTAGTCATCACCTTTAGAGAAGACAAACTGAAATCAGTGACTGGTGACATGGCAGATCCACCCCTGCATGTCCTTGTACGGGTCAACGGGATTTCGTATAAGAGGGTGTTGGTGGACACTGGCTCTTCCAGTAATATAATTACAACAATGGCATTGAAACACCTAAAATTTCCAACATCTCACATCGTGGCCTCCACCTATACTCTGCGAGCATTCAATGATGCGATATGCTCGACGGTTGGCACAATTGTCCTGCCCATCCAGGTGGGATAAAAGATTATTCCTATGTTGTGCCACATCTTGGAAGGTGAGATGGCCTATAATATCTTGTTGGGTCGGCCTTAGATTAGGAACATGAAATGTGTCCCTTCGATAGCCCACCAATGCCTAAAGTACACATTTGAAGGGCAAGTGCATGTAGTCCCAATGAAATTAGAGCCCTTCAAGTATTGCAATGTGATGCAACTTATGCCACAATCGACCCTTTCATAAACACATTTAGATTTTTAGTTGAATCCATCTAAACAGGGTTCGATTCCATATACATCCTCGCTGTTAAGTCCATCAAACCCCCAGTCGGGTCCATCTTCATCATCTTGTCCTTCACCAATGATGCCACCTACGATGGCCACACTGAAGGACAATGGGAAGAAACCCCTGGAAGAGGCACCACCATCAGTCTCAACCATCTCTATCGAGGAGATGCCTAGCCGAATGGAAGTCGAGATGCCTAGTTCGCCCGACATGGAGTGGACTCAGGAAGAACTCCCATTCCCTCCCCCTCAACTATCGACAATCACCATTGAGATGGCAAATACGGGCCTGGGGGAGTATCTAGTATGAAACACTATAGCAACACCCACAATTGAGTCCATGCAAGACATGGGAAGACCTCACATCCCCATCGACACTATTGTTCCTCTAGGCTACCCACCAAATAAAAAAAAAATTGTATATGGGGGCCTCGATAATGGCATTGAACCTTACATACAAGAAGAAGAAGATGAAGAGCCCTTTGCTGAGGACATCAACTATTTGTCCAACCCAGACTTAGCTTTGAGATATCTCGGCCAATGCAATTGGCATGGATACAGGTTGGGCAGGTATGAGCAAGGAGTGCACATTCTTTGCCAACCAAGATATCAGATGCCATACAACAAGTCAAGAGTGGGGTTCAACCACCCCCTGCCCCTTGACATCTTGGTAGAGAACATGCAAGGCCTAGGGATAGGCAACAAGGATATGTTGGCATTAGATCCATATGCCAATCCTAACATAACATATACATTGGGGGATTATCTCCAATTGTTGACAACACACCTTGTTGACCTCAACAACCCCTTCCCTTCGATTGAGAAAGGAGAAAGTTCAAGAACTCACTTACAAGTGGGATATAGATGAGGTAAGGAAGGATCTTTAGAAGACGAGTCAAAGTATGAGATAACACCATGGGACCCTTTCAAATCGGATAGTAATCACTCACAAGTGACCCCCATGGATGACTACCAAGAAATCCTCTTGGCAATGTTCCCTTTGGATGCTCCAATCGAACAAGTGCCACCTCAAGAAAATTAGGTCCCCCTGTAGAGAGCGAAACAACCCCAATGGGACCAAATCAATTTGCTCGAGTAGGATGAGCCTCACATGTCACAAACAACTATCGAAGCCAACAAAGGCCTATGGATCTCCGACATCGATTATGAAGATGAAACTGAGATGGCATATCCCAATCATATGCGATAGCAACAATACCCCATGGACATTGATGACATGTTTCAACAATTAAATATGGGGCCAAGGCAATTTGGCACCTAAACCCAACACAGTTGGACCAAGTGTTGCATCCGCCACTTTGGGCATACGAAGAGCACCTTCCGCCTAGAGACCCTATAGAGTTATCAGTGCCAAGGGAAGACCCTATCCTTCTATCCACACATAGGGCTGATCCATTTGTGCCAATACCCCCAGAGCTAGATCTGGAGCATAAAAATCATAAAGGATGTCCGAGTCACCACCCTCACGATAATGGAGACCAAAATCATTTCATCAACATGATCTCCATTAACTTAATCGCCCCCATCCACAATCCAGCCAATCCATCATGGTCATTGTATCTAGACCTAGATGCCATAGACTAGGATCGCGTTAATTCACCACCATCCCCATAAGAATACTGACCTTGTGGTGGGATGTTCCATTTCACCCCAGGACCAACTCAGGATATCTTCCATGCTGAAGAGGGACCCGAAGTTCCTAACGTAGATTTGAATTCAGTGAATGATATCCACTTGATCCCAACTCCACACTAGTTGGAGGACAGGTTCCACATGTCATTCGAGGAGACGACTGACGTAGAAATTGACTCTGATCTAATGAATCCATAGATCATCAAGCTAGGGGTAAGTCTATCCCCTGAAGAGCAAGCCAACTATATTGCCCTTCTCAAATATAAGAAGGAGGTTTTTGCATGGTCCTAAAAAGACATGTTGGGGCTAGATCCATAGCTAGTCATGCATAATATAACACTTGATCTAACAATCAAGCCAGTTAAGCAAAAACTATGTAAGATGCACCCAAAAGTAGCCTTAATGGTAAAAGATGAATTACAAAAGCTATTGGACGCATAGTTTGTCATCTACATGGATTACCCACCATGGTTGTCCAACATGGTGCCCATCAAAAATCCTGATAGGAGGATTCGCATATGCACCGATTTTTGAGATCTAAACAAAGAAAGTCCTAGGGATGATTTCCCCTTGCCTAGCATCGATGCATTGGTAGATGCTACAACAGGCCATGAAATGCTATCCCTCATGGATGGTTTCTCAAGATACAATTAGATTCATATCAATCTCGAGGACCAACTAAAAATGACGTTCACAATGCCTTGGGGGAAATTTTGTTATAAGGTCATGCCATTTGGCCTTAAAAACGTTGGCGCCACCTACCAATGCACTATGACATACATCTTCCATGATCACATGCATAAAACTTTGGAATATTACATGGATGATTTGTTGGCCAAATCTCTTTTATGCCCAGATCATATCGATGACTTAAGCAAGATCCTCGATCACCTCATTAAACATAAAGTCAGACTAAACCCCAAGAAGTGCGTATTCAGCATCACATCTAGACAAATTTTGGGTTTCATAGTCTCAAAATGAGGAATCAATGTAGATCCAAACAAAGTCAAGGAAATCCTTGAAATGCTCCCCCCAACCACCATCAAGCAGCTCAGAAGCCTATAGGGAAAGATCACGTCTATCAAGCACTTCATAGTGCAGCTATCTGACAAGTTTTGACCCATGAATAAATTATTGCACAAGGGGGTAGCATTTCACTGGGATGAGGAGTGCCATTCAGACTTCAACGATATCAAACAATACTTGGCTTCACCACTAGTATTGGCACCACCTAGACCAAGAGCACCGTTCTATTTATACATCTCAGCTACTGAGGTGGCACTGGGCACCATGCTAGCCCAAAAAAATGAACTACACAAAGAACATGCTACTTACTATCTTAGCCACACCCTAGTCAGTTATGAACTTAACTATGCATACGTCGAGAAGCTATGCTTGGTGGTGGTGTTTCCTACCAAATAGTTGTGCCACTACATGCTGAGCAACATGACGTATGTTGTGTCTAAGGAGAATCCATTACAGTACATGATGAGTCATACTTATCATAGTAGCCGCACGATGAAATGGGTCATGTTGTTGACAGAGTTTGACATCAAATTCATTGGAAAAAAGTCCATCAAAGGTCAAGTCATCATCGATCAACTAGCAAAGGCTCCTCTCGAAGATGATCAACCTTTGACCATAGAGCTACCCGATGATGGGGTCTTCCATGTCTCAGAATCACCAGATTTTGATGAGCCTGAGTCATAGGCCAACATAACCTTATTTTTCAATGGTTCTAAATGTGAGCAAGGGGGTGGCATGGGAATCATATTCTTCACACCGCAAGGGGATCCAATGCCTCTATCATTTAAACTTTATTTCTCGTGCACCAATAACAACGTAGAATACGAAGCCTTGCTCATAGGTCTTCAAATAGTAATCACCATGAACATCAAACGCTTGAACATATTTGGTGATTCACTGTTAATTGTCAACCAAGTAAAAGGGGTATTCCAATGTAAATGCCCAGTTATACATGCCTAAAAAGCCCTTGTGGATAAATTATTGGCAAAGCTTGAATGGTATGACATCGAGGCACTCCCTCGATCATCAAATAATTTTGTAGACACTATGGCCTCCTTGGGGTCACTAATCCCATAAGACAATTTTGGTGATATGACAACCATTCAAGTCAAAACACTATCACAATCCACGATGGAGCGTGTAAGCTCTGACTTAACACCAAGAATCCACCTGATCCAGATTGAACCGTCTCAGGATAGGTTCTCTCGAATCCATGATTTTCTGAATCAAGCCAACTGGGGGTCCTTATTCTCCCCTATTCCCATTAATAGCAACATAATGCTATTCATACAAGTTCTTTCCCGCTCAGCTTTTTCTAGGGATGAAATTCAAGAAGGATTTGTTGTTCATACCATCGAGGCTTCTGATCAATAGGATTGGTACACACCCATAAGGGACCACCTCAAGCTAGGTAACCTCCCACTTGGATTGACATCCATTGTGAAAAGATCATTCAAACAAAAAAAGGCAAAACATGTCTTGCTAGGAGATATTTTGTATCATTGAAGCTATGAAGGAATCCTCCTTTATTGCTTGGACCAGCAGGAGTCCACTTGGGCGATCACCCAAGCACACGATGGTACATGCGGTGGCCACTTCAGTGGTATGGCCATCGCAAAGCGCATTCTTTGCATGGGCTATTATTGGCCATATTTAGAGCAAGATTGTTGCACGTATGTAAGGAAGTGCATGAAGTGTCAACACCATGCTAATTTGACACATGTACCTTCTCAGGCCTTGCAGCTGATCCAATCGGCTTGGCCATTTTCATAGTGGGGCTTAGATCTAATCAAAAAGATCTCCCCTGCGTTGTCTTCTCATCACACATTTATCATAACGACCATAGAGTACTTCACCAAGTGGGTGGAAGCAATTCCGCTTACCTCTATGACTGGAACCCACATTGTGGAGTTTATTTTACATAACATCATATGTCATTTTGGTATTCCATCCAAGATCATCTCGAATAACGAGACATCATTCAAGAACAAATATGTGCGTGCTTTGACCACAAAGTACAAAATTTAGCATAGTTTTTCAACATCCTATTATCCACAGGCAAATGGGCAAGTAGAGGCATCAAACAAAACGCTAGTTGCCATCCTCAAAAAGATAGTCACAGATAGTCATAAGGATTGGCACATTCAAATACCACTTGATCTATGGGCTTATCACACTAGCATTCGGATGCCCAATGGGGCAACTTCGTTTCCACTAGTGTATGGATCCGAGGAAGTCATGCCTCTTGAGTTGGAAATACCTTCCTTGTGCATATCAATGCAAGAGTTCATCAATAATGACACTACATGGCAAGCCTGGTTAGACCAGCTTACGTTGCTCGATGAACAATGCATCAATGCTCTTGAGAATTTATGTATCTATCAAGAGTGACTTAAGAAAGCATACAACATGAAGGTTCACCTGAGAGACTTTCAGATTGGTGACTTGGTCTTAAAAGAGAACCAGCAAAATTATAACTTGCCACCCCATCTAAGGGACAAGTTCATGAAAAACTGGTTAGGTCCTTATGTCATCGATAGTAAAATAGAACCTGGAACATATTGGCTAGCCTCTCTTGAAGGAATCAAGGAACTAGAACCCTTGAACATCAGTCATTTGAGGCCATTCCACATTTAGAGAGCCATAGCTCACCCCCAAAAGCTCCAAGGATTCCCAGAATCACTTGGTCAAACCAAACGCTCCAAGGATTCCCATCATCGCTTGGTCAAACCCAAAAATGTCCCAAAGGTGCCCATAAATGCCTCTGGTCAAAACAAAAGCACCAAGGATTCCCACAATCACTTGGTCAACCCCCAAATGCACCAAAGGTATCTATAAACCCTTTGGTCACCCCAAATGCTCCAAGGATTCCCATCATCGCTTGGTCACCCTAAAATGCCCCAAAGGTGCCCGTAATCCCTTTGGTCAAACCAAAGGCTCCAAGGGTTCTAGCCATCGCTTGGTCACCTAAAAATCCCCAAAGGTACCCATAATCCCTTTGGTCAAATCAAAAGCTCCAAGGGTTCCCTCAATCGCTTGGTCAAAAAATAAAAATTCAAAAACAATAAAATAATCAAACTAACAAAAAAAATTGCATCTCACTTTCATGCATAAGCTTAACACTCAAAAACACAAAAAGAACTGCATTAGGCATTGCATACATACATTGCACATTTGTTGATCATACAAGTCAAATGCACCATAGACTGTAATTACTTGACAATTCCATCACTTTCCACATTTTTCCACTGTACAAATAGTCCATCAAAAATAAATGCCAATCACATTTTTCACCATACCATAGTCAGTTGTCTTCTAATGTATCTAGAGTTTTCGTCATTAAACTATCATTAGATTTATAGCCAAAAACTGTACAAATTCAGACAAATTTTACAAAGGTAGATTTATGCTTGGATCACACCTTGTTACGTAGCATCCCAACACAAACTAAAACAAATAAAAAAAATTCCAAGTTGTGTGAACGTAAGAGAAACCTACAAATCAGTCTAGGGTACCATAGGTGAAAGGTTATCCTGCTCATCCCCCTGTGCAAATGGTTTGAGAATGCTAATAATTGACAAAAGGACAAGCTCTTCCCTATCCAATTCCCCACAATAAATAGTGGTTAAAATCCACTGTCAAAAACCCCAAACACCTTTGATCCCCAAAGTCATAAGGATTCATACTACATGCCCCTGACAAGGATGGGTAGTCATCCCCAAGGCCTAAAATATCAATGCCATTCATAATCAGATCTCCAATCACCTTTGGTCCCCAAACTTGTAAGGATTCGTACTACATGCCCTTGACAAGGATGGGTAGTCATCCCCAAGGCCTAAAAGATCAATGCCATTACATAATAAGATCCCAAATCACCTTTGGTCCCCAAAGTCATAAGGATTCGTACTACACATCCCTAAACAGGATGCATAGTCATCCCCAAATCCAAACAGGATCAATGCCACTCAAAATCCAACAACCTACGAGCTCAAATTTGCAACTTAAAAAGCAAAATAAAATAACAGTGGTTATCACCACTATTCAGACGTCTTGCTCAAAAAGAAAAACAAAAGATAAAAATAAATAGTGATTTTCATCACTATGTATGAGAGCAACTATCCCAACAAGTTGAGCAACCAAAAAATGCCTAAAATTGAATCCTATAATTCTTAACATTCGAAAAACCATTTAGGTGATCCTCATTACGGTTTTGTTGGATAGCCTACCCGACAATGGCGGTATCCTAAACGCATGACGATATGTCTATCACATTAGTTTTGCATGTGAGCAGACCAATGTTTGCATGCATATGAGCTAGCTTATGGTACCTTAGATTGTCCCGTGGATTAATCGTACTAAATAAAACAGAGTTAGTGGAGCTAATTAGGTGATCCTCAGTACAGGTTTGGTTGATAGCCTATCTGGAACTGGCAGTATCCTGAAAAATACCACATAAACGAACTCAATTGCACACACAGGGATGTGAAATAACTTGGTCAAACTCAAGTCTACTTCGTACCTTGTTCAAAAGTCTTATGAGATAAATGTACAGTCTTGGCTAGTTAGTTAAAATATCTGAATCTCAGAAAAACCTTAAACTACATTTTAAAACAACTGGTATATTTTATTACTTACATCACCATCAAAAAATACAAAAAATACCAAAACAAAATTATCAGATGAAAAGCCTTTCCACAAAGCAATCACATAGTATAGAAATCCATTAAATCTTGTACAGTCTATGGTGTCATCGACAAGTTATCAACAAATCATTCCATCCATTCCATATGCATACATCATATAACTAGAAACATTGCATTCATAATAACACATGCATACATCAATGTAAATAAAATAAACAAAAAATCATGACAAGTGTATAACCAAAAATAACATAATGTAGGTATATCATCAAAATTCCCGTAGGATACAATAAAATGGTCCTATGACCTCACAAAAAAAAGCAAAATCTCAAAAACCCCCAAGCCTAAGGCGTCGGCCACCATGATCACATAGGATCGGTGCGATGGGAAGTACCCCCAGTGGTGTGGGTCCTATGGGACCTCTCAGGGCGGCTGCTGCTAGCCCTCGCATCATGCCCACTAGCACCCCCCTCATCCAGCCACCTACAATGAAAGGATGCTGACTACTCAGTGTCACTGTCTCTCGTTTGGAGTGAAGATCCACCTCTAAGGAGCTCAGGTAACCACCCACCGAGGCAGATAATCTCTTCCTCCAACTCCATCTGGTGCCAAACCAAATCCATATCCCACTGATGGTATACAGCCAATGCATCATCGCACTATGCCAACTGAGTTCGCAGGAGATCCCTCTCCCGTGAAGCATCTGTGTCCCCATCCCATCGACGATACGTAGCCAATGCATTCTTCTACTCTACAAAATGAGTCCATAGGAGATACCTCTCCTACAGAGCATGCCTGAGCTCCTCATCCCATCTTCAAAGTAGATCCTCCAATCACACTATCTCAATGTGAAGCCTCACCTCCATACCCTTTGGGACTGCCTGAGACATAGGCGTATCAGGGATGACAGGCTACTCCGGCTCCCACTGCTCTGAGATGTCCTATGTATCTGGCTGCTCCAAAATCCCAAAATCATCCCCCCCAAAGCTATCAACCTCCACCATGTCTACATCCTTGAGCAGAGCCCCCCATACCTCTCCCGATTCCTTTGCACCCTCTCCACCTATTGCTACTACCTCTGGAACTCCTAGACGCCCCTTGCCCCACCATTGTTGCATCGTCCACCATTGGTCATAATCTATAGTCGCCCTGACATTATCCATGTTAGGGACATCGATCGCTGCATTCGACTCCTCACCCAATGGCTCGATTATCGGCCAGGCCAAAGTCCTCTCGTCACCTCGATGTCGATAAATCAAGGGCTCACCAGGCAATCCCTAGCATACCCCAAACTGTCGTATCACCCGAATGTACGAGAAGTACTCCTACTCGGTCCCATGCCACCTAATCAGCCATATCCCTTTGTGCACCCATCGGAGCCACTCTCCAGCCTCAGGCCAAGTTGGACAGTCCTGGTATGGTCACCAAAACACATCCCCTAGAGCAAGACCCGTAAAGGTATAAACATAGTGCCCTACGACACCTGCCCACTGTTGAATCTAACCCTGCTCCTTGGACCTCTACCACAGAGCCGCATACCCTATCTCCCTCTCCACAATCTCTGCCCGAGTAGTCCATGAAAAACCTTATGGCCGCTCCACATCTATGTGCTGCCATCCCCAACACTATAACAGGTAGCTGCATCCAATCCCCTTCCACCTCTGACAATGGACCTCGTACAACTCATCATAGAGCTATGCTAGTAGTGTCTGACCCTACCTCATAATTAGTGGCTCTGAGGTTGGACACTCAACTAGTCTAAAAACTACCTCCAACAGGTTCCACGGGAACCTCATGCCTGAGGAGTCGAGAAAAAACATGTTGGAGATGAGGGTCATTAGTAATGCATGCCTCACCCTCAACACGCCCTTCTCCAGCCACCACCACACCAAAATACCACCAATTAGGCAATTCCCCTATGCCCTCTCCATCGGACTATCCACCCCCATTTCCACCCTATGCTCGAAGCACCGTGTCAGCACCGCCGTCTACTGATCATGTGGAGTAGTCCGAATAGGAATCCTGTCTATCAGAATATGCAGAATATGATAGACATCCTCAAGAGTCATCGTCATCTCCCCTGTTGGGAGATAAAAGGTATTGGTGTAGGGATCCCATAAGATGATCAGGGTAGTCAGATATGCCCGATACCCCACCATAGGTTCTAACCAAGTCACATGCTTGAGCCCAAGGGCGTCAAGCCAATCCTAGTCCATCGCAGTTAGTGCCTCCCGTGCATCCAAAAACACCGTCGACACACGGTACCTGATCTTCACCATCTGCAAAACAAAAACAACACAAAAACATTAAAATCATGAAAGAGAAAAAAAATTGTACAACAAAAATATTTAATATAGGTACACCAAAAACATTAACATGTACAGTACAAACATTCCAAAAAAATCAAATAAACAATGCAATGCAAAAAAAACAATACAAAAAAAATAAATTCAATTTATCAGTTACCTAGGGTTTTTAACTTTAGTTCAAATTGATAAATAAAAAACAAATTCAAAATACAAATTTATCAGTTACCTAGGGTTTTTTCACTTTATCCAAACTGATAAATAAATTAAAAAAAAAACAAATTCAAACTACAAATTTGTCAGTTACCTAGGGTTTTTAATTTTAGTTCAAACTGGAAAACAAACAACAATAACAACAAAAATTTTCAGTTACCTAGGGTTCCACCTTAGTCTAAACTGATAAAAAAGTGAACACAAAATAAAAACAATTCTTTTTTGATCTTAGTTTCAACTAGGGTTTTCTTTTTAGTTTACAACAAAAACAAAATAAACATGGTTTTTCTTTAAAACTAGGGCTTCGATATTAGTTTCTACAAAGAAACACATAGCACAAATCACAACAAACACAAAAAAAAAAAACATTTTTAACTAGGGTTTTCATTTTTAAATCGAAAAACAAAACACAAAAGAAATAAAAATTACGGTTTTACACTGTACAATAAAACAAACAAATTAACGAGAAGGAGCACTCACCGGTCTCACTTTGGCTCCGCAACTTGAAGATCCAATCTATGAACTCATGGTGTCCAAGAAATTTTGACAGCTCTCTGCTACGCGAACTCGACCTCCTCCTCCTCACAGCTCCAAATCGCAAGAAAAACAAAGTGCAAATGAGCCCAAAACCTAGTTTTGGCCCTTAAATAGGATTTTAGGTCTATAATCATTCCACCCCGGGATGAGCACTCTAGTTAGAACTCATCCCACCCTAGGAAGATTACAAAACTAGTATTCGTCCCTCCCTGGGATGATTACAGAGCACAAAAATCAAATATAGCAAAAACTGCACCAAAATGCACAAAAAAATAGCAATAAAATTTCCAAATGAGAGTGCTTTTGCACATGATATTCTTGGCATACAAAATAGACATTGGGGTCACAAATACTCACTATCCTACTCCCTAAGAAGGCTACCATAGCCGGATAACTCCATGGGAGGATGGATTTTCAAGAATTTCATCCCCAAATGACATCACAAAAAGGGTCCAAACCCACCCAAAAATAGCAATAACATTGCCAAACAAGGCACCTTTGCGCCTGTGCTTCTTGGCATTCAAAAAAGACGTCGGGGTCACAAATCCTCACTATCCTACTCCCTAATAAGGCTACCATAGCTAGACCACTCCACGGGAGGATGGATTTTCAAGAATTTCATCCCCAAACGACGTCACAAAAAGGGTCCAAACCCACCCAAAAATAGCAATAACATTGGGAACAAGGCACCTTTGTGCCTATGCTTCTTGGCATTCAAAATAGATGTTGGGGTCACAAATACTCACTATCCTACTCCCTAAGAAGGCTACCATAGCCGGAATGCTCCACGGGAGGACGGATTTTCGAGAATTTGAACCCCAAAATGCGTCACAAAAAGGGTTACACCCACCAAAAATAGGTCAAATTGTTGGGAAACTGCATAAGCATTCAACAAAAAACAACTGAAGGCACCCTTAAAAAAGTCATCTTGGGTTAAGAAACTCATCACTTTTCTCATGTCGGTCATTCTCTCATCGATTTGTTGCTTGAGGGGGTAGTCACACTTAGTCACCAATCAACAAATACACACCCAATCAAGGAAATGGCATGCATTCAAAGGATCATTGATAAAGACAATCACACTCCTGCTTGGGGTTGCAAACAAGCAATTATCACAAGCTAATAAAACACTTGGCATTCATGAATCATGAACTCAAGGTTTCCACAGACAAAAGGTTGTGCCCTTTGCCTATTCATGACTGAACAATGTCCAAGATCAAGTAACACCTCACCAAAAAAGGTTAACACTTGAACTAAGCTCCTTAGCTCGTCAGAAGCAAGGATTCAAGAATGCATGCCCTTTCCATACTTGGGGCATAAAAATTTGGTTAGGTTAATGAGAAACCCTAATCATTAGTGCTTTGGTTATCTATTTTTGCTCAGCACTGTGCCATGCACAACGCATCCCAAAAAGGGGCATCTATAGACACCAAAACATCACCAATCCGATTATGTGACGACAAGCACTGACTGAATTGGCATACACAGCCTCCAGGGTAGCCACCAAAGGTTAAATAGTGGTCCTAACCACTCTCATAGCAATTTTGGAAGGTCAAAGGTCAATTTGGCACCTTTCAGGCACTCTGCTCCCTACTCGTTCCACCCTGGGACGATTACAAACTGGTATTCGTCCCACCCCGGGATGATTAGCAGCATTCGCTCCAAGGTGGGGCGAATAGCAGGTTTGACAGGCAAAAGGTCAAACCTTGATAAATGGCAGCTCAGATCCACCACTTAACTCCTCCTTCAATTCATGGAGTGTGAGTGAGCATGTTTGAGCTCAAAGAGGCAGTCATAAAGGTAGTAATGGAGCCCTTAATCAGGGAGGAATCTTCTTCTCCCTGGCAAGGCATGATGGCCAAGTGGCACCTCTGCATGCTCATTCACAGAGACCCTCAGGTATATAAAATGGTGAGTCTTCTCACCCCCAAAAAAGGATAGGAGCATTTGGAGCAATAGAGTGCTACCGAATTACATCCTCACCCATCGTTTGTGCTTCTTACATCTTTGATCTCTCTTTTGGAAGGGAGTTTATTGGGTGATTATTGGAAGTGCGATTAGGACTCAAAACCTAAACACTTTGCCACAATACCCCACCCAATTTATCAAAAAAACCCCATAAGAGGTTTTGGACCCATCCCAAGTGGATTGGTGCTGAGACCGAGCCCCAAATGATGGGCGTCCTGCCCTAGGGCACCCCTCGCACTGCTGCAGTACTAATCGCCCCACCCTGGAGTGATTAGAAATTTATGGTAGATTTCCCTACTATTTCTTTTGCATGTGATTCTAGGACATCCATATATGCTGTCATTTAAATTTCATGTCATTTGGATGAGTTTTGACTGTGCTTTCAATGTTTCTCTCTTTCACTAACATACAGGGAGCATCATCGGATACAGGGTGATCGATGCCGAATATGCAAAATCTGACCTTTTGGGTCGTTCCAAAATGCCCTGTTTTGCCTAACCCCAACTTTGCAAGTGTTTTGGAGGCCCTTATATGGGACATTTAGGAGGTCACCTTCTATCATTTTGTGACAGTCCTAATCGTCCCAACCCAGAGCAATTAGAAATATGTGGCATATTTCTTGACTGTTCCTTTTGCAGTGTGTTCTTGGTAATGTTCTCTTGCTTCTATCAAATTTTCAGCTTATTTTGATATGTTTTAGTTATCATTTTAATTATTTTATGCATGCATCAACCGTAGGCCTTGGGAATCACATGTTTCCCTCCATTTGTAGGTGCTACTAATCATTTACTATTTCTATGAATGCAAGATCTCAACATTGAAGGGGAAGTAAGGAATTATAGACACATTCACGCATGCTACGGCAACGTTTGGTCTACACATTTTCAATGTGGGCATGCGGAAGATCCCCAAGGGGAATATATCATTTGTGGTGTAATGAAACTATGTCCGACGCTCCCAGCCCCTGAAAAGGGAGGAGATGTATTGTAACCCGATATCGAGAAAACTAATAAAATAAAGGGTGCACTTTTACATTTGCTTTAAATATCGTTTCAATTCATTTGTTGTCCCTCTTCTCATGCATTCTCATTCGTAGGACTTAGTGTTACATTTCCATTTCTGTTTGCTTCAGTATCTTTGTGATTTCAAATATATTTGAAAATTTGGAAAATGAAAGCTCATCATTTCTAGTATACCATCACTAACATAATTGCTTTCATCATAGGTCTTGGGTAAAATAAATATAAATAAAGAAAAAATACCTTATAAGTTATCCTCACATAATTAAATAATTTACTTATCTATTTGATCAACATACAAATCTCATGCAACCTTTATCATCAAGGGCAAGCGATGGATTGCAATAGTCTTGTGGGATAGAAAATTTGGCTATAGGAGGTGGATTTTGATAGTCTTATGAGATAGCAAATTTGGCTACAGGTGGTGGATTCTTAGGGTAATATACTTTTTTTTAAGAAAATATCTAGAAGTGGATGTAGTTTGTTGACACATCTAGAAGTTGTAAATTTTGAGGTGTTTGTAGTTATCCATTAAAAATATGATGAGGAGATAAATATTGTGGTCATAAAGGATACGGTGTAAGTAAAATATGTTAGTTTATTTTTAAGGTTTCAAAAGTTTCTTTTTTGTGTGTTAAATTTTCTTCCTAAAATGAAAAGCAATAAAATCTAGCAACATGGCAGTATAAAGTAACCACATAAAAAAATTCTAATGGCCTCCACCGAGGGTTGTTTGGATAAGTCCAAAAACCCTAGTTTTTAGATGAGGGGAGATATGTAATCGGTAATGCAAGCAAGTTCTTCCATAGTTGCAAAGTTATACTTTACTTGGATGGATTGAACTATTTCTTGCTTTATGGAGATTGAAGAGGAACGTTTGAAATTCTTGGAGATCCTCTTTGAGGGGTAGAACATCTTTTGAACTCCAAGGGTCAAGGATCCCATTTTTGGACAAGACTTAGAAGTTGACAACTAGGGGTCTTTGGTTTTTTCAAGTGGCAAGAATAATACTATAGGTCATTAGACTTTATTAGACATAGGGGAGGCTATGTTAGTAGGTTCAAATCATGTCAATTGTCCTATTGAATGCCCACTCTCAAGTGCCTCAAAACACTCTTCTCAAGTGGTAGGACTAATAAATGAGCAAGTATTTCATTACAAAAAAAAACTTGAGCAGTCTCCCATCATCCTAGATTCACTTTACCTGACAAATTTTTCTTTGTTTAGTTATGGTTTTAATGGTAAAGGTCTTGATTTAGAGTCCCTAAGTAGAGTGGATAAAAACTTTCAACCAACATATAATACAACCCAAGTAATTAAAGTGGGTAAGGCACACAAGTGGTTAGAAAGAAAATTTCAAAGATCATAATGGTACTTATGGAAAGCCTATAGATGGAACAAGATCTGGAGTTTTTAAGGAAGGTCCTTATTGGTAAGTTTTATGGATTTCAAATAGCTAATAATACAATAAATGAGTGTTTATAGAAGGTATGGGTCCCAATTTTAGGATATGGGTTGATTTTTTAGTTACTTGCCAAAGGATAGATAGGTTTCCTTTTTTAGCTTGAGGAAGATGCACAAATTTTTTTGGGAGGCTATTGGTATTGGGGATTTTTATTTTTGGCTTTGAAAGCTTGGAAAAATTGCTTTGATCCTAGGACTAAAGTTTCTAGGAGAATCTTGATCTAGGTAAAAATTCTACATTTGTCAATGGAGTTATGGTCACAAATTTACACTAAACATAGTCCTTCGGTCTAGCACAAATCTGTTCAATATCTATCTCAAATATGCACTAAAGATAGTCCTTTGGTCTAGCATAAATCTACTCAGTCTATGTATCTAGTTTGGTATAAACCTATCCTCAAATCTACATCAAACTCTGTCCTCAAATCTATTCTCAAGCCTTAACACAAAGCTTGATTTAATCACAAATAAACTCTGCTAGATCTATCCCAAGACTTAACACAAAGTTTGAATAAAGCAATCAATTGACTCTGCTCTCAAGTCTTCACAAAGACTTACCTCAAATATGCTCACAAGTCCTCACTAGAACTTGTCCTATCTGCTCAACAAGTCCTCACTAGAACTTTTTCAATCTGCTCAACAAGTCTTCACCAAGAATTACCTCAAATCTACTCACAAGTCCTCACTAGAACTTACCCAATCTTCTCAACAAGTCTTCACGAAGACTTGTCTCAAATATACTTGTAAGATTCCATAAAATCTCACACAAGTCTATCCTTAAGATTTCACAAAAGCTTCCTCAACTTTGTCCTTAAGTCCACTCTAGGACTTGCTCAAATTAGCTCACAAGATTTCACAAAAGCTTATTTAAATCAATTGCAAAACTTGCATACAAAAATCAACTCAATCTCTTTCAGAAAACTTCTTCAATTACTCAAAAAAGTTTCACTCAGAATCTTGTTTAACCTTAGAAATATATAGATAATGGTTAGAGACTCAATACATTTCACACTCACAACACACTTACAAAACTTAACTTAATCTCTTTCAGAAAACCTCTTTAATCACACAAACAAATTTCACTTAGAATTTTGTTTAACCTCAGAAGCATATAGAGAATTGTTAGAGACTCAATATGTTTCACTCACAAACACTCAATCACTTCCAAACTCTTTTCAAATCAATTTAGAATAAATAATAATTTGTTTCACAGAACTTGAACAATCACTCCAACACTCTCAATCAATAATGCTCATCCAACTTCACTGAACCATTCACTCAATGAAACACAACTTGCTTACAAATCCTAATCAAGTGTTTCACTATACTTCCAACAATTCACACCACAAATATTGATCAAGATAATTCTAATTTTCACATAACAATGATACTCAAGTTCTTTCACAAACCCTAGTTCAATATTATACTCAACTTCACATAATGATATTCATGATATTTCACAAATCCTGATCATGCATATGAACACTCACTCAAATATTTCCAACAATATTTATCAAAAAATCCTTTTCACTCCAACCTTGCATTTCACAACATTCAATCCAATAATATTTCACTCATAGGAAGATGTGCCCATACCTTTTGTTTTGATGGAGATATGTCTTCAAAACATATCTTAACCACAATCAAATTTTCTTTGCCAATACTAAGGTTAGGTAGCCACAACCTATCTCAAAATCTCCACAAAATAATTTTTCCAATAATTATTTTACCATACAAAAATATCAAATCTCTTAGTACACCTTATATTCTCCAAATTTACACAATATAAGTCAACAATTTCATTATAACAAAATACAAAAAAAATTTCTTTATACACCTTATAATCTCCAAACTCACAAAATGTAAGTATCACAATGTAGATTTTATTTCAAGATGCAAAATATTATTTTCTTTGCATACCTTAACACTCCAACTTTATAAAATAAATTTCAATCACCAAAAAATTAAAAAATATATTTTAATTTACATTACCTTATAACTCCCTCAAAAACTCATAGCTACCTTTTAGAACTCATGAAACCCTCTAAGCAATTTTTGAATTTCAAAACCTTTGGAGAAATAAAAATGTGCATAGCATACCTTTAATTTATTCTGCCCACCAAAAATATCTTCGACAAAATTCGAACACATGACGTAGCCTTTCCAACACCCTAGCGTAAAACTAGGTCACCAAGTGGGCTACGTGTCTACATGAAAGGTGCACGATACCCTCTATATGCCACCTCACAAAAAAATCAAACGAAACGAAGGCCTCTTTCCTCTAGAAAAATGTCAATCACGTGGATCGAACCTGTGATCTCTTCCTTGCAAAGCCCTAGCTCTTTCTCAACTACCACCTGCGTTACCCTTATTGGTAAAAATTTCTATCCACGTTGCTGCCTTTACACACTTGTCTACCTCCAATACTTCAAAATGTGAATTTCTCTTCTTCCTAGGTAATGCAACGCATGCTTTATCTCCTTAGCATTACATTCGAAGTTATATCTTTTAGATCTTAGGAAATGAGAATTATTTGCTTTATAAATACACATGCTTCTTGTCTTTTACACATTGGCCAATTTCAAATTTAAAATTCGAATTATATTTTAAATATTAAATTTTAAAACCTTTTGCACTCCTTATTAATTTAAATTTAAATTAAATATTTTGCAAACTGCTCATGGGTCTTTTCAACTTGAACCTTGTTTTTCTTCACCTTGTTATTTGGCCCGAAATATTATAATATAAAATATTATAATATTATTATCCTTCCTTGGATATTCAAGCTATTAGGCCACCTTAGGCATATAATATTCAAAATAAATATTATATCCTATTTTTTTAGCCATTTCCTTGTCTTTTGGAAAAACCACTTGATGTCCTTAATGATGACGATATTTAAACAACACTCTCTTGACATCAATGAAAACAAAACTACTCAAAATTTCCAACACTCTCATGTATTCTAATTTATTTATTTATTTGTTCACTAATAGTCTCTTCTTTGCCTTGTATTGGGAGTTTGTTTAGGTTGCATGGTTTATTGTATATGTTACTTGGTAAGGTCTTTTTATGTTCAATAATAAGATGTTTTTTGGATTTCTTATTTACTATATTTCTCTCTTATTTTAGGTCCTACAATAGTAATAATAAATATTTAAAAAAATCATAATATAATATTTAAATAAAAAAGTAAAAGTATATTAACAACCCCACCTCAATATATGAAATTTCAAATGCATTGGTAAGCTCTAAATGAATATTTTTTGGTTGACTAGTGATATGGAAAATACCTCAATACATCACAATCTAGCTAGATAGGTGATTGGGGACCTCTAAGAATTGGAAAATTTTATCAAAATTACATACATAGTATTTATATTCATTAGTGCATTATATTTCAAAAGAAAATGAATAAATATTATTAGGCCTTAATGCTTCGAATGATTGTATTATGTAAGTGAAGGGTATTTAAGTACATAGGATGCCTATTTCAAGCATAAAAAACCTTCTAACAAATTTATAACTACCTTGTCCTTTACTACATGCATGTACCTTATGAGGGGTGGTTATACCACTTGACTTCTCACATGGTCTATGATGTAATAACTCCTAACATAACCCCCTTATTACATAATATTCAAAAGCACTATTTTACTTATGACCAAAAAATAATGCCTAGGATGATGCTAGGATATAAGAGAGAAATTTCCCCTTAATATAGACTTCCTAATTTTGAGACTTAGGAGTGTCATGTTCTATCTATCATGCACTTCAAATAAATTTTTAATGCTTACATAATTCAATGCATGAGTTATGTGTTTCATTAATGTGGAGGATCTTCATTAAATATGTAAGGTGTTGATGGGATCAAGTGTTCTCCTAATGTGTAGACTTGTTTCCAAATATTATCTTGATAAATGTGTTTTTTTATGGTAAGGTCGATCACCTCTTGTATTTTCTTATTTTCCATATATTCATTCATTTGATTTTTCAACTGCTCAAGATAATTGATATATTCATGATTCATTTGGTCTTCACTGTGATGTGCTACCATGCATTCTTTGCCAATTATTGACTTCACTAGTTTTCAATATATTTTATGTGTTGTCATATACTCTATGATAACTAGTTTTTATTTCAATTTTTGAATATCTCTTGATGTATTGAGATCAATCATCTTTTTTTTATTCTTTGTATTTTTCATCTAAAGAAGTTGTTGTCTATGTAAAGTTATGTATTCATGCTTTATTTGGTGTGTTATTGATTATTGAAGCTCAAATTCCTATTCCATTGATTCCTCATTTTCTTTTCTCTTTTCTATTTCAAATTCTTCTATAGATGCCAAACAATTACACTTTGTGTGTACATGTTCACTCTTAGGTGTTTGTATCTTGATAATTTTCTATGATACATTTATTTGAAAGCATCCAAGTTTATTGATGTATCACATGTTTGGAATTATACCAAATATTGTTGTGTTGTCTTATCTCTACTTGTGCAATAAATATGTGTTCTTCTTGATTTTATTTCCTCTTATTCAACTCGATTGTCCTTGGCTACATTTCTTTGACATGCCTTTCTCAACTCAAATTTTGTTATTCTAAAGATGACCTTCTTTATGCTAGTTAATCTCTTGTGAACGTGATCCATTTAATAGATTATGCTAACATTCCATCATGATGTATCTATTTATACTTAAATGTTCACACATATTTTGTGTGTGGAAGTTATTCCTTTGAGAATCAATTATTGTTTCTTTCTTGGAAGCAATATGGAGGTTTCATGCATCTTTAGAATGGATGCTTCCCTCTTTGACTTTTAAGTAGTAATTGTTCTAATTTATTTATTGTATGTTAGGTATCTACCTTTTAAATTAGGTTCACTAATATTTCAAAGCTTGGTGTTTGCTTAGTAATATTTAATGTAGTTACAAAAATATTATACTTACATGGGATTGATCTTAAAATAATTAGAACTAATATTTCACCAAATACCTAAGTCCCAATGCTTGCAATTATGCTCATAAATTTTCTATTCTCCTTATCATGAAGGATTTAGACAATGGAGTTGGCTTTGGAGGAATAGAATCTTATTTTTATTCTTGGCTTCAAAAATTATTTTTTTATCGTCTCCCATGCATCCTTGGCTATGGTTGAATCCCTAATGTATGCTTAGAATTCATTTGCTACTCTGAACATGATGATTACTCTTACCTTTTTTCTTCCTTATATTTTTGTAAATTTTCTCCTTCTATAGTAGGATAGGTTATGGCCCCATATACTACTTCCCATACTTCCTCAAACTAAAGTTATGTCCAACAAAAAGAATCTTGGTACTCCACTACCAGAGTAAAATTTTACAAAATTTGAATCTTCTTCTTTCTCTAAATTTACCTCAAAAATTATTTTTGACAAGTATATATATTCCTAGTGTTTTGAAAGTTTTCCAAAAAATATTAAAAACTCTAAGTTCTTGTTGGGTAAAAGAAATATGATAGAGTACTCTTTCTTCTTTCTCCAATATTTTTAAATTCTAATTTATTAAAAAATAATATAGTCCCTTCATTTGGTTGATATTTTTAATGGAGGTGATAATAACTTTTACCTCTTGAATATATTCTTTACTAGCCATTTTGGAGAATAATTTTCTTCCCTTTAAATTTTATCTTACACAAAAATGACTTTATGTATTATGTGTAACCTTGGTTGCATGTGTTTGGTTTACATTCGTGGATATTGGGTGTACTTTAGAATCATTCCTAATATTTTTTTGACATAAATCTTAGTTGCATCTTCTAGTTTCTTTTTGAACGTGTTTGAACTTTGGGTAATGTAGTGATAAATAACTACACCTTTCAAAAGTAGAAGTCTAAGTCACGAATAAGCACATGAAGAAAGGCCCAATAAAAAATGCCAAATAAAATAAAGCCTAGATCTCATGAGCAAGAAAAGTCCAAAGGTTAGAAGTTCCTAACTCACGGATAGAAGTTAATAAAAATGTTTCAACAAGGAAACGAAGGTGGAAAGACCCGATGATCTAAAGATAAGTAGTCCCAAAGGATGAAGAGAAACTTACAAAGAGGAAAATTATAATACATCAAAGGTCAAATGAATAAAGTATACATTCTTTTAGGAATATTGTCCTTTCTACAAAATATATCACATATATTTGAGAAAGGACAATAGTAGCATGGAGCCACAACATAAGCAACTCAAAGATCTAGAATATTAAAACAAAGCCATATTCTACACCCAAGTGATGGGAATCCTTGTAAAATGGGTAGATGACAATTAAAGTGGTAGTTGCATATCGAAGGGGAAAAATTGATTGATATTCACATCGTTAGATCTAGAAAATCCTGAAGGGATTGAAAGTAAAAAAGGACATGATTTAGTGTCTGAAATGACAACCACTTAGAAATATTTGCATGAATTTTGGATGGAAAATCCTCCCTTGTAAATTTATAAGTAGGAGTAGTCTTATCTTTGTACAGGATTGGTAAGATTAAATTTCAATTATTTGTAGGCTTTCCTTTCATTTCTCTTTGTAAAAATAATTACAGTCCCTGAGTGACTTGTGGATAATTTATGTAAAAGTTTGCTTACATTTATATATACATGAAAGCCTATGTCTATTTTTGGCCTTTGTCTATAGAAATATGGATGTGTATGTATGTGTGTTTGTTATCTTTTGTATGAATTTCAGGTGTACTGTGTATGTGTATGAGAAAATTATGTCTATTTTTGGACTAAGTCACTTATTAGCTTATCTCTCCTATGGGACCCACCTGATCATATATACATATAACTTGCAAATCATGATTTCTTCACTATGTCGAGGAGATTAAGTGTTTACCATTGGCACATAGTGTTTAGGATTATTTTTTTAGGGAGGTCTTAGCGGCTCTCTTTGCGCATCGCCCCCTATTGCTTTTAATTATTAAGTTTAATTACTCCTTACATCCTATTTTCCGTTGGTAGAGTAGAAAGTGCCTTGAAGATCACATCTTAATAAGGATCTAACATTGTAAAACATCTCAAAGATCCTCGATTGAGCCAAACTCCATGCACTTGGTTATGGCTTGTTGTGTTGCTTTGAAACAAGGAATAATTATCCTAGATAGAGATAATCGAATATGACAATAGTTTAATGGTACACTTGGTGGGACCCCTCTGCCACATTATTGGTCCCATAATCATAGCAAGGAGTACGATTAAGACTTGGTGAGGATCATATTCTATTCCTCATTTGCTAAAGTACCTCTCTCAGTTGACAACTCTACTCTAGAATAAATACCAAAAGAAGCCACTACTAAAAATACCAAATCAAGGTTCGGGTAAAGACCTCTATATATTTTATTTCTAGAAGCAAGAAGTTGTATTCACTCGGTAAGTCCATGGAAATACAAAGGATCCATCGATCTAGGATATCTATCCCATATTAAAAATGGCACTGCACATGGGGAGAAAATAACCTACTATGACCTCTAGATCCACCAATAATTTAGGGAATATTTCTAGTATCCCTACTCGATATTTTTCTTGAATATATTGGTGAAGTCCCAACATACCAATTAGAACACCTATAAGAGATGGTTTTCCTATTTTAGGTGTATAACATCACTAAGCAGGATGTGGCCCTAAGGCTTTTGGTGGTGTTGAAATGTGAACAATGTTTCATTCATGAAGCAACATTTAAATAATACATTTGCAGCTTAAAACAAACCCGGAGGTTGTGGAACCACCCGAGGTAAAAATAGGGATTGTTATAGAAAATAACAATACACCTAAAATAAAAACTAAATAATGAAATAATTAAGATATCAATATGATATGCTAACATCCCCCCTTATTACATTATTTATGTAATTGAAGAACTACTAATAGCCCCCCTGATTACATCAGTTGGTAATACAAAGAGAGCTGCAAAACAATTCAAATTTGACACGTGCAAGTGCCTTAGTGAAAATATCTACAACTTGAGCATTGGTGGGAATGTGCTGAAGTTGAATTTGGTGCCTTGAAACTTTGTCTCGAATGAAGTGACATTGTGTGTCAATGTGCTTGGTTATTTCATGATGTACTGAATTCTTGACAAGATTCAAAACACCCATGTTGTCGCAGAACAAGTGTATTGGAGATTTTGATGGAAGACCCATACTTGTGAGGATGCGACGCAGCCATATCACTTCACACACAGATTCATGTGCGGCATGATATTTTGCCTCTATTGATGAAATAGCAACCACCTGTTGCTTCTTGTTGTGCCAAGAGACAAGACCAGATCCAAGATGAAACAAATATCCTGAAGTTGATTTACGGTCATCATATGATCCGGCATAGTCGGAGTCCGTGTATCCCTGTAAGAAGTTTTTTTTGTTCCTCTTATATTCTAGGCCATATTCCATTGTGCCATAGACATAGTGAAGAACACACTTTGCTGCTTTCCAGTGTGTAGTCTTAGGCTCCTACATGAACCTCGAAAGATAGTTGATAGCAAATACGATATCTGGACTAGTGTTGGTCAGATATATGAGACTCCCAATCAACTGACGATAGAGAGTACCATCTACTTGAGGTGAATCATCATATCGCGATAACTGAATTACTGTTTCCATAAGAGTTGAAATTGGCTTGCAATCAGTCATGCGATATTTTTCCAATAGGGTCTTGGCATATTTTTTCTGAGACACTTTGATGTAGTGCTCCTGCTTGGCTGACTTCCAGACCAAGACAATAATGGAGAAGTACGAGATCTGACATCTCAAAATATTGACACAAGTCTCTTTTGATAGTAGAAATCATTGTTTCTGAACTCCTTATAATGAGCAGATCATCAACATAGAGTACAAGCAACACTATTTAAGAACCCTGTTTCTTAAAATAGAGGTTTGCATCTGAAGGACATCTCTTAAAACCATGCTGCAAAAGGTAATGATCCATTTTTATATACCAAGCCCGAGGGGCTTGTTTCAAACCATATAAGGATTTTACCAATCTGTAAACTTTCTATTGTTGGCCTTCCACTTCAAATCCTTTCGATTGAGTCATGTAGACTTCTTCTTGGAGATCACCATTTAGAAAAGCACTCTTGACATCCATTTGGTGTACTTTCCACCCATATTGCACTGCCATAGGACAAAGAACTCGAATGGTTGTCATCCGAGCAGTAGGTGCAAAAGTTTCCTCATAGTCAATGCCTTCTCTTTGAGAATAGCCCTTTGCAACAAGTTGGGCCTTATGCTTATCTATTGTACCATCTGCCTTATACTTCACTTTATACACCCATTTGCAGCCTATGGGCTTATTTTCGTATGGCAGATCGACAAGCTTCCAAGTTTTGTATTTCATCAAAGACTTATACTCTACATCCATAGCAGCCTTCCACTGAGGCTCACCAAGAGCAACTTGCACTGATGCAGGTTCAAGATCATCTATTGAAGACATAAATACCCTGTCACTATCAATATCCATATCTTCTGTATCTCTCTCTAGATCTATATAAAGTTCCTCAAAATATTGACACAGCTCATCAACCCCAGTATTCTCTGTTGCAACTTTCTCTTGTTGAGCCATGCTGTCAGTACGAGGCCTATCCAATGTCAAATCTGGTGGAGTGGATAGCTTAGAGTCTTTGATTGTATTTGTATACCACTTTGGATTCTTCTTTTGAGGTTTTGAAGAAGATGAAGACGGACCTCCAACTTTTGAGGAAGGAGATTTATCAACTTTAGGTTCCATAAGGTCTAGGTATACATCTGATGTGTGTTCTGATGTGAAAGCCTCATCAAAAACTACATCTCTACTAATATGTATCATCTTGGTTAAGGGATAAATCAAATGATAACCCTTTAAGTGCTCATCATACCCAAGAAGAATACACTTCAGTGTCTTCACATCTAGCTTCTTCCTTTTCTCTTTTGGTATGTGCATGAAAGCTTTACATCTAAAAATACATAGATGAGAAATGGAGGGTTTCCTACCACTCCATGCTTCCTATGGAGTCATTCCTTGTAGAGAATTTGTGGGTGCCCTATTCAAAAGATATACTGCTATAGTGATAGCTTCTGCCCAATATAGTTGCTCAATACTAGCTCCTGTGAGCATGCAACGAACCATTTCCATGATGGAACAATTCCTCCTTTTAGTAACTCCATTTTGCCGAGGAGTATATGCAGTAGTTAACTATCGTGTGATCCCATTTTATTTCAAGAAATAAAAGAATTATTTAGAGGTGAACTCCCCCCCTCGATCTGAGCAGAGGGTCTTTATAGAAGTCCCTAACTCCTTTTCAATAGATTTCTTGAATTGCTGAAAGAAGCCAAATGCTTCAGATTTCAGTTGAAGAAAGAATACCCACATATTTCGTGAGTAATCATCTATGAATAACTAAAAATACCTCTTACCCCCATAACTGTTGGGAGTGAAGGGACCACACAGATCGGTGTGAAACAAATCCAGAGGTGTCTTTGCTCTTGTAGAGATCCTTTCAAAAGGCACTCTATGTTGCTTTCCTGCCAAGAAGTCAGAGAAAACTGGTAAAGTGGTAGAAAGGGAAGGAAGAATTTTTACCATTTCATACTTACTTAACTCAAGTAAGTAACTAGAACTCAAATGTCCATATCTCTTGTGCCATAGGGAAGTTGCCTCCTTTGTAGAGACTGTCATGGCAACATGTGGAGTAGAGATAGCATCTAAGGAAAATAATCCATGCTTATATGAAGTAGTGGCAATGTTATTACCCCTCCTGGTAATAGAAAAACACTTCTTGCCTCCCTCAAAACTAAAGTGCACAACCATATCTTTGTCCAAAATCTGTGTGACTGACAACAAATTGTTTGCCAATCCTGGAACATAGAGAACTTTGTCAATATGACACTTGCCATCAGGAAGAGTGACTAAAATAGTACCTTCTACCTAAACCTTGTAGGTTTTTTCATCAGAAATAGTGATAGGTTTGCCCTATTTGGCCTCAAAATACTCAAACCACGGTTTGTCACCAGTCATGTGCTTACTGGCTCCAGAATCAACATACTAGATAGGATCCCTATGCTTGGACATTATGGTAGTCATGAGAACTTTGTGGGCTCTCTCAGAATCCATGTCAGATTCTTCAACATCAACATTCACTTGTTGTTTGTTCTTTTGTGGTTTATTCTAGCCTTTCTATTTTGATTGTTTGTTCTTATGCCAAAATCTGTTTGTATCATGACCTTCTTTGTCATAGATCTTGCAATAGCATTTTTTCTATTGAGTTTGTTGAGTTTGTTTCCCTTTTGAATCCTTTTATGAATTCCCTCCCTTCTGAAAATTACCCTTCTTCTAGTTCTGCCCTTTCTTGTTGATGTAGAGGGCAGTGTTAGAAGAATCATCTCACTGTAGTTGGCGTGCCTCCTCCTCTTGAAGCATATTAACTAATTCTACAAAGGTAACTTTCCATTGTGACACCTGAAGGGAAGTAATCAACACCCGATAAGAATCAGGTAAAGCTCTCAATACAATTGAGGCAAGGAGCTTATCTTCAACTGGTTCTCCTAAAAAATTCAACTTTACTTTCAATTCTGACACTCTGCAAAGAAAAAACTCAACTGCCTCCCCCTGATTCATGCTTAGACATGTAATTGAGATTGAAAAAATAGAATAGTGGAATTATTATTTACCTCATAGATAGTATTAAGGGCATCCCATGCCTCTTTACTATTTGCACAGTCAGCAATATGGGGTTGAACTTCATCAACCACAACAAGAAAAATGAGCACCTTTGCTTTGCTGTCTAGCTTGTCAAAGTCTTTTTGAGCAGTAGATGGAGTTGTAGCACTAGCAACAGATGAAGGTCTTATTGTTTCTCTAGATACAACATCCCATAAGTCATCCATGACTAGGATAGCATTCATATTATTTTTTCATGGTGTGTAATTAGGACCTTTCAACAACTGATGAGAATCAGTCATTAATTTTGTAGACATGGTGAAAGTTCCTTATAACACCAATTGGTCCCCCTTTCTATATACCTTGTGCTAGGCCGTTATACCGTACAAAATACCTGCCCTTATGTGAGGGAAACTATTGGTATTTTGAAAGATAAAAAAATCACCCGCCCTTACATGAGGGAAACTATAGGTAATTTTTAGAGATCATACGATACGTGGAACTTAAGCAGTACTGAAAGGGAATAGTCTTGTTGATGGCACCTACCATAGAAAGTCTGCAATCCTCATGCGTGGGGCGTAACTTCCCCTATATACTTTGGATTTCAGAACTTTCGTCAGGATTTATGCCTAAACACAAGAACTATTGGGGAATGGATGGAGTAAAAAAAATGCAAAATGGCAAACTTATCTCTCCTCGACGATTTATATAGAACAAGTTTAGACGTCGTTTTGGCAGCTATATTAGGCGGCAAATACAGTAGCGCAATCACGATAGCTTTACCTGTAAGTCCTAGCCAGAGGTATCACAAATATCGAATGCTATAGTGCAATAAATTGCACGGATGGGTTTTAATTATTTCGGGGACTTAGGAGTGAATTTCATTTTACCTTTTAATGTTATAGTGCAAAAAATGAAATATGCAACATACAACATAAAAGTGCCCACATAAATAACCCACTAGGTGTTAGGCGTAGCCGAAAATGCACCTTTACAATAATGCCAAAATTGCTTTTCAAAAAATTACTCACTTTCCCCCTGTGATTTTTGGAAAAAAATACCCCCGAAAAAAAAATATCTTAACAAAGCATTTTTTTTTTTATAATTATTATATATTTTTAAAGTTAAAAAAAATAATTTTAATTTATATAGTTTTTAAAACTATGAAAATATAAATTAAAATCAAATTTTAATTTATAGAGTTTAAAAAACTATAGAAAAATAAATTAAAATTAAAATTTTAATTTAACTAAAAATAATAATAATTAAAAAAAACTTTGAAATTTTTTTTTTTTACCTTTTTTTTTCCAAGGGGGATTCGACGGGATTTGAACCCCCAACCTTGCAGGCTCCCTGAGCCTTACCGCACAGTCCACCACCAGGTGGACTAGCGGGCTGATCCAAAAGGATCAGGGACCCCCTCCTATTTGAGGAGGGTCCCTAGCCCTTTTTCCCATGCATGGCCGCCTAGCCATGGCTTCCTCCGTGGCTGGTGGTGGCGGGAGGCCCGTGATGGCGTCCGTAGCACGCGGCTGTAGCAGGTGGTCAATGACTGGATAGCGTGTGGCTATATCAAGCGATCGATGGCTAGATAGCACGTAGCCTGCATCGCGTGGCACGTGCGACAGTGGCCATGGCTGCTACATAGCACGCAACTACAACTATAGATGGCCGTGGTGTTGTCGTGCATCATGACGTAGGAAAGGGGGAGGATCATGCGAGAAAAATCATGTGAGAAAAATCATGCGGGGAGGGGGGGTAGGTGGCTTGATAAGAAAAATTGTGCGGGGGGGGGGGAAGGGTGGTGCGACGGTCACGCGTGATTAAAAAAATCACGTCGCGGTGGGGGGGGAGGGAGGTAGGGAGTGGCGTGAGGAAAAAAACACGCACAGGAGGTGCGTAGTGCAGGTGGGGAGGGGGGGAGCTGAGTGTGTTTTTTTTTTTTAAATGCGTGCTCAGCAAAAAAACATGCATAGACCAGCGCTGGGAAAAAAAATTTCCCAGACCAGTGCTGGAAAAAAAATAGACCAGCAAGCTGCTGCTTCCTTCCAATAAAAAAACTGCATTTCTCCAGGCAAGACCAGCTCCAAAAAAAATGTCGCGTCCTCTCTCTCTCTCACCCTTATGGCTCTAATGCCATGTTGAAATGCGAACAATATTTCATTCATGAAGCAACATTTAAATAATACATTTGCAGCTTAAAATAAACCCGGAGGTTGTGGAACCACCCGAGGTAAAAATAGGGATTGTTATAGAAAATAACAATACGCCTAAAATAAACACTAAATAATGAAATAATTAAGATATCAATATGATATGCTAACAGGTGGCCTCTTTAAAAGACAAGGCTTGCCATAAATATAGTGATTTATCTCCATTTTTAATCTCTAACTAGGATTAGTTAGCCACCCTAGTCATGAGTAAATTCATATAGAAATCAAACAAAGAAAAACTTGGGCCAGGTACTCCTCCCAATGATGCATCTAGAGGGTAGATGCATAAGAACTATTTAGAGGATAAAAATAAAATCTGCCACAACCCTACATAACAATAGTAGATTTTAGAGGATCCCCTCCACATGCACCACAAAGGACCTGAGACTACAAATCATACAAAGGCTAAAAAATCTCATGATGAGTAGGAAAATTTTGGGTTAGACCTCATCTACCCTTCTGATCACCAAGCAAGATGATGATAATATTCTACCTTGGACCCTCTCTTTTTTGAAGATATTGGGCAAGATAATACAAAGGGCCTCTTCATATGCAAGGATGAAGATACCCTAGAAAGCTTGACCTTTAAGGGAGGAACTTACCTCAATGGTGCCAACCATAGAAATATATCTCGCACCTTGTTCATTGAGGTAAAAGGGTTGCAAGAGAGTCCTAGTCTCATTTTGGTAATAATTTTTCACCCAAGAAACTAGATAAAAGGTAAGAAATAATGGAATTGAGTAGCTAGTGAGGGGCCCTTAACTCCATGCCAATGGAAAAATGCCACTCACTTAAAAATATGTACATATGTATCATAGGTGATCTTAGTTTCATAAGATATCATAATTCCCCATGAAGAGAGACACTCTTCACATATATGTGATATACATTTTGACCATAAGAATCAACTACATTTAGAATCATTTCAATATAATCCATTTGATCAACTAGGAAAAATATCTTTGAGTAGTCAATTCCCTCCTTTACAACCATTTGTACCCAACAACATTATTTCATTATAGAAGAGGAACAAGATCGAATTTTTAATTCTTCATCAAAGAGTGATACTTGTTAGAATTAATGTGTCCAATGGGAAAATAAAATGGTGCCTCCACATATTTTAATAGTATCTTGCTACCATTGCAGTCTGTAGTACCAAATACGAGGCTGAACTATAGAGGCAACAGAACCAGAAGTGGCTAACCCTGAGGCACCAAGGATGAACCTGAGGCATTAAGATGACTAACCCAGAGGTAATAGACCCAAGGTGGTGGCTGATCCTGAGGCAACAGATCGAGATGTATACATTGTTGATCTAGTATTATTCATAGTTGGAGATCCAAGAGCAAAGAGCATGAGTTGAGACCAAATCATGTAATAAAGGAGGATGATAGGGTTATTTTTTATAAAATTATACATTAAGGGGGATGTTACAATTAATGTGTACTATATTTTGCATGTTATGATATGTGTCCTTGACACTTGTCATGTTTTCATATAGGCCTCCTGCCTATATATTGTAATCTTCTTGTACCAATATTATATCATCCATTTCAGTCCCAACATTTTTGAAATATTTTTTTGAGACAGACACATTGGTGATGTCCAATTGTAATTTTTAGGTTGTTCCATATGTCCTTTTTAGCCTTGAAATATGTTGTATTATGGAGTGCAATCTTGGTTGAACTCATCACTCTCAAGGCACTTGTATGTGATCCTAGTATCTAGTTACCTTCTCTATATAACCTGGCGGATGCAACGACTGGTTACCCATGCATTCTATTTGGATGAGATGGTTACCATAAGGACACCTACTCTAGGGACTAAAGACAAATACACCCTAGAATCTATTCGAGGACTTTTCTGGATCAACTTCTGAAGACTACAAACGAAGATACTTTAGAATATTTTCTTCTTTCCTTCTTCTCTTCCACATTTGGATTCTATGGCTGATTTTATTGTAATTTTTAAGTGTATTTTTGATAGATACCGATACTCATATGGATCTAATTATTTTGTATTAAGGTGCATTTTTGGTATGTCCTAAGTTCGATGGAGCCCGACACCTTCTAGATGAGATTCAACCTAAGGGGGAATATGATATCGATGGTTAACATAGTTAGTAGTGACCTACAGAGGCAACAAATCTAAGAAAGAGGCTGACCCTGAGGTACCAAAGATGAGGCTGACCTACAGAGGCAATAGACTTGAGGAAGTGGCTGACCTTGATGCAACAGATCTAGATATACACCAATGATCTAGAGTTATTATTCATAGTATATCCAAGCACAAAAAGCATGAGCCTAGACCAAATCATGATATATTGAGGATGTTAGGGTTCTATTTTTAGAAAAGTACACATTAAAGGGGGATGTTAGAATTAATATGTACTTTATCTTTTGCATGTTATGACATGTGTCCTTGAAACTTGTCACATTCTCATATAGGCCTCATGCCTATATATTATATCACTCTTGTATCAATATTATCAACATCTTATTTCAGTCCTAATAATACTTAGCAAGTATGGCATCTTTTTACCATGGTTGGACCTTAGCCTAGGAATAGGTAAGAGGATCTCCAAAATTATCAAACTTAAGGGAATGAATAAAAACATCAAATAAAGAAATATTTTTTTCATAACATATCACATGTTAATGCAATGGGAAACATTTATTTTTAAGAGATATGATTTTTCTATAATATTACCTTATTGGGCCATGGCTTTATGCCAAAAATATTCTAAAAGTCTATCTTTTTGTTCTAACCATATTGTCATGGGAATAAAATTCTACTTAGGGCTTCACTTTGATTAATTTAAGAAAAATTGGAATGCTTATGAGAAGAATAACAATTTCAAAAAGGAACCCTATCATATTTAGGTTGCAATCACCTACATAAAAAAAATCCTCTAGAGTATGAAACCAAACATTTAGTAAAAAATATAAAATTTTATTTTTAGATATTATATTCAAAATGCTTCTCTAACCATATTGACATACTAGTAGAAAATAAAATACAAAAGGATATCATATGTATATAATTTTTATTTAATTTACATTTTATAACTTAAGAAAAGTAAACCACTACGTTTTCATATGGGTAAACTTGTATGTTTAATATGATGGATTTCCAAAACACTAGATATTGTATAAAGAGATGCACCCTTGACCATAAAATGTATGAGTAATAGATTAAATGTTATAGCCTCACATCTTTTCTCAAATATTACTTGCATTGCACTTTGTTTTATAGGTACTACAAAATATTTTGTTAATGTGCATATATTTTGTATTTTGATTTGTTATACTCTATTATTTATGAATTGAACTATTTATTAATATTACTTAACTCAAATTTTTAAGTTTCAAATCATTTTTGTCATTTTAGGAATTTTATTTTAAGATATATGTTAAGCTATGAAGGTTACATCATAGGCTTGATCACTAGTCCAAAACTAATAATGGTGAGGAATGTAAGTGATAGAAAAAAAGTTACTAAGAACCAATCTATTGATGATTAGGATGGTGCAAAAGGAAGTATGGATGAGAGTATCCTTTTTAGTGACTGGAAAACTTCTATAAGGCCTATCTAAAGTGATCATATATGTTTATATAGAGTGATCAAGTGAAAGAATAGTTTTAAAAGTGAGAATAGTGATGACATCCAAGAACATAATGAGGTAAAACATGGTGGATTCCCCATAGTTCCATAGAAGAAATAAAATAGTGCCACAATTTTGCTAATCACTCTAGCCTCACCATTGGCAATGACACCATCAAATGTGGACTTTATATCTAAGTTCTCAAGAACAATGTATATGGTATGGTAAAGGATAATAAGGGGATAGAAAATTATAGGTATATGACACTATTAGATATCTTCTATAATATCTTATTTATAGAATAAAAGATCCTAAAATATCCTACTAATATCTATGATGGAGATAAAATAGGGTTTATGACAAGAATAGGGTTTTTGTATTAGGAGGAAATCATTCATATGCATATATTTGAAAATATGATAATATTTCTCTTGAGTTGATATCACAACCATGGTTTCTAGTTTAATAGATATTACTCTATTGGTGATAATATGGTGTACAAGGTGTTGGGATTTTGTAAGGATGGAGAGGAATCAACATGATATGATAAAATGAAGACATTAAAATTAAATATATTTTATAGGAATTGAACACCACAACCATATCATGTGGCCCATTAGTCATTGACATAGGGCTACTAGAAGCTATATTTATTTTAGAAATATTAGTATGCAAGGTGTATATTATATATCACCATGATTCGATTATAAAAATTAGAATTAAGGTCATCTATGAGATGGTAATGGGGGGAAATAAACTTAATGTTGATAAATTGTTTTTAAAGAAATTAAAATATAATATAGAATAACTAAATTTAGGGATGATGTAGTTTAAGTATATTACCTTTCCAATAGTGTAGAAAATTTATTTTATGATCACAATCCCCAGGATGATAGATAATTATCATCCAAGTAGTGAACCACTTTATGTAGCATCTATAGGTGAAATCCCGATATAATGGGGTACATGAGTTACAAATATCATTATCATGGTGCAATATTGGGAGAGGGTCATTTTTCAACAAAAACAAAGCTTCATTACTAAGTAGAATTTCCTATGGACTAGGTGTGGCATAGATATTTGTTCCATGTACATGTTTTATAGCTTGAGAATATACATAATGGGAGTCTCAATATGAGATATATTTTTTAATGATTAAGTATTTTGTGATAATAGAAAAATCCATTAATGTAGTCCTTTATAACAATAAGTAAGATAATAAAATAATGAAATAGATCAAAATTTTATATGTATAATGATATCATGTATAATTTAGAGGAATCATAGGAGGAGGGAGAATTTATCCAAGATAAAGGTGGAGTAGAGGATATGGAAAATCTAGTTTAAGAATCAATGACATCATAAAAAATATCAAGGATAACTAAGGAATTAATATCCTAGTTTTCTTTAGATGTGTCATCACTGGCAATGATGTTGCCCATTATAACAATTCTACCTACTATAGCAATACAACCAATGAGATGAAATAAGATGATAATTTAGAGACTTTGATAAATGGGAAAAGTTACTTCATTACTATTAGTGATTGGTACCAAAGCACCTATAAAATAACTAGAACCTCTAATGAAGAGGATCAAGATAGATGATCATGAACTATAAAAGATAAAAAATTCTTAGATACATAATCATAAGATGAAAATGGACATGAGCAGGTCTGAAAAACCATCATATTTTAGGAGATTAGGAAGGAGCCTCAACTCAACTTTATCTAAATAGTTTAGGAGGGAAAGTGGATTGTGAGAGATTACCAAAATATTTTCTAAAAACAAATCTCAAAAAGAGAATTGTGGTGAGCCTTGACATAGCAACCAAATTGGTGAGCTTACCATCATAAACTTAAGTAATCCTTGATTGGATACCATAAAATTATTTAAAATCCTAGGATAAACATTAAAATCAAGGAATAATCAAATGAATATATTGGTCAAACATATAACACCCAAAAATATGATAAATGGTGGTGGTGGCAATGAGTGTTTGATTTTCAAAATTATGTTTGTGGTAGGGACCATGTTCTATGATTTGATCTCTACCAAGGCATGTATACTACCAAGGTCTTGATGAGGTCCAATTCCTTATTCTCCATAAAATCAATGATAGTTTTATTAATTGTAGAAGTACCAACTATATAAAAGGTAACTAATAAATAAATTAATACTAACATAATATATGAGAAAAGATAACCCAAACAAGATAGTAAAAGAAGACTTGATAGAGAAAAAATAACTTTAGAGGATTTAGCACCATAGATTTCATCCCCCAAGGGACCAATACTATATGTCCATTTCATAATAAAATTTAAAGAACTTTTGATGGAATTATTCATTCCTCTAGACAAAGTGATAAAGTTTTCCATTTTTTTAGCCTTGGGATTTAATATTTAATTTACAACATACATAATAATCATACAATGGTTCCATTAAGGGCATTTTCATATTTATAGATTAATACCTATAGTAATTTTGATGATTACAAAATGTAAAAGTAAATGTACAATGGTAGAAATGTTATGAGAATATATAGTGGATCTATTAAAAATATGGCATGATATAAAGTTATCATTATTAGAATTATAGAGAATAGTTCCTACAAGAAATTAACTAGGGATGTAATGAGATTGTTACAACTAGAGAATAAAATAAAGAAGATGATAAGGATAATTCAAGGTGTGTATTCAATAGTCAATGTGAGTACAACACCATTTCCATAGACACAAATCCTAGAGATGATGAAATATCACTTATAGAGGTATCATAAACTAAAGAAATAGGTTGCCACAATTTAATTGATTGAAAAATGTAAATACAATATATCAAGTTGCTCAAAAAAATTTAGTTGTCATATTGTATAACTTGGATGAATGCTAAAAGGGAATTACAAATTGTTATAATTGAAAGAAAAATAGAGGACTATAAGAAGAGAATCAATCAGGATATTATGATGCTATAGAAATATATCTTTTAAAATATCAAAATAGTGAATTGGCCAAAGCTTGCCACCAAATATGATTAGCAATTGGCATAGATGTTATTGGGGATGGTGACATATAGGACAACATAAAAGGACAAAGAAATAAAGGATTTGGTATTACTAGAAACAAATTATTTGTCATGAATGTATTAGTTATATAGATAATTTTTGGCAAGAATATCAAGAAGCTCACATATTTTTTGAACAAAAACTCGATGAGGTGATAGATGTCACTAGAGAAAGAAAAAAGTTGACCATCTAATACTTAGATTGTTAAAAATGATAATAAAATTAGAATAGTATTCATTGATAATATATTGAGTAGTACACAACTTTGGAGATGTTTCTATTTACTTAGAACCTCCAAAAGTGTATGTCAAAGGCTAATTGAGTACCCTTATGCTTCCTTGGTTTTGTATTTGTGTAATAATATTGTTTGGTTTAGGATGAAACAATAGATAAGTTGAAGGGAATTCTAGTAGTGGCTAAAGAGAGTTGGAACCAACCCCTTTAATTGGTGTTCTAGGTTAGTGCTACACAATTATTTTAGCTTTGGGAGTTGATATATAATTTACAACTCACATACTAATCATCCAATGGTTTTCTTATGGGCATTTGTATCTATATCGATTAATACCTACAATAATTTTGATGATTACAACATGTATAAGCAAATGAATAATGGTATACTTGATGAGAATATATAGTTGATATAATTAAAATTATGGAAAGTGACATAGTGCCTATAAGGAGTTAACTAGGGATGTAATAAGATTTATACAACTAGAGAATAAAATGAATAAGATGATAAGGATAATTCAAGGTATGTATTCAAATGTAAATGTAGGTACATCATCCTTTCCCTAGGTAAAATCCTAGAGATGATGAAATATCTTTTATAGAGGTACAATAAACTAAAGCAATAGATTACCACAATTGAATTAATTAGAAAATGTAAAGACAATAGGGCATGTTGCTCAACAAAATATAGGGTTCATATTGTATAACTTGGACAAATAGTAAAAGAGCATTAATACTTGTTATAATTGAAACATAAAGTAGAGTACTATAAGAAGAGAATTAATGAGGATATTAAAAGGCTATAGAAATATATCCTTTAAAATTTAAAATAGTAAATTGGAAAATTCTACCACCAAAGATGATTAACAACTTGTGTAGAGGTTATTAGGAATGGTGACCTAGAGGAAAATATAAAATGATAAAGCAATAAAGGATTTGGAATCACTAGAAAAATCATTCATAATTAGTATGCTAGTCATATAGATAATTTTTTAGAAAGAAGATCAAGAAGCTTACATATTGTTTGAATAAAAACTAGATGAGGTGATAGATGTCAATAGATCCAAAAAAAATGATAACCATCTAACACTTGGAATATTTAAAATGATAAAAAATTAGAATAGCATTCATTGATAATATGTTGAGTAGTGCCAAACTTTGGAAATGTTTCTATTAACTTAGAACCTCAAAAAGTGTATGTCGGAGATCAATTAAGTACGCTTATGCTTCCATGATTTTGAATTTGTGGAATAATATTGTTTGATTTAGGATGAACTAATACATAATTTGAAGGGAATATTAGTAATGTTTAAAGAAATTTGGCACCAAACCTTGCATTAGTGTCATAGGTCAACACTACACTATTGGGTTAGTTCTATTGTTAGTGGTTAGCTACTAGTTAGTAACTATATGACACCTAGTTAGTGAGTATCAAATAAAAATAACCCTTCAATAGGTACCTTACTATCCTCAATATACATGGAAGTATATCGTATTGTAAATTGGAAGGACATAAAGAGTTAATAATATATTAAAAGATTTCATTTTATGTTGCGTGTTTGCATATTCTACGTAATAATCTACAACCATTTATATTTACATACATTGACAGTAATATTTACAATAATATAGTAAAACTAGACTTGTTTTCCCACCTATTGGATCTTTACAAGAGATCACAAGATCACCATAAGGAATAAAAGAAAATAAATTTATTTTCTCACAAGGATTACAATCAAACTTCATCAATGTTATGCAACAAACAAGTACTAAAAACATCCATAAATTACTTCTAATACTAATTATAAGTAATTTTAATATCTTTTCTAAAACAAGAATTTAAGACTTCCATATCATTTTTATTTGATAGGAAATGTTATACTTATTAATTCTTCTATTTTTGTCTTATATAATTCCTAATACAAATGTTTATAATATTGTGCAATTAAAAAAAAACATTTGATTTCTAACCTTGCCCAACCTACTCTTCTTCAAGATATATAGTGAGTACAATAATTAATAAGGATTATTTATGCATACCCAATACAAAAACCTTTACTTATAAAAATACATCCCTCACTTATAGTATCCCTCTTTCATAATAATTTATGGCATCTATGATTTATTACACTTAAATTTTTTGCTTAGTTTAAATTTTAAGAAACTTAATCTTACCTTAAATAATCATGTTTATATATGAGATTGGATTTACAAGGATATCTAGCATTGATTATCTCAATGTTAACATTATGAATGATATTTTTGATAATTTAAATATATTAAATAAATTAGAAAATAATTCATATGACAATATATTTGAAGAATTAAAAAATGAAAGCTCATAATTTCTAGTACACCATCACCAACATAATTGCTTTCATCGTAGGTCTTGGGTAAAAGAAATAGAAATAAATAAAAAAAACCTTATAAGTTATCCTCACATAATTAAATAATTTATGTATCTCTTTGATCAACATACAAATCTCATGCAACTTTTATCATTAAGGGCAAGCAGTGGATTGCAATAGTCTTGTGGGGTAGAAAATTTAGCTATAAGCGATGGATTGTGATAGTCTTAGGAGGTAGAAAATTTTTCTATAGGTGGTGGATTCTTAGGGTAATCTAATTTTTGTTTAAGAAAATATGTAGAAGTGGATGTAGTGTGTTGACACATCTAGCAGTTGTAAATGTTGAGGTGTTTGTAGTTCTCCATTTAAAATATGATGAGGAGATAAATGTTGCGGTGATAAAGGATACAATGTAAGTAGAATCTATTAGTTTATTTTTAAGGTTTCAAAAGATTATTTTTTGTGTGTTAAATTTTCTTCCTAAAATTACAAGCAATAAAATCTAGCAAAACGACATTATAAAATAACCACATCAAAAAATATAATGGCCTCCATTGAGGGTTGTTTGGATAAAGCGAGAAACATTAATTTTTAGATGAGGGGAGCTCTGTAATTGACAATGCAAGCAAGTTATTCCATACTTGCAGAATTATACTTTACCTGGAGGGATTGGACTATTTAGGAAATTTAAGACTTCTTGGAGAACCTCTTTGAGGGGAAGAGTATCTTTTCAACTCCAAGGGTCAAGGATCCCATTTTTGGAAAAGAATTAAAAGTTGATAACTAGAGGTCTTTGGTTTTTTCAAATGGCCAGAATAAGACTATAGGTCATTAGACTTTATTGGACAAATGATAGAGTACAACAAAGTACAAAAAATACAGAATTAAATGCACAGGAAAAACCAGAGATGAACTGTTATTTCAATAGCTTCACAATATTTTTACAAAGAAGAATTCCTGCAATCTGTGGTTTGCCAGCTCCTCTCATTACAATTTTTGGGTTTTTATTGAGGTCCCGATCCTCTGTGCTTGCCAGGTTGCCCATGACCTAAAAGCACCGCTTGGTCAGACTGTTCCCTGAAACCTCTGTCCCATCCAGTTGACCATGCCCAGCAACTACTATTTAAAAAATATGCGTGGCCAACATATTTGTCAAAAAATTCCCTTAAGATGGTTATCTCCGTTTTTAATACACGTGGCTGCCCGCATGTCTATTTCGGCCTTGCCTGGCCGTCTGCGTGCATATTTTGGCTATGCCTTCAACTGGTCACAATATCTTTAATACATGTGGCAGTCCCGTGTGTTTTTTGGCTTCTGTCTTCAATAGGTCACGTCGCTTTAACACACGTGGTAGTCTCGTGTCAATTTTGGCCTATCTTCTTCTTGGCCACGATATCGCGATAGGTCGTGATATCACAACATGTCGCAATATCACGACATAAATTCATTGCGCCCTCCATTGCTGGTTTTGGTCGCGATATCGCGATGTCACGATATCGCGACATTGCGATATCATGATGTTTCTGCCTTGGTGCCTCGTTTTGGATTTTACGTCGTGATATCGCACATCGCGATATAGCGACATGTCGCGATATCGCGCGTCGTGATATCATGAAGAAACTTGCCCTTTGTCTTAGCCTCCAATTGTTGTCGCGATATCGTGCATCACGATATTGTGACGAAGTTCCCCCCCTTGCCTTAGTCTTTAAATAACATCGCGATATTGCGACGTCGCGATAAAAATTTGCCATGCCTTGCCTTAGCTTCCTTTGGATGCCATAATTAGAAAATTTGCCTTAGCTTAGAAAAATAAACAAAATACAAGTACTTGGAAAAATTTTGGAGGATGCAAGATTGCTCTATTCTTCGAATGCTCCTGCATCAGACACCCGGGGTAAATTTAAGAAGTGATCCTCACTTCTGCTCTATTAGGGGAAGACCCAGGCAGCCAACCTTCGTCTTTGACAACCAAGTTGCATCTTCAATAGGTCTGCCCTTCCACTTTATCAAATATTCAAAATACTATTTGTTTCTGGTGCTTCTGCATTCACGAGTGTCTAATATTTCCTCGACCTCATCTGTGGTTGGAGTAGATGCTAGAATTTGCCATAATTCTGTACTTGGTGCCTCTGTACTCTCTCCCTCATGATATTCCACTAAATCTAAAATGTTAAAAATAGGTGAAATGTCAAGCCAACTTGGCAATTCCACTTCATATGCATTGCATGTTTCTCATTTTTCTAGTATTCTGCATGGCCCAAACTTCTTCATCTTTAATTTGTTATAAGTTTTGGCAGGAAATATTTCCTTCTTGAGATGGACCATGACTTCATATCCTACTTCAAACTCTTTGAACCGCCGCTTTTGGTCTGCTCTTGCCTTATATTGAGTATTCATTTTTATAATTTGTTTCTTTACTTCTTCATGCAGACTTTTCATATGTTCCGCAAATTCCTCTGCCTCGGCACTGCACTTTTCCCCTTTTACCAATTTTCTTAGCTCAAAAACATTTCTTGGGCTGTTTCCATATATGACCTAGAATGGAGATTTATTTGTGCTCTTATTGATAGAATTGTTATATGCAAATTCTGCCTGTGGTAAAACTAAATCCCATCCCTTGGGTTTATCTGCTATCAAGCATCTCAGTAAATTACCTAGACTTCTATTTACCACCTCTGTCTATCCATCAGTTTGTGGATGGTATGCATAACTGAATTTTAGATCTGTCTTCAACTTCTTCCACAAAGTTCTTCAGAAATACCCAACAAATTTTGTATCTCTGTCAGAAACAATGCTCTTTGGCAGACCGTGAAGTCGTACCACTTCCTTGAAAAATAACCCTGCAATGTGAACTGCATCACTTGTTTTCGCAGGGAATAAAATGTGCCATCTTGGAAAATCTGTCAACTATTACAAATACAGAATCATTTCCCCTTTGTGTTCTCAGCAATCCGAGGACAAAGTCCATACTAATGTCCTCCCATGGCCACTCAGGTACTGGTAATGGTTGATACAATCCCATGTTCTGTCTTCCGCCCTTTGCCATCTGGCATATTCTACAACTTTGTACAAAATTTTTCACATCTTGTTGTAGTTATGGCCAATAGTAATTTTCACTCCCCAGAGCAATTGTCTTATCCTGGCCAAAATGTCTGGCCAGTCCTCCGCTGTGTTTTTCCTTGACTAAGTTTTCCCTCATGGAACTTCTTGGAATGCATAATTTATTTCCTCTAAACAACATTCCATCTTGGATTAGAAAATCCAACCATTTTGTCCTGTCCACAGTAACAGGTGTCAAGCAAGCCGTCTAGGCTTCTACAAAATCTGAGTCTTTAGGGTACAAGTCCTTCAGTTCTTCAAACCCTACTACTACCACTGTCATTTTAATCAGTAAATTCTGCCTTCTACTTAAGGCATCTGCAACTCTGTTTGATTTTCCACTTCTGTGCTTCAGCACAAAGGTATAACTTTGGAGGAACTCCACCCACTTCAAGTGCCTTTGATTCAGTTTTGTTTGGTTGTTAATGTACTATAAAGCCTGATGATCAGTAAATAGAACAAACTCCTTTGGCAATAAATAATGCCTCCACTTCTTCAGAGCCTGAACCATTGCATAAAATTCTTGATCATAAACTGAATATTTTTTTCTGGCATCATTGAGTTTCTCATTGAAGTAAGCAACAGGTCTGCCTTCCTGACTTAGTACAGCTCCTATTGCACTGCCACTGGCATCACAATCCACTTGAAATACCTTGTTAAAGTCTAGGAGTGTCAAAACAGGTTGTTCTGTGACCTTCTTCTTTAACAGATCAAAGCTTCTATCTGCTCCTTCGGTCCACTTAAACTCCTTATCACCTCTCATTGTTTTTGTGAGGGGTGCACAAATGCTACTGAAGTTTATAATGAACTTTCTATAAAAGTTGGCTAGACCATTAAATGATCTAACTTCTGTTATGCTTCTCGGGGTAGGCCATTCGATGATGGCTCTCACCTTCTTCGGGTCCATTTTTAGACCTTCTGTTGAGATTACAAATCCCAGGTATACCAACTCCTTCTTTACAAAATTACATTTTTTTAGATTTATTAATAACTGCTCCTCCCGCAGCTTCACAAAAACTCTTCTGATGTGCATCAGGTGCTCTTTCAGGGTTTTGCTAAATATTAATATATCATCTAAATAGACAATAACAAATTTGCCTAAAAATTCCTTTAGTACCTCATTCATCAGTCGCATGAAGGTACTTGGTGCATTGGACAGCCCAAATGGCATGACCAACCACTCATACAGACCCTCTCTGGTCTTGAATGCTATCTTCCACTCATCCCCTTCTCTGACATGGATCTGGTGGTAGCCACTCTTGAGGTCAATCTTGGTGAAGTACTCCGCTCCACTTAAACAATCCATTATGTCATCCATTATTGGCAATGGAAATTTGTATTTTATTGTAATTTTGTTGATGGCTCGAGAATCTGTACACATTCTCCACTCTCCATATTTCTTTAGCGCTAGCATTGCAAGTACTACACATGGACTCAAACTTTCCCGGATCAGTCCCTTCTCCAGCAATTCCTGGACCTACTTGTTTAACTCCTTAGTTTCTATAGGCATCATTCTATGTGCAGCTTTATTTGGCAAGCTCGATCCTGGCACCAAATCTATATGGTGGATGATCTTCCTTACTAGGGGTAAACCCTCAGGCACATTGTCAGAAACAATATCTGGAAATTATTCCAATAGATCTAGGACTTCTGCTGGGGTATCTTTGCATTCATTTTCCCGTACTCTGGGAATTATTGCATAACACAAATGTTCATGCTTTAAATCATCTAAAAATTTCCTCCCGTCAACTAAGCAAATCCTGGCACTACCACATACCTTTTATTCCACTTTCTTCAGGGGTTTTAGCTTATGACATGTTCCATTCTTTGTTATGGATTAGGTGTTGGCACGGCCATCATGAACCGCACACCTATAAAACTGCCATGGCCTTCCCAATAGCATATGGCAAGCATCCATGGTCAGGATGTCACACAGGACTTCATCACGGTAAGTCCAAATATTGAATTTCACCAAAAATTGCTCGCTGACTAAGACCCTATGGTCCTTCTGTAACCACACGATCTGATATGGATGCGGGTGTCTCTTCCTCTCCAGTTGTAGCTTTGTAACCATTCCTTCTGAAACTAGGTTATCCGTGCTATCGTTGTCAATAATAATATTACAAATCTTACCCGCACATTTACACCTTGTGCAGAATAAGATTTTCCTCTGATCTATGTCCTCCTTATTTAGCAGGGCTCTCCTTATGATCATTGCTTCTCCTCTCTCTGCTTCTTCAGAATTTTTAGATCTATCATCTTCATCAGTGATCGCGGCTCTGGAATTAACTTTTGGCCTCCTATTATTTCTTGCTTGTTGCTGTGGACACTCATATTGGTGATGTCCCTCTTATCCACACTAGAAACAAGTTCCACGAAATCTACCTCTTCCCTGGCCATGTCCATCTCTGCCCCTTCCCCTTCGGTAATCATTGTTCTGATTACGGGGGCGGTAATTATTTTCTCCTCTTTGTTCCTGATTACTGCTACTTTCTTCATTCTTCTGAGAATCTTCATTCTGTCTCCCACCAGTTCTTTCACCAGTTATTCCGCCACGACCTCTTCCTCTTTGCTTGTTCTCAAATCTTCTATTGAGTTTTTCTTCAACTCGTAGAGCAAACTGATAAGCATCCTCTATGGTGGTCATTCTGACCAGACTTAATTCCTCTTGAATACTTGTCCGTCATCCGTTAATATAACGGGCCACCTTTTCCTTATTGGCTTTTGAGTGGCCTATTATTATCATAATTTTATGGAACTCTTCTATATATTCTTGTACAGACTTACTTGCTTGCCTCAAGCCTTGCATTTTTTTTAACAGGTCTAACTCATAATCACTGGGGATGAACTGTCTCTTCAGTTTTTCTAACATCCATTCCCATTTTGTTATTCTTTCTTTTCCTCTTCTGTTCCGCTCTAGTTGTACTCCCTTCCACCATATGCCGACATGACCCTTTAGTTTGGTCTTAGCGAATCTGAACCTATTAGGGTCCTCTACTTCCTCATACTCGAAGTATTCTTCCAGATCATTGATCTAGTCAATCAGCTCCTCCGGATCCAGGTTCCCAGAATATGTGGAAACTTCCATCTTCGACCTTTTCCCAATCTGGGATATGGCTTTGTATATTCTGGCTGATGCCAGATCTACTGCTTCCTCTTCTTCCTCAGGTTGGTCCTCTTCTTCGTCATCTTCCTCTTCACTACCTTCATCTCTTCTTAGCTGTAATCCTCTATGAATCTCTTCTTGTAAAGGTTGCATTTATCTCTACAAAATTTAGATTTCTTCTTCCGCTATCGTCATGCCTCTCCCGCCAACCAAGTTCCTTCTTGGAGGCATGTTGTTTACTCCTTCACAAGCCCTTCCACAAATTCTAGTGTAACTGCCTCACTTTCGGTGATCTGTTACACACTCAAGAACTTTTGGCTCTGATACCACTTGACGGAGTACAACAAAGTACAAAAAATACAGAATTAAATGCATAGGAAAAACCAGAGATGAACTATTATTTCAATAGCTTCAAAATATTTTTACAAAGAAGAATTCTCGCAATTTGCGATTTGCCAGCCCCTCTCATTACAATTTTTGGGTTTTTATTGAGGTCCCAATCCTCTGTGCTTGCCAGGTTGCCCATGACCTGCAAGCACCGCTTGGTCAGACTATTCCCTAAAACCTCTGCCCCATCCAGTTTCCCATGCCCTAAAACTACTGTTTTGTTAGAATTTAAAAATATGCATGGCCAACATATTTATCAAAAAATTCCCTTAAGATGGTTATCTCCATTTTTAATACACGTGGTTGCCTGCGTGTCTATTTTGGCATTGCCTGGCCGTCCGTGTGCATATTTTGGCTATGCCTTCAACTGGTCACAATATCTTTAATACACGTGGTAGTCCCGTGTCTTTTTCAGCTTCTGTCTTCAATAGGTCGCATCGCTTTAACACACGTGGCAGTCCCATGTCAATTTCAGCCCGTCTTCTTCTTGGTCGCGATATCGCGACAGGTCGCGATATCGTGACGTAAATTCATTACGCCCTTCACTACTGGTTTTGGTCACGATATCACGATGTTTTTACCTTGGTGCCTCATTTTGGATTTTACGTCGCGATATTGCGACGAAACTTTCCCTTTGCCTTAGCCTCCAATTGTTGTCGCGATATCGCGTGTCATGATATCGCGACATGTCGTGATATCGCGACATGAAGTTCCCCCCTTGCCTTAGTCTTTAAATAACGTCGCGATATCGCGATGTCGCGATATCATGACAAAAATTTGCCATGCCTTGCCTTAGCTTCCTTTGGATGTCGCACTTAGAAAAATTTGCCTTAGCTTAGAAAAATAAACAAAATACAAGTACTTGGAAAAATTTTGGAGGATGCAAGATTGCTCTATTCTCCGGATGCTCCTGCATCAACAAAGGGGAGCCTATTTTAGTAGGTTCATATAATGTTGGTTGTCCTATTGAATGATTACTCTAAAGAGTCTCAAAACACTCTTCTCAAGTGGTTGGACTAATAAATGAGCAAGTATTTCATTGAAACAAATCTTGAGCAGGCTCCCATAATCCTAGATTCAGTTTACATAAAGAAGATTTCTTTATTTGGTTCTAGTTTTATTGGTAAAGGTCTTGATTTAGAGGCCCTAAGTAGAGTGGATCAAAACATTCAACCAACACAAACTACAACCCAGGTAATTAAGTGGGTAAGACACACAAGTGGTTAAAAAGAAAAGGTCAAAGATCATAATGGTACTTGGGTAAGGCCTATAGATGGAACAAGATCTAGAGTTTTTGAGGAAGGCCCTTATTGGTAAGTTTTATGGATTTCAAATAGCTAATAGTACACTAAATGAGTGGTTATATAAGGTATGGATCCCAATTTTAGGATATGGGTTGATTTTTTAGTTACTTGCCAAAGGATGGATAGGTTTCCTTTTTTAGCTTGAGGAATATGCATAAAACATTTTGGGAGGCTATTGGTATCAAGGGTTTTTGTTTTTGGCTTTGAAATATTTGACAAATTGCTTTGATCCTAGGACTAATGTTTCTAGGAGAATCCTAATCTAGGTAAAAATTCTAGGTTTGTCAATGGAGTTATGGTCACAAAAAGCCTTGAAAGAGAATGGAAATTCATTAGGTAACCTTAGATATAGATGTTTTGTTCAAATATAGTGTTTATTGGTCTACAACTAGGGTTTTGGTTGAGATGGATATCAGTGAAGGTTTACCAGACTATATGAGATAGTTATAGGGAATATAGTTCATAATCAAATATTGGACTATTTTAAGATTCCTTTTAGATGTGTTCATTGTGACGTTTATGGAAATATTGCTAAGAAACATACTCAATATTTCACATAGAAATTTTGGAGGATAAAACAAATGACTAGTTAGGATTTCAAGTCAGCCAACAACAATCAAGAGATACCTATTTTTTAGAGTTCAGTAGTCTCCTTGATTCGACCAAAACAAGTAAAAATATGCTTACTTTGGTAGTTCACAAATTTTCTTAGGAATATTTTTTATTCATCCATAAGATTACCAATATTCTAGTTGGGTGAAGCCTATTCAGTGAGGATATTGATAATGTATAATTAATCCCCTTCTATAATAACCTTGTCAACCTCTATTAAGTCAAGCATGGATAAACCTTGGAAGTGGAAGATGGCCTCTACAAAATTGTTGGTTTAACAACCAAGATTCTTAGAAAAGGCTAGAACAATTTCTCCACTAGAGTTTTTGATCAATCCTCCAACTCTTACCATCCTCGGATTTCCTTTGGATGCTCCATAAAAATTCAATTTAAGCCAATCCAAAGGGGGAGAAATCCATTTGGTTTACAACCTACTCGAGTCAGCATGAGGAGAACTAGGGACCCGGATGGATAACCCTTGGATAGCATAGAGAGAAACCTAAAAAGGAAAAAAATTAGAGGGGGTGAAAGATATAATTGATATATTTTTAATTAAAGTGCTAAGAATTTTTAAACCCATGGAGGTGTTAGAATAAGAGAATATTAGCTTAAGTCCCACTAGGATAGACACTTGAGTTTCCACTCCTCCATGTGTCACTTGAGTTTCCACTCCTCCATGTGTCAGGAGAACTCTTAGTGGTGTCTTCATTAGGTCTGATAAGTTTTTGTAATCCAATGACTCTCAATGATCAACTCTACTATTTATACAGAGTTGATCCTTGGAATAAATCAATTAGTTCTACTCTTCTCTTCATCTCTTGTAATACTTTGCATATCTATTGTGAAATTCTAACATGGTACCAGAGCAAGATAGATTTTGCTAGCATTCTCTCTTGAAGGTTCTAAGATCTAGTTCATTTACTTTGGATAATTTTTTGGCTATATTCTTGAAATTATTTAAGTACTCATTTCTCTTTTATCCATAATTTTTTTTCAGCAAAATATTTATTGTTGAATATATTTTATGTAATTTTTTAATATCTTTGTTCTAATTCGTATTTGAGGGATTTCAAAATATTAAAAATATCTTCCTTTGCTTCAAAATAGGTTTACCCTATTCTATGGGCTATTTTAGCCCATTTTAAAAGGAGGGTTATTATTATTTTGTTTTTCTCCCTCTCTTCGAATTATTCTTTCAACACCTTTTTCTAAAATATTGGAAATCATTCTACTTATCATAAAAGTAATAGTTGTTTTATTATGTAAAAGTTCCTTTTAAAATATTTGGGTTCTATTATAAGAAACACCTGTTTCATCTAAAAAAGTGGTTTATTTTCTCTATTATCATGGGATATTTCAATCTTCAGAGATTCAAGTAATCCTTGCTTGGCTCTCATGGCTTAATTACGTGGATCATTTTATTTCTGTTAGCTCTCCTAGCGCTTGCATTTCATAGATATCCTCTCTCCAGTTGTCCCTTGGTGCTCAACACTTCTAGTGCCCATGACAACTTGGACGATTTCTTCTACCTGGCATGTTGGCGCTCGGACGATCCTCTCTTGTAACTCTCCAATCGAATCTCTAAATATTGATTTCTCTTCTTCGGTGCTCTTTCAACCTGGTTCTTATAAATAACTTTCCCTATTTCTTTTTACAAAGTAAAATCTACCTTTCAAGTTTGGTTATTTTACAACTAGAACTATTATAGATTTTTTTTTAAATATACAACAAGTTTTTTGCAGAATCACCTTTCTCATAACGTGGTATTGCAGGAACGTTCTCTGGTTATTTTTTTACAATAGTCTTGCAAGAGCGTTCTCTGGTTATTCACCATGGTCTTGTAGGGGCGCTCACTATTTTTTTCTTATAATGTGGTATTGCAAGATACAATTTTATGAATTTTTGGTTATTTTTCCTAATGTGGTCTTGCAGGAGCGTTCTCTGGTTATTTAACGTGGTCTTGCAGGAGTGTTCACTATTTTTTTCTCATAATGTGCTATTGTAGGAGCGTTCAATGGTTTTTTCTTCATAACATGGTCTTGTAGGAACGTTCATTTATTTTTTCATAACGTGTTATTGCATAATCGTCCCTTCCTTTTACGTATTTGCAGGATCAAGAAACGAAAGCTCAAGTTCACCTCCGTTCAGTGCCTGCATTTCATCTACCCTCAAGGGTCTCTTCTCGGCATAGAGGATCTTGGTATCCAAACGTCAAATCTTCCCTCCTTTCGGTTGTAGACAGTCAAGTTCTAGGAACCTGCATTTCACATTTGATAACTTCTCTCTTTCTGGTCATTGAAAGGCACTGCCCCTTCTTCTGTTTCAAATTATATATAAAAAAATAAAAAAAAAAAAATATATATATATATATATATTTGCAACCCTTCGAAAGGAACGTCTATCTAGTTTTTTGAAATTCATTCTTTTCTCTCACGATTTGTGTATAATTTCTTTATTTTCCCTATATTTTATTTAAATTAGGTTATTTTTCTTTCCTTCATTTCGAAGGGCATCATTTGTCTCTGAGCCTTTCGTGAGATAAAATTGTAACCTTTTTTCTAATAAAAGTTTTTTTTTTTTTTTGGGGGGGGGTAAGTGCATATTTTTACACTCTATTGGTCCATCACTTTAAATGGGGGGTGTGCTATCTTTTGTCAATATTCTTCTATGATTTTACTTTATTTCAAGTAATTATAAGGTCAAAAACTTTATATTTCATAGTGAAGATCACAAAATTTCATTTGCTTTATTTAAGGGGGGGCCTATCTTTAAAAGTTACTATCCTTTTTGTTTATCTTAATCAATGCTTAAAGTATTTTTCTTTAAATATACTTTAATATTACATAGAGAAGATATTCAAAAATTTAATATTAGTCTCATTTTTAGTAAGGCCCATACTTAAAGAGAAAAATATCAAATATATATATATATATATATATATTTTATCTATCTTCATCTTTTATTTTTATAAACCTTTGTTATTTTTCTAAGAAAGAGCATTTCATTAAAGATTTTTTTAGAAGCATATTTTAAATCTAAACCTTTTAAATAAATTGTTGATAATTAAATTTGGTTTACAAGTTTAAAAGCAATCTAATTTTTTTCTCAAAATATCTTTTGCCTATGTTCTATGTATCATTACCCTTAAAAATTATAGTTTCCCTCACGTAAGGATGAGTTTTTGAGGCACTTGGTATAACGGTCTGACAAATATTTTTCATCATCTGCTTCTTTGGAAATCTCTCTAACTTATAGTTTCCCTCTCGAAGGGTGAGTATTGAGATACAGTAATTAAACATATTGATTCCCTGAATTCAAGCCAAAATCCTTCCAAATATTCTCTCTACTTATAGTTTCTGTTAGAATTTTACAATAATATATATGCAAAGTATTACACAAAAGATGAAGAGAAGAGTGGAACTGATTGATTTATCTCTAGGATCAACTCTATATAAATAGTAGAGTTGATCATTGAGAGCTGTTAGATTACAAAAACTCATCAAACTTGATGAAGACACAACTTAGAGTTCCCTTGGCACATGGAGGAGTGGAAAATCAAGTGTGTATCCTAGTGAACTTAAGAAAATATTCACTTATTCTAACACCCCCCCTTAAGTGATACTAGGGGAGATTATATAAATGAGTCCCAATAATGAGGCCTGATTAGGTACTCATGTACAACATAGATAGTTGGTGGAAAAAAACCCCTGTGGGAAAAAACCAACTATCACCTCTTTTTTTTGAAATGATGGTAAAAATCCAGTGGGAAAAGCCACCAATCAAAAGCAAAGAAGTATGAAAGAGGCTTGTCTTTGGATGATGAAGATTTTCCTCTTTAACAAGTAAAATATGAGTCCCGGTAAGAAGGTCTGATTAGGTACTCATGTACAATATAAATAGAGGTGGAAGACCTCTTTGTTAATGCAATTTTAACACTCCAAGTTTCTCTCGCAACTGAAGGTTTCATGGAGAAGGAAATGACTTGGTGAATATGTTTGCAAGATAATTATTTGTTGGAATATATTCCAAAAGTATATCCCCATTCTAAATATGTTGCCTGATGAAGTGCATGTGGATCTCAATGTGTTTGGTGTGCTGATGTTCAAATGGATTGCGTGCAATATGAATTGTGCTTTGATTGTCACACCATAGAGTTATAGGAACTTCTTGGAAAAAACTAAATTCTTTGAGAATTTAACGAAGCCATAGGGCTTCCTGAATGGTTGTAACTACTGCTCTGTATTATGCCTCTGTAGAAGATAATGCTACTATTTGTTGTTTCTTGCATAACTAGGCTGCTAGTGAAGAGTCAAGGCAAAAAGCATATCCAGAGGTAGAACATCTATCATCTACTTATCTTGCCCAATATGAATCTGTATAGCCAATGATATCCATGGAGTCTCCTCTATAGGTGAGCCTAAAGTTTTTAGTACCCTACAAATAATGAAGAATTCTTTTATCTGCTTACCAATGACTGAAATGAGGGTTATGAGAGAACTTGGATATGAGCCCAATAACATATGAGATATCTGGGTGAGTATGAGTGAGGTATAATAGACTGCCTACAAGCTAACGATATAGAGTAGCATCACAATGAGGGGATGAGCAGGAAGTACTGAGATGAATGCCAGATTGAAATGGGGTGGGAGAAGGTTTGCAATCTGACATTTAAAAATTCTTAAGGAGATATTTAGTGTACTTTTGTTGACATAAGGTGATCCCTGCTTTATTTTGTTTTATTTTAATCCTAAGTAAAAAATGAGCTAGACCTAGATCATCCATTTAAAATTTGTTAGAGATGGAGTCTTTTATATTATGAATGTGAGTGAGGTTACTACCAGTGAGAAGGAGATCATCAACATAAAGAACAAGAATGGTGATATTTCCTTTACTTCTCCAAATATAAATTATTTTATCAGACTCACAATGAGAAAATCTTGTTGAAAGAAGGAAGGAGTCCATATTTTCATACCAAGCTCTAGGGGATTTTTTGAGGCCATATAGATATTTTTTAAGCCGACAAACAAGAGAGGAGTCTTGAGTAAAACCAACGGGCTATTCCATGAATATTTCTTCTTTTAAACTTCCATGTAAGAAGGCACTTTTTACATCCATTTGGTAGATTGGCCATTTATGGAAAGCGGCCAAAGCAAGAACTAATATAACATAATCCATATTATCAACATGAGCAAAGGTTTCTGTATAATCAATACCATCTATTTGAGAAAAACCTTTCGCTACAAGACGAGCCTTGTGTTTATCTATTTCCCCATTTGGTCCATATTTTGTTTTGAAGATCCACTTACATCTAACTAATTTTCTACCCTTATGTAAGGGAACTAAATCCCAAGTATAATTTTTGATCAAGGAAGATAATTCATTATCCATGGCATCTTCCCATTATTTTATACATGAGGCTTCTTTTAAAGATTAAGGATCAAAGAAAATAGATTGACATACAAGACTAGAACCTGTGGGGTTGGTTGATCTATTTGAGGGAAGATTTTGAATGTAGGGAGTAGCTTATTTAACAATTGTGTGGGCCCATTTTGGCATAGAAGAGGGAGTTCAAGGAGTTGAAAGACTTTGAGGAGTTATAAGATCTTCATATTGATTATCAATAATGAAATTAAATTCAAGGGTTGGTTCTTCATAATATTGAGGTTCCACTATAGGAGAAGGATCAATGGAGGAAGAGTCCTTTGGAGGTTCTTTTTGAGGGAATGTTTCATCAAATTGGACATTCCTATGAAATAATACCTCATGAGTTGAGGGATCAAGAAGTCTATATGCTTTCAATTCTTCACAATAACTGACAAAGATGAGTTGTCTACTTTTATTATCAAGAGTATTTCTTTTCTTCTTTGGAATGTGAGCCCAAGCTATACATCCAAAAATATTGAAATTGGAAACATCTAGTTTTAAGCCAAACCGTGCTTCTTCGGGGTTATTTGGTCAAGCACTTTACGAGATGTGCGATTTTGAATATAATTTGCACATTTAATAGCCTCTACCCAAAATTGTTTTGGAAGATCTCTTGAATGGAGCATACAATTAGCCATCTCTTTTTAAGTCTGGTTTTTCCTTTCTGTAATGTCATTTTGTTGAGGATTATGGGAGACAAAAATGTTGATGAATTATACCATGATTAGAAAGAAATATGGAGAACTAATTACTGCAGTATTCTCTCACATTATCAGTTCAAATCTTATTGATTTTGCAAGAAGCCTAATTTTCAACTAAGGATTTAAAGATTTTAAAGTGGGTAAAACATCACTTTTATATTTAAGAATTTAGATCCAGGAACCTCTACAAAAATCATCAATAAAGGTAAGAACATTTTTTTCTCCCTTAAAAGAAGTTTCAGGAAAGTTCATTAAGTCACTATGGATTAAATCTAGAGGGGATGAGGATTTTAGAGAGCTACTTGGATGGAAAGGGTATTTATGTTGCTTTCCAAGAGCACATCCAGAGAAAACCCCATAAATGGAAGAGACTTGGGGTAATACTTTAACCATATTATGGGTGTGTAAATCCTTTAGGTAGTTATAATTAATATGACCAAAAATTTCGTGCCAAAATTGACTTTCAAGATTACTATGAGCCACAAAATAGGAGGCTCATTCTGGATTTTGAAATATTTTGAAGTGAAAAATATGAGACTATGATAAATATCTCCTTTTGCTATAAGTGAATGAGGGGGTTGAAAATATCTTATCTCAACTCCTGTTGGGGAGAAGAGAACAGTTTTCTCATTTCCATAAGTACAAATTTGATAAATGGATAGGAGATTGGTGGTAATGTTTGAAATATAGAGAACATTGTTTATAGAGCCACCATAAATGGTTATATTCTCTTTCCCTTTGACAATAATGTAGAAAGAGTCTTCTACTTCTATGCTATGAGTATTGCTAGAGGAGATAGAAGATAAATACTTCTTTGAAGCAGACATGTGATGAGTTGCTCTAGAATCTAGGACCCAATAATTAGAGGAAGATTTGGAGGTTTTTCCTTGAACACTAAGAGCTTTTGCTATTTGATTATTATTTTCTATCTTTTGATCTTTTGTGGTTACCTCTAGTTGCTGTAATATTTTCCAGCATTTGTTAGTAGAGTGACCATTCTTTTTACAGTGGGTACACGTAATGGGAATCTTTTCTTTCTTTTTAAATTTTTATTTGGATGATGTGGAGGCTACTAAGGATTTTTAAGAAGAGTTTTCATACCTAGGAATTTTGGTCTCTTCCCTAGTTAATCTATCACAAAATTCTTCTAAAGAGGGCATTTTAAAGGTTGCACCAAGAGCATATTTAGTAGATATGAAGGTGGTTGCAAATATTTGAAAAAAACCATTTAGTTTTGAAAGGATTAGATAAATACATTCTTCTTCTGGCTTAGTCTTCCCACAACCTTTATATTGAGTGAGGATTTCTTTGAACTTAGTGAGGAAATCAATAATACTACTAAAATATTCAAGAGATAAAGAAGTTAATTCACCTTCTAGTTGCATTGATCTCATCTGATCTGCTTTTCCAAATAGGATTTTTAATTTCTTCCAAATTTCATGAGGAGTTTTACAATATGTAATATGAAACCACAAGATTTCATGAACATTGGTGCTAATAATACCCATAGTTTTGTGCATTTTCTCTTTATGAACAAATATTTCATATTATTTATCAAATTATGGTCGATTTTCTTCTAATAAATGAGTAAGACCTTTTTGAGAGATGAGATTTAGAATTTTAGGTTTCCAAGTGTGAATATTATGAGGGGTGAGAGGCTCAATTAAATTCATTTTTGAGGATTTTAAGATAATTAATATACCCCCCTTTAAAATTTCAAAAAAGGAAGATAAAGAGGAAAATGAAGCTTGTTCAAAAATAGGTAACTCAAATATACCCACCCTTACTAGAGGGAAACTATAAGTATAAAGAGACCTACGATTGTTTGCTTTAGATTGCCAAATATTCAATGGATCACAGTACCCGCCCTTACTTGAGTGAAACTATAAGTATTGTGAGCATAAGAAGTCTTTTGGTTTGAAATGCATGGGGGTCAAAAATTTTGAAAGGTGATCTCAACAACCCGCCCTTATGATAGGGAGACTATATGTTGAGATATTTCCAAAGTAAAATTTTTGATAAGAAAATGTTCGTCAGACCATTATACCAAGTTTTCAAAAAACCCGCCCTTATGTGAGGGAGACTATATGTTTTTAGGACCTTGATACATGGAACATAGACAAAAGATATTTATGGAAAAAGAAAGGAAGTTTTGAAACTTTTTAATATATTGCTTAAACAAAACTTAAAACAATTATTTAGATATGTAATATGAAAGCAATTAAGTTTTGAATATATCAATATTTAACATATTTGTTTATAAATAAATTTTGGAATAAATACCAAAAATGATAATTTCCTTTGAAAAAATAAAACAATTTTTATATATGTAATTTGAAAAGGAAATTAACTTTATAACCCAAATGTTGTAAATAAAATTTTATAAATTAATGAAAAGAATTATTAGTTTTCTAATCTAATATACTATTGAGTATATTCCTTTTGAAAAATCAAACAATTATTTTAATTTGAAATTGAAATTAACCTTTAGAAATGAAATGAAATTTTAGATATCTAATCTAATATACTAGTGGGAAATATTATGCAAAGAAAATATCATAAAGTAAACACCCCACTCTGCACATAAGAGTGCAAAAATATGCACTCTAGAGCCCCCCCAAAGGAAAATTTTATATATTTAATACAAATTATCTCTACGTCATAAATGGGTGACCCAAAAAGGAGGGCAGCCAAAATAACGAAGACAAAGGAGCTCGTGTTAATCGATATCCACCCTAAAGAAATGCGAAAAAAAAATATACAGACTCTTTTCCGAAATAGTAAGAGGAGAAATCAGTTGAACAGGAGTCCGATAATTATCTTCCAAAGTCTTCGCAAAGATATTGGCACTGGGGATCTCAGACCTGTAGAAAATAGGTTACAAAGAGGAAATCCCTTTACCAACGAAGCTCACCAGTGATGCTTCTTGAAACTCATCAGTGAAGCTCTCTTTCATGTACGCTATAGAAAATATATATCTAAAGGAAAAAAAACTTTGTCAAGAGGAAATTTTTTTAATAATATATTTCCATACGAAAAATGTTAGATTGTTACTGCATAAAACTGACAGTGTCAAAGATCATCTTTCATATTGAAATAACCTGCAAGTTTTATAAAATGAAGGAGGCAACAATGAAAAAATGATGGTCTACAATATAGCAATATTTAAATATTTTTGAGAAAGCATTCAAAAATAAATGAAACCTGCAGAAAGTTGTTAGATATTTGTATGTTGAGTAAAATCGAGAGAAGCCTCAAAGAGCGCTTCGAAAGTAGAAGAACCTGTAGAACTTCGAGCTAAAAATAAGAAGTGAAATATGCATAAAAGTAATATTATCTTAGAAACTCGAAATATGTGTAAAAGTTTTGAAAGGATGAAATATATATACCCTTCAATTAAAGATCATCGTTGAGCGATACTAGAGTACGTTGGATCTTATTTGAGTGCGAACGGGAGTTAAGAGGATGACGCCAAGTAGAGAGGTAGCTCCAATGACTAGAAAATCTTAGTGTAGATCGAAGGAGGCCAATAGTCTATGAGAGAGCGTCGGAGCCTAGAGGCTAAAAAAAAAGGACCATTCTCAAGTTCGATCAGGAGTCCTTGTACCACAAATTCTCAACAATTAGAACGACATCAAGGAGAGGTAGTTCTCTCAACGTCTAGAAAAGCGATCATTGAGAGGATATTGAACATAAAGTAAAAGTGAGGTTTAATTAAAAAACTCACTAATAAATATAAACTCTACTCAATCTCTAAAAAAACTTGAGTTATTTTGTTTCCTTTAAAAGCGGAAAATAATAACTAGAAGTTTAGAATACAATTTCCAACAAGAATGCATCGAGAGGAAAAAAAATAAAGAAAAAATGCTATTTTCCTTAGATTTGAAGGGCGAGAGAAATGCCTACACATAGGGTAAACTGTGTTTAAAGAAAGGAAATAGCTATTTTTCTTAAAAATTTCCTCAAGCATTCAAGAGTATTCAACATAAAAAAGAAAATATTCTAAAAGAGAGAAAACAAATTACAATGGATAAAAGGAGACTTAAAGCAAACTTTTGAAGTATAGATAGTCAAAAAAAATATCCAAAGTAAAGAATCATATCCTAGACCCTTCAAGAGAGAATACTAGCAAAATCTATCATGCTTTGGTACCATGTTAAAATTTCACAATAATAGATATGCAAAGTATTACACAAAAGATGAAGAGAAGAGTGGAACTGATTGATTTATCTCTAGGATCAACTCTGTATAAATAGTAGAGTTGATCATTGAGAGCCGTTAGATTACAACAACTCATCAAACCTGATGAGACACAACTTAGAGTTCTCCTAAAACATGGAGGAGTGGAAAATCAAGTGTATATCCTAGTGAACTTAAGAGAATATTCACTTGTTCTAATAGTTTCCCTCAAGTAAGGGTGGGTATAGTGAGGAATAAAAAGGATTTGGCATCTCTAAAAGCGAACAATATTAAAACCTCATTATACTTATAGTTTCCCTCACGTTAGGGCGGGTATATTGAGCTTTATATATTGAAAAGCTTCATATTTTTTCCTTAACAATTGCATTAATCAATTAATTAAAGTTCTAAGGGGGGATATATTGGTTAATTAAAACTTCAATTTTTCTCTTAGGTTAAAATGATGAATTCAATTGAACCTCTCACCCCTCATAAATTTCACTCATGGGAACCCAAAATTTTAAATAAATTTCTCTTTTAAAGGGCTAAGAGAATAGCGTCATTTTTTTTTAAGCGAAAAACCCCTTGCGGGGCCACCTTGGTCTAAGAGACCATGAACAGGGGTTCTACACCGTCAAAGTCACCCGGGGGTCGCACCCAGCCCTGCCCACACCAACATTATCAATTGGATTTTGGGTACCCAATTCAACTTTTTGGTAGGGTGGAGATTCAAACCTGGGACCTCCCTTGGAGGATTGCCCTCTCCTCTCCAACTCACCTACAACACCTGGGTTAGAAAAGCGTCATTTGTAACCTAATAATAAAATTCCTTTTTTTAGGGAGGGTGTATTCTTCTAGATTTCTTTATAGTAGCCTTTAATTTTTAGAGGTATATATTGTTTATAAAATCTCTACATGGTATAAGAAGATATTCACTAACTTCATGCCCACCCTCATTTATATCAAAACAAATATTTTTTATTTTATTTTAAAATGTTTTATAGGATCTTTAGTGGCAATTCCATTACATTGGTATACAAAATATATACCTATATCATTTTTTGCCTCTTCTTGCTTTTTACTTTCTCCTTCTTAATTCACCTTTTTTTTTTTTGGCTTTTAACAAGGTACTCTCTAGTTTGAAAGAAAATAATTATTATAACATAAAAACATTACCTAAAGAAGATTAATAAATATATTTTTGGTCAACCAAATCTCTCATTTCACTTCAATTTCTCTTTTGAAGTTAATGGAGGCCTAATTGACACCCGATCATAGGGGTATTTATAGTCATTGAAAAGGTTTTTCCGAGACAAACACAATGGTGGTGTCCATTTTCAGTTTCAAGATTGTTTTCAATGATGTTTTTAAGATTGAAAATTATTGTATCATGGAGTGCACTCTCGGTTGAACCCGACACTCCCAATATTGGTGCCTTTGTTTTGTTGGTTGTCCATTTTTTGGACCTTGTTATTCACCACATTGTGTCATATAGGTGGATACCACTACTTATGCTTGCAGAGTCAATTTGGACATCCCTTGTAGTTTTTGTGGTTCTTTATCCATACTATTTTCACATTCCTTTTTGTGAGACACTTTGGTTTCAAGGGATTTTTTTAGTAAGACATTCCTTTTTATGAGACACTTTGGTTTCATGGTTCACAAGCACCAGTCTGGGAGTATGAATTCTTTTCTACAACAAGTCTCTAATTTTTTGAGACATATGATGGGTCTATTGTAGGATTCTTAATGGAATTTTTCCTAAGGGGGGGTCGGAGAGGACATCTTCATTCCTCTCAATCCTCCATGCACATCTTCCTTATTCTTCTATTATGGCAGGTGGTTTCCCCTTGAGGTTTTCTACCATTTCCCTTGTTTTGTTGGTTGTCCACAAGTTTTGGACCTTGTTATCAGCCCATTGTGTTCATATAGGTGGAAACCACATACTCATGCTTGTGGAGTCATTTTTGGACTACCCTTGTGATTTTTGTGGTTCTTTCTCCCTCCTATCTTCACACTCCTTGTGAGACACTTTGGTTTTAGGGGATTTTTCTTTAGTGATATTTATTCTTTTGATCACATGTTGTAAATGAGTACCTTATCAGGCCTTGCTATCGGGACTCATTTTTTTGGCTATACCATCTCTTTTGTAAATGAGTACCTTATCAGGCCTTGGTGCTGGGACTCATCTTATGTGGGTATGCCTCATAATGTTTATTACTTTTTCACTTACCCCTACTATCAATTAAGGGGGGTGTTAAAGTATCATTGGCTACACAGATTCAGATTGGGTAGGTTCAATAGAAGAGATGTTCAACCTCAGGCTATTTATTTTGCCTTGATTCTTCACCAATAGCCTGGTTATGCAAGAAACAAGCAGTAGCATTATCTTCTACAAAGTCAGAATACAAGGCAACCGTGTTAGCTAGTCAGGAAGCTCGTTGGCTTTGTCAAATAATGAAAGAATTTGGTTTCACCTATGAAAAGCCTATAACTCTTTGGTGTGATAATCAAATAATAATTCATATTGCACGAAATCTAGTTGAGCATCAATGCACCAAGCACATTGAGATACACATGTACTTCATACGATAATATATTCAGAATGGGGATATATACTTGGAATATATTCCAACTAAGACAAATTGTAGATATCTTCACCAATTCATTTCCTTCTCCATGTTACCTTTAGTTGTGAGATAAGCTTGGAGTTATACAACTGCATTGATTGGATTTATGAGGATAATCTTTGCCATACAAAGACAAATCTCTTTTCTTCTAATAGTTGGTTTTTTCCCATAGGGTTTTTTTCACCAACTATTTATTGTATATGAGTACCTAATCAAGCCAAGTTATCGGGGCTCATATTTATTTCTTGTATAAAGAGGACAATCTTCGCCATATGAAGACAAGCCTCACATTGTTGGTTTTTTACCACAAGGGTTTTTTCACCAACAATATTATGTAAATGAGTACCTAATCAGGCCAAGTTGTTGGGACTCATATTTATTTCTTGTATAAAGAGGACAATCTTTGCCGTACGAAAATAAGCCTCTCATTGTTGGTTTTCCCATAGGAATTTTTTCACCAACAATATTATGTAAATGAGTACCTAATCAGGCCAAGTTGTCAAGACTCATATTTATTTCTTGTTAAAGAGGACAATATTCGCCATATGAAGACATGCCTCTCTTCTTCTCATAGTTGGTTTTTTCCCACAAGGGTTTTTTACCAACTATCTATTGTATTAGGAGGAAAATCTTCACCATACGAAGACAAGCCTCTAACTTCCTTTTGATTGATGGTTTTTTCCCATTGGGTTTTACCATATCTTCAAAATAAGTCATTGTACATGAGTACCTCATCAGGCCTTGTTATCAGGACTCATTTGTACGATTCACCCCTAGTATCACTTAAGGGTGGGTTTTAGAATAAGAGAATATTATCTTAAGTTCCACTAGGATAGACACTTGAGTTTCCACTCCTCCATGTGTCAAGAGAACTCTTAGTGGTGTCTTCATCAGGTCTAATGAGTTGTTGTAATCCAACGACTCTCAATGATCAACTTTGCTATTTATATAGAGTTTATCCTTTGAACAAATCAATCAGTTATAATCTTCTCTTCATCTCTTTTAATTCTTTGCATATCTATTGTGAAATTCTAATAGGAGGTATTTGAAGAATGGTCTTTAAAGGCCCTACAATTCCTTTCTTTCCAAAATCCCAAAAGAAATAAGGGAGGCAAATATTTTATAGGATATGACATTTGGGGCTAAGGAAGGGAGAAAATGACCAATGATAAAAATTTATTGTAGAAAAATTGGGACCACCAAACTGACTCCCAAGGTTGAAATAAGAAAGGAAACAATATCCAAGAAGAAGGAGCTTTCTAAAAGGAGATGTTGAGCATTTTTTTAATGAGCTCCAAACAAATGAGTATTGAAATTAATAATATAAATTATAATTATTAAACTAATTACAACTATTTAAAATAAAATCAAATGATATTAACTCAACCGATTATATTCCTCAACATTCGAGAAGGAGATCTAAGTTTAAATTTTGCCTAGGAATACATGCTTAACTATCAAATTGTTGCAATACCACTATGTGATAATGATGTACTATGAGTAGGGTCTATTCCAATCCCATATAACTAATTGAAAAAAATCAAAATAAATATTTATCTTTTCTTATTTTTCTTTAATACTTATAAATATATTTACATCAAAATATACAAATATATTTTTCTTATAAATCAAATAATAATTATCTCATGAACATTTCATACACCTAAAAATTTCTAAAGTAAATAATATATTTCTCTATTTTTACTCATATATATATCTTTTAAAATCCTTAGAAACTCTTGCTTATCTTTAATTTAAAATTCTTTTATTAATAAATATAGTAATCTGACGGTATAGGGTAATTTTTTAAAAATAATCTTAATTTGTTTGATATTCTATGTTAAGTATTTTTATAAACACTATAAATTCTATAGAAAAATCATCATAATATATGATTTTAAAATTTGCTATCCATCTTAATGGGTTTTTGGGTTTTTGGTTCAATGGTTGAGAGAAATGGATGAAACTAGGTAACCCACACTAAAGTTCAAATCTTGGCTATATCAAATGAGTTGTATAACTTGATGTGACTAGGTTTTTTTAGATTTTTTTTTATTTTTTTAGCTGTATACCTTGATGTGACTAAATTTATGTAAAAGAGAAAGAGCAACCCTTTCAAAACCCTAAAAAACATAAAAATTATCATCTACATTACACCATATAAATTTTCTTCTCATAATTACTAACATTTTATTATTATAAAATTTTAAATTATTATATAAAAATTTAATTTTTTTACTATTATATAAAAATTTAATATTTTTTCTTTCAATTATTATTTTTGTACAATAAAATTTTTAAACTCATTATATTTTTATTATTACATAGGAAAGTTGGTTAGAGCCACTATTTTTTGTAACTGAGGGCAGGGTTCAAATCACAAGACTGCTCCTAAAAAACCTATTGATATCGTTTTTGTTGACCCGTCGTGATATGGGGATCACAGGTCACTCAAAATTTGTACCATCATCGTCAGTCTCGTTCTTGTTGACCCGGAGTGATATGGGGACCATCGATCGCTCAAGAATCATACTGTTGTCATCGATCTAACTCGCACTCAAAATATTCAGAGTAGACGCTTGGGATTCGTACCGTCATCGTCAGTCTCATTCTTGTTGATCCGGAGTGAGATGAGGACCACCGATTGCTCAATAATTGTCCCGGCCCCCCCCCCCCTCGCCGCCCCCGGGGGGTCCAACCAACCAACCCCCCCCCACGGGGGGGCCTCCCCCCCCACTCCTGTCCCTACCCCCCCCTTTTTCTCCCCCCCCCCCCCCAAACACCCCCCCCCCCCCACCAATAAATATACTTCTCCTTTCTCCCTCCCCCCTCTCCCCCCCCCCCCCCCGCCGCCCCCCTGCCCTCCGCCTCCCCCCCCCCCTCCCCGGGGTGTGTGTGTGCCGCCCCCCCCCCCCCCCCCCCCCCCCCCGCCCCCCCCCCCCCCCCCCGCCCCCCCCCCTCTCCCCCCCCCCCCCCCCCCCCCCCCTGCGGTTGTTTTTTTTTTTTTTATCTTTTTTATTTCTTCCTTTCCCTCTCTTTTGTTTTTTTTTTTTTTTTTTTTTTCTTTTTCCTTCTCCTTTTCTCTTTTTCTCTTCCCCCCTCCCCCCGCGGCGGGGCGCGGCCCCCCCCCGCCGGGCGGCCCGCCGCCCCCCCCCCCCCTCGTCGGCCCCCCCCCCCCCCCCCCCCCCCCCCCCCGCCCCCGTCGCCCCGGGGCTTTTGTCTTTTTTTTTTTATTTTTTTTTTGTCCTGGGGGGGGGGGGGGGGGGGGGGCGGGGGGGGTTGCGTTTTTTTTTTTTTTTCCCCCACGGGGGCCCGGGGCGCGGGGGGGGGGGGGGGGGGGGGTGTGTGTATTTTTTTTTTTTTTTTTTTTTTTTTTTTTTATTTTTTGGGATTTTTAGATATTTTTTTTTTTTTTATATTTTTTTTTTTTTTTTTTCCTTCCTCCCCTCTCTTCCCATAACCAAAAAGAGGGGGGGGGGGGGGGGGGTAGGGGGGATAAAAGGGGGGTTATTTTTTGGGTTGTTTTGGGGGGTTGTGGATTTGGGTTTTTTTTTTTTTTTTTTTTTTTTTTTTTTGGGGGGTTGGTGTTTTTTTTTTTGTGTTTGTGGCCTTCCTTCCCCCTCTCCCTCCTTCTCTCACATCCTACTACCTTCTTTTTTTCTTTTTCTTTTTTTTTTTTTTTTTTTTTTTTTTTTTTTTTTTATATTATAACATGGGGGGGGGGGGGGGCGGGCGGGGACCCCGTTTTCCCTTCCCCTTTTTCTTTCCCCCTCCCCCCCTTTTCGCGGGGGGGGGGGGGGGGGGGGGGGGGAGGGGGGAGGGGGGGCCGGCCGCCCCGCCCCCCCCCCCGCCCCCCCCTCGGCGCCCCACCGCCCCCCCCCCCCCCCCCCCCCCCGGGGGGGGCGGGGGGGGGGGGGGGGGGGGGGGGGCGGGGGGCGGGGGGGGGGGGGGGGGGGGGGGGGGGGGGGGGGGGGGGGGGGGGGGGGGGGGGGGGGGGGGGGGGGGGGGGCGGGCGGCCTCCCGCCCCGCTCCCCCCCCGGGGGGGGGGGGGGGGGGGGGGGGGGGGGGGGGGGGGGGGGGGGGGGGGGGGGGGGGGGGGGGGGGGGGGGGGAAAGGGGGAAGGGGGGGGGGGGGGGGGGGGGGGGGGGGGGGGGGGGGGGGGGGGGGGGGGGGGGGGGGGGGGGGGGGGGGGGGGGGGGGGGGGGGGGGGGGCGCGGGGCGGGGGAGGGGGGGGGGGGGGGATTTGTGTGGCGGGCCTCTCCCCCGCGCCCGCCCCCCGAGGGCCGGGGAGGGGAAGGAGGGGGAAGTAAAAAAAACAAAAAACAAAACACCAAAAAAACCAACACCCCCCCCCCCCCCCCCCCCCCCCCCCCCCCCCCCCCCCCCCCCCCCCCCCCCCCCCCCCCCCCCCCCCCCCCTCCCCCCCCCCCCCCGCGGCCGGGGCTCACCTCTCGATTCCACTCCCCTCCCCCGCCCCTCCCCTCTCCTCTTTTGCCTTTTTTTTTTCTTTTCCTTCTCTTCTCCCCTCCCCCTCCGCCGGTGTTGGTTCTTTGGGGGGGGGGGGGGGGGGGGGGGGGGGGGTGTGTGTTTTTTGTTTTGGGTTGTGTGTTGGTTTGTTTTTGTTTTTTTGTCTCTAATTATTTTTGTTGTTGCCTGCGGTAGATAAGTTGGCCTCCTTAACCCCAATATTATCGAGCTTATATTTAAATAGAATCAAGAGTATGTATCTTGAATTCAATTCGACCTATTTGTTGGCTGTCTCGTACTGTTTATTAGTTTGGATGCTCATCAAGCTGACTACCTCTTCCCAACAAAGTTAATATACCCAATATATATATATATATATATATATATATATATATATATTCCTCGGAATATGATAATATAGCCTGTTAATCTAGCAACCAACTCAAGTCCCTCAGCCGCCGTATACTTATAAACGGTTCTCTGTGTTTATTTTCTCCATGTAATTTCAAATTCTCGACAAAATCGTGATTTATTCTGATGCATTTACTGTGATATTTATGCTGGTGGGATGGAAACTACGGCGACAACATTAGAGTGGGCAATGAGTGAGCTTCTGAGAAACCCTCTTTCATTAAACAAATTGCATGGCGAATTTGATTGTGTAATAGGCAAAGATCGAATATTAAGCGAGGCTGACCTTGCAAGAATGGAATACCTGCATTGTGTCGTGAATGAGACGTTACGATTACATCCAGCAGCGCCATTACTGCTTCCCCACGAATCTACACAAGCCTGCACTGTGAAGGGACGTGATCGCAGCTACTTTGTACCCGCAAAAACAAGGCTAATCGTGAACGCATGGGCAATAGGAAGAGATCCAGCTGTGTGGGAAGATCCGCTGGTATTCAAGCCTGAAAGATTTATGGGGATGAATTTTGATGTTATAAATGAGGATGGTTCCGTTTGGGGCAGGGAGAAGAGGATGTCCGGGGGCTTCTATGGGGCTTGCCACTGTCAAGATTGCATTGGCTCAGCTGGTGGACTGCTTTGATTGGAAATTTGAAGGAGATCCCTCTCACTTAGATATGACTGAAATTTTTGGAGCCACCACTCGCAGAAAAACTCATCTTTTTGCTATTCCAACAATCAGGCTGAATCTGTTAGAAAATGTAAACCTGATTTGCCCCTGACGTAAGTCGCTTCGGAGGCGAGCGATTTCGGGAACCGCTCGACAAAAACAGCGACAATGAGCTTCCCGCCTTAGGTGTGATTTGACACCACACGTGTCTCTTATCCCGTTGCAGTTATTTCCCGCATGCGGGTTGGTGCATTTTTTCCTGCCTTTTGTCTTCCAAGCCTAGCTATAAAAACCCCTGTCCGTTGGCACTTATGAGCAGAGTGGAGTAGAGGAGCAGCAGAAGAGGAGAAAGAGAACAGGAGAGCTGAGCCGCAACTTGCAACAGCAGTTGGTAACTGAACAGCAGATTCGGGATTTTAGTTTTTCTCTTTGTTAATCCTGCATTTATATACAGATGTTTGTATATCCCTATGTAGAGGAAGTGTTGTAATCCGATCATTTTTAGTTAATAAAATCTGTGTTTTTTCTCTGTATAAAATCTCACTTCTACTCGCCCCGAACAACAGCTAAAAGGATTTTGTCATTATGTTCTATTTCTCTCCCAAGTTGAGCGAAACCCGAAAACCTTGTTTAAGCGGCAAGTTAATTAGTTTAGAAATCTCAACTCTCTCCATAAATCGCACGGCCCCAAGGGCGACTCCGAGAGTCGCTCTCTAGCCAGCGACTCCCAGTGTTGCTCCACAAGTGAGCGACTCCGAGAGTCGCTCTCGCTTGCTAGCAACACTCATCGTTCAACATGATAAAGTCACCTTGCATCCCGCACTCATTTCTCATTTGCGTCTCTCGATATCGCGGATGCTGTCAACGATCGCCATTTAAAATCATAATTAAAAAAATTGTGCCCCGTTTAATTTCTCTCGTGGTCGCTCTTCCCTTGATGGCCTCCCACAATCGCTCATTATATTGAGCGATACCAAGCATCACTTGGTTTTTAAGCGATCGCCGATTGTTGCTCATTTTTCGAGCGACGCCTAGAGTCGTTGTCGGCAGGCAGTGACTCCCACAATCGCTAGGTTTTAGAGTGACACCCAAAAAATATATATTTAAACCTTCAAATTGGTATCAGAGCCTCACTGCCTTGATGCAAAGTTTGAAGCATGGCTTCTAGTAGCAACAACCTACAGTTGCATATCTTGCGATTCAATGACAAGAACTATGACTACTAGAGCATCTAGATGAAGATCCTGTTTGGGTCTCAGGAACTTTGGGACTTGGTCAAGAATGGCTACCCAAAACCGATAGATGCAACAACACTGGCCGCTCTCTCTCAAGATGATAAGAACTTGTTGAAGGAAAACACAAATAAAGACCAGAAAGCCCTGATTTACATTATGCAGGTGGTTGAGGGGACCATTTTTCCTCGGATTGTAGTAGCAACCAAGGAAAAGCAAGCCTAGGAAATCCTAGCCAGTTCATTTCAGGGCACCAACAAGGTGAAGTTGGTGAAGCTATAAATGCTAAGGAGGGACTTCGAGAACCTTCAGATGAACGAGTTAAAGTCCATTAGCGATTTCTTCATCCAAAAAATAGACGTCATAAACTAGATGTGATTGAATGGAGAGATCATGCAGATCTAGAGAATCATGGAGAAGAGTCTGAGAAGTCTTCCTTCTAAATTTGACTCAGTTGTAATAGAAATCGAAGAATTGAGGGATATAACAACATTCTCGATAGACGAGCTCATGGATTCCTTGCAAAAACATGAGAAGAGGCTAATCCACTCATCTTAGTACTCTCTAGAGTAGGCGTTTAAGAAGTAGATTTCATTCTGAGATAGCGACAGATAAGATTCCCACCATGGAGCCTCTAGTTCGCAAGGAGGAAGAGGCAAAGGTAGGCATGGGAAAGACAACAAGCAAGGAGGAAGGTCAAACCCTAATGACAGGGAGACCAACTGCAATTTCCATTAGTAAGGAGGAAGAGGCAGTGGGAAAAACTAGCAAGGTGGATCCGATCAGAAGAAGGACAAATCAAAGGTCCAATGTTACTATTGCAAGAAGTTCGACCATTACATCTCCAAGTACATAAAAAGGATGGCCAAGGAGAACCAACATCAAGCCCACTACACAAATGAAGCCAAAAAATGCGGGGACCAAAGATGCATATGGGAACATGCTGTTGACATGCAGTATTGAGGAGGAGAGCCAAAAGAATGTCTGGTATCTCGATAGTGGGTGCAACAACCATATGATTGGGAACAAGGAGATGTTCTCACAACTGGATGAAATAGTCCAGTCCGAGGTCAATATGGGGAACAACAAAAAGGTTCTTGTGATGGGGAAATGCAAAATCTTCATCCACACCAGGCATGGCAAAAGGAAGTAGTTTTGTGATGTCTACTATATGTCTGGTCTGAAGCACACCTTGTTGAGTGTTGGAAAACTCATGTAGAAGGGGCACACTATTCAATTCAAGGATGGAACCTGCATGATCAGATATAGAGAACATGGATAGATTGCAACAGTGTCCATGACGAAGAAACAAATGTTTCCACTATAGATTCATAATGAATATTTGCTATCTCTGAGTTTAGTTATGAAGGATGCTACCTGGCTGTGGCATCTCATATTCGGTCACCTAAGTTTTAGTGGCCTAAATCTGTTGCACAAGAAGTAGATGGTGAAGGGTTTACCCCTTATTGAGAAATTGAATTAGGTCTGTGAGGGTTGCTTAGTCAAAAAATAGCATAGGGATTCATTCTATTTAGGTTAATATTTAAGAGCCTCACAACCATTGGAGCTGGTGCACTCAAACATTTGTGGTCCGATGTAGACAAGCACCTTTGCCAACAATAAATACTTCCTAAACTTCACTGATGACTTCAGTCGGAAGACATGGGTATATCCCATCAAGCAGAAGTTAGAAGCCTTTGCTAGATTCAAGGAGTTCAAGATTCTGGTGGAGAAACAAAGCGACTATCAGGTGAAAACCCTCAATACAAATGGTGGAGGTGAATAGATCTCCAATGAATTCCAAGATTTTTGCAAGGCAAATGGAATTCAAAAGCAACTCACTACTCGACTACACCATAGTAGAATGGTGTATCCGAGAGGAAGAATAGAACCATTATGGAGATGGCACGTAGCATGCTAAAGGTGAAGGATTTTCCACACGTATTCTGGTCAGAAGCTATATCCTATGTAGTTTAATTGCTATACAGATGTCCCACCAAGAGTGTGAAGGAAAAGATTCTTGAGGAAGTGTAGAATAACCAGAAGCCAAGTGTGGCTCCTTTACAAGTTTTTGGATGCATAGCATATGCACATGTTCCAGAAGAGAAGAGGTAAAAGTTGGATGACAAGAAGAAGTGTATCTTGACAGGGTATAGTGAGAAAGCGAAGGCATACCGGCTGTATAATCCTGTGATGAAGAAATTTGTCATCAGCCATGATGTGAAGTCCCTAGAAGATGAAACCTGGAACTGGAAATCAAAGACTGGCCAGTCAGAGCCAGTAATTGTTGAATCTATGGACTTAGAGGAGAATACTATGCAACCACCTATAGCCTCAAGCAACAACGATGGTGATAGCAACAACACAACCTCACCATATCGGTTGCCTCTACTGGCAAGAGAGATACCTAACTTGAGGACTCCAGTGAAGACAAGGAGCTTGCAAGACATTTATGAGGTAACCCAAAATCATAAAGATGAGGAACATTTTGACTTTGCATTCTTTACTGAGTGTGATCCAGTTGAGTTTGAAGAGGTAATTTAGAATCATAAGTGGGTGAAGGCGATGGATGAGGATATAGATGCCATTGAGAAAAATGATACATGACAGCTGATAGATCTTCCAGTAGGGAAGAAGACCATCGAGCTCAAATGGGTATACAAAATGAAGTTTAATGCCCAAGGAGAAGTGGATAGGCATAAGGCCAGACTTGTGGTGAAGGGCTACATGCAAAAGTCAGGCATTGACTATCATGATGTGTATGCACCTATAGCCCAATTTGACACAGTCAGGATGATCCTGGCACTGAAAGATCAGAAGGACTGGAGTGTTTACCCGATGAATGCCAAGTTAGCCTTCCTCAATGGTGTTTTGGAGGAGGTCTACATAGACCAGCCATGAGGTTACGAGATTGAAGGACAGGAGGGCAAGGTCCTAGAACTGAAGAAGACCATGTATGGGTTGAAGCAGGCACCCAAGGCATGGTATAGTCGGATTGATGGTTATTTTTAGGAGAATGGGTTTGTCAAATGCCCATATGAGCACACCTTGTACCTGAAGATAAATGAAGCAGGGGAGATGATAATTATTTTTCTGTATGTGGATGATCTGATTTACACTGGAAACAACACTACCCTATTCGACCATTTTAGAATAGCCATGAAGAAGGAGTTTGAGATGATGGACTTAGGGCTGATGAAGTATTTTCTTGGCATTGAAGTTGACTAATCAACATATGGCATCTTTGTTTATTAGGGCAAATATGCGAAGGATATCCTGAATCAGTTCAAAATGGAGGACAACAAACTTGCCATCACACTTGTTGCCATATGAATGAAGTTGAGTAAGTTGGATTCCAGTAGGAATGTTGATCCAACTTTGTTGAAGAGGCTAGTTGGCAGTCTCATGTATTTGACTGCAACTCGACCAAATTTAGTGTTTGGAGTGAGCTTGATCAACTAATTTATGAAGACTTTGAAGGACATGTACTGGCAAGTAGGCAAGCGGATCTTGCACTATGTCAACAAGATGCATAACCATGGCATATTCTATGCCAAATGAGACCAGTTGGAACTAGAGGGTTACAGAGATAGCGACTAGGCTGACATTACTGATGATCGAAAGAGCACTTCTAGATATGATTTCCATCTTGGATCGGGAGCAGTGTCATGGTCGTCCAATAAGCAACCGATCATTGTGTTGTCCACTGCTAAAGCCAAATATGTCACCGTCATGTCAGCCGTCAGGCAGTATGGCTATGGAGGATTTTGGGTGAACTGAACCATCCACTAGAAGGCGCAATAATTGTATTTTGTGACAACAATTCTGCCATAGCACTGTCGAAGGATCCAATGTTTCATGGGCGGACGAAGCACATTGACATCTGATATCACTTCATCAAAGATCTGGTGAAGTTGGATGAAGTTCAGCTACTGTTTTATAGATCCAAGGAGCAGGTAGCAGACATTTTCATGACGCATTTGAAGGAGGAAGACTTTAGTAGATTGCATGAGCAGTTGGGCATCAAAGTTCTTGTGAAATTAGGTTTAAAGGAGGGTGTTAGAAAATGTAAACCTGATTTGCCTTTGACGCAAGTCTCTTCGAAGGCGAGCAATTCCAGGAATAGCTTGCCCACTGCAGCGATTCGAGGAATCGCTCGATAAAAACAGCGACAATGAGCTTCCCGTCTTAAGTGTGATTTGACATCGCACGTGTCTCTTATCCCATTGCAGTTATTTCCCGCATGCGAGTTGGTGCATTTTTTCCCGCCTTTTGTCTTCCAAGCCCAGCTATAAAAACCCCTGTCAGTTGGCACTTCTAAGCAGAGTGGAGTAGAGGAGCAACAGAAGAGGAGAAGAGAGAACAGTGGAGCTGAACTGCAACTTGCAGCAGCAGTTGGGTAACCGAACAGCAGATTTGGGATTTTAGGTTTTCTTTGTTTATCCTGCACTTATCTGCAGATGTCTGTATATCTCTTTGTGAAGGAAGTGTTGTAATCCGATAACTTTTAGTTAATAAAATATGTATTTGTTCTCTGTATAAAATCTCACTTTTACTCGCCCCAAACAACAGCTAAAGGGATTTTGTCATTTTGTTCTATTTCTCTCCCAAGTTAAACGAAACCCGAAAAACCTTATTTAAAGGGTAAGTTAATTAATTTAAAAATCTCAACTCTCTCCAAGAGCGACTCCTCTCCCTAGCCAACGACTCCCGGCGTCGCTCCACAAGTGAGCGACTCCGAGAGTCACTCTCGCTTGCTAGCGAGTCGTTCAACGTGATAAACTCACCTTGCATCCCGCGCTCATTTCTCATTTGCATCTCCCGATATCGCGGATGCTACCGACGATCGCCGTTTAAAATCATAATTAAAAAAAGTGTGCCCCGTTTAATTTATCTCCCGCGGTCGCTCTTCCCTTAACGGCCTCCCGCGATCACTCATTATATTGAGCGATACCAACCGTAGCTTGGTTTTCAAGCGACCGCCGGTTGTCGCTCATTTTTCGAGCGAACGCCCAGAGTCGCTGCCGGCAGACAGCGACTCCCGCGGTTTCTAGGTTTTAAAAGCAACGGCCAGCAAATATATATTTAAACCTTCAGAATCTACCTTCTTTCTTCGTAGAATAAATGTTTACTACATTGTATAGGTATTGCTGTTGTTATTAGAAGTGGTTTTAGCTTTCCTAAGTCCATCGAAAAAGTTGTTTCAGACTAGAGGCTATTTTTGAATTTATATCACTATTAAACCCGAAAAGAGTTCGTACTAAATCCATGTTTATCTTGTGCTTGCCCACACATTTTCGTTGTTGATAATTATTGGATGAATGCCGAACGGAGGGTCGGCAATTTTTATATATATATTTTCCTTTACAATAAAAAAAATTAGGTCTTTTCAAAATATATGTGTTTAGTTGTGAGGTATTTAGATTTATTTTTTACATCTTATACATTTTTTATTAATTTACATTAAAGTGAAACAAATTTTATAGTATTAAAATGCTATGATCAGAAAAAACATTTCTTTCTGAGCATGTATTTAGATTAATTAATTTTTTAAATCAATGTTTATCTTGTGCTTGCCCACAAATTTTCGTTGTTGATAATTATTGGATGAATGCCCAACGGCTTCCTCTATATTGAGAGTCGGCATTATAATTATAATTATATATACTTTGACACTAAATAATTAGACCTATTTAAAATAGGTGTGTTTAGTTGTGAGGTATTAATAAATTAAGAAAGGAGGTGAACTCATTAGATTATTTCTTTACATCTTATAATTTTTTATTAATTTACATTATAAGCAAAGGTATTAAAGTAAAACGAATTTTATAGTATTAAAATGAAACAAAGTATTATAAATGATAAAGAAAACATTTCTTTATGGACATGTATTTAGATTAATTAAATTTTAAATCAATGTTTATCTTGTGCTTCCCCAGAAATAATCTAATTAAATTTTAAATCAATGTTTATCTATGCTTCCCCAGAAATTTTCGTTGTTGATAATTAATGGATGAATGTCGAACGACTTCCTCTATTATATTGAGAGTCGGCAATTTATATATATATTTTCCTTTACAATAAAAAATTAGACCTTTTCAAAATATATGGATAATTTTTGTGAGGTATCAATAAAATAAGAAAGGAGAGTAAATCTCTTTAGTTCTATCTTCCAAAATATTTTTGACTATTTTGATATGGATAATCCGATTCTTCAACAGTTAATAGAAAGCTTTTTAGCCTTTCCAAAAATTGTGTTTGAGAAATGCTTTCGGGGTCTAAAGACTAGAAGTCACAGAAAAGCTCGTATTGAGGTAGGGGACCAAAGGAAAGTGGGGAGATCCAACAACAAAGCACTCAGGAAAAGGGAGATCAATTCTGAAATTGCTAACGGAGTACAACCCCTTCTAATGGATAGTTTTGAGGCTCTACATCCTGAAGAGAATGAGGTCGTTCCAATCATGGAGACTTGGAAGACATGTTCAGGAGTGTGGCCTGAAAAAATATTTCCTTCTATGGAGGTCAAAAAAAGGTGGGCATGCCTCCCAAAATCTCACTCAGAAAGGCTTTCAGCAAGTGATTTTTGTTTATTTTTGGTTTAGTTGTTTGTCAGGCTGGATGTTGTTGTTGTAGATCTGATCCAATTTTAGGTAAGATTCTTGGCTCTTTGGTTCTCTAAGCACCCATGGTTGTTTTGGGTGCTGGTTTCTCCTATTCTGACCCCTGTTGACAACTTGATGTTTGACCATGAAAATCTCTTGTATTTTCTTTCTTGATATATTATTTCTAGATATAAGGTTTGGGGATATCTTTCAAAACCCTACTTGTAATAGGTTTTGGAACTCTTTAAAAAATCCCTTCTATGAACCAAAAAAAATAAATTAAGAAAAGAGTTGAACTCATTAGATTATTTATTTTTTTGCATCTTATACATTTTTTATTAATTTCCATTAAAAGAAGAGATATTAAAGTGGAACGATCACATAAAGCATTTCTTTCTGAACATGTATTTAGATTAATTAATTATTTTAATAATATCTATCTTGAAAGAATACCTTTGAATTTAGAAATTCTAAAAGCAAGAATATTAGATAATGTGCTTATTTATTTAGAAGAGAATACCTTTGAATTTAGAAATTCTAAAAGCAATAATATTAGATAATGTACTTTATTTAGAGAGATATTGATTTTCAAATAAATGGCATAAATTTGAATTATATTTAGAGGTTATTCTTTCATTATTAACCCTTTGATAGTTGTGTTAAGTCTTTCTTAAAAGGTTATAATTATTTATTTCATTGAAAAACTTTATTTTACAAAGCATCATTTTAAAAATGTTAATCATTTTTACAATTGAACCAATAATTTAATGCAAAAAGAAACCATGTAAAAGTCATTATTTTATTGAAAATAATTATATTTTACTATGAACATTAGAATAGAAAATAATAATACGTTTTTATTGTCTATAATTCTGCTATGGAGTTCAATGGAAAACAAACACTACAACATCAAATTTATGCATAATTTTATACTAAAAAAATGTTGATTCCTATAAAAAACTAGGTAAGTAATTGTTCTTATAGTTATAGAAAGTACATTACAAATTCACTCATAAATATTCTATTGATTCATATTTACAACATGATGACTATACTTTGGAATCCCACATGCCATAAATTTAATAAAAGCCTTCTCCCATGAAGAAATAGACCAAGAAATAGACCACCTTGATCAAAACTCTTCTTCTCCTTATCAGAAATTTTAGAAAGCTACCCAAAGAATCGTCCATGGAAGGAACAAAAGTAGGCCATGGAGAGCTTAGAAAGGGAATCACATAAAAACCAAACAATGATAATAGTATCAATAGAGTTTCCATATATAAAAATATTGATTTAGATTGGTTTATTAATTTATTTATTTAATGATCAAGGATGAAGGAAAAATAAATATTAAAATATAACTTTAGATAGTAGTAAATATATTCCCTACCACAAGAAGAAAATTATCTATGTCCTATGTATACAAAGATAAAATAGAGTATATTAATTGAGAATAAATATTAGTTAGAATAAATGTATAAAAATAAAACAAAAATGACTTAAATATCACATAGAGCTTTCATATATAATAATACCAACTTTATAGTGGTTAAATAGTTGATTACATTCATAATCCCATATTAAGGAAAAAATAAACACTAAAAAAAAGAATGTTGGTTAATGGTAAATACTTTTCCTAGTCATAAGAATATAACTGTTAATGCTACATGTCTATCAAAAAAAAAAGGTCACAATTAGAATGACAAAACATAAGAAAAGCACAAAAATATAAAGTAAATGCTAGATGAAATAAAATACATAAAAACTAAACAATAATGTCAATAGTTTTAAGTATAACTCCCATATATAAAAGTATTAATTTTAAATTAGTTTAAAAATTAATTTCATCAATGGTTAAAGATCAAGATAAATAGATAGTATTAACCTTAATGAAATTCCAATCATAAAATATGCCACTGAACTAACAAATAATATAAATAACAAATGGAATAACCAATCATAAATATATTGCGTCTCAAACACTTTAAAACCAAGTATCATGTATCATTTCATAATGAAAAAAAAAAAAAACCTAGTAAAAGGTGAAAAAAAAAAAAATTTAAGGTGCCATCCCTTGTACGATCAATACTTATTTTTTTTTTTGTATGAGGGTTGTAGATATTTCTTTGTTGTGTAATCCACGACATAATGTTTTGTTTTGTATCAAATAACCTGCTGCCAAAATTATTTTTGTTGTTGCCTGCGGTAGATAAGTTGGCCTCCTTAACCCCAGTATTGTCGAGGTTATATTTAAATGGAATCAAGAGTATGTATCTTGAATTCGATCCCACCTATTTGTTAGCTCTCTCATGCTCTTTATTCCTTTGATGCTTACCAAGCTGACTACCTCTTCCCAACAAAGTTAGTCCTCCATAGTCACCTATTATACTAACAATTATTTATTTATACCGCAACATATATATATTATATCGTCCTTGGAATATGATAATATAGCCTGTTAATCTAGCAACCAACTCAAGTCCCTCAGCGGCCGTATACTTATAAACGGTTCTCTGTGTTTATTTTGTACATGTACTTTCAAATTCTCGACAAAATCGTTATTGATTCTGATGCATTTACTGTGATATGTACAGGATATGTATGCTGCTGGGATGGAAACTACGGCGACAACATTAGAATGGGCAATGAGTGAGCTTCTGAGAAACCCTCTTTCATTAAAGAAATTGCAGGGCGAATTTGATTGTGTAATAGGCAAAGATCGAATATTAAGCGAGGCTGACCTTGCAAGAATGGAATACCTGCATTGTGTCGTGAATGAGACGTTACGATTACATCCAGCAGCGCCATTACTGATGCCTTAGATGGAATAATTCTATCTATGTAGGATTAATCTAGCGTAATGCCTTAGTTCTTAGTTATCACACCTCCACAAGCTAACTAAGGCTATTACCATTCACCTCGTAATGAACATGGTAACCTGATCCTCATTATTCAAGGTGCTGCTACTATATTGCCTTGTGAATGATTCCTAGACCTCACTATTAGGAGTATATCCAAGCTTCACCGCTTAGAAATTTTAAGAAGACTCACCACTTTGGATACACTTGAGTATCACCATTTAAGGTGCATCATTAAAAAATATTTCATTATTGATAAAAACATGTTAAAGCTATAAAGTCATGTTTATTAGTTAGATTCCTAATTAATTATTACGAGGCTTTAATATGAACCTCATTAGAATACGTTATTTTAATGTGTAATGTTATTTCATGTTTATTTAAATTTTATGTGATATGGATTTGGGAACCCTAACCCTAATATAATTTTTCTCAATATATATATACCACAAAGGGAGAGACATGATTTTTTATTCTCTCCATTATTATACATCTTCTCCTCCTTTTTCATGTTTCATGTGGTGGAGCTTTGGCACATAGTATTGATCCTTGCTACAAGTGGTATTAGAGTTTGGATGCTTACCCCTCCCACAACCAAGCTTGGAGAAGCATTGCATTCCCCTCCTCTCCTCCTCCAAAATTTTGTGTTGAGTTGAAAGAGAGCATGAGGATGTTGCATGAGGTTTCATAATATCTCCATAGATGTTTTTTATTGTAGATTTTAGCTTGTATATCTATTTGCAAGTATGCAAAATCTAGATCTAACCAATTTTGGTAGCCTCTATGTAAATTTATTATGTTCTTTTTTTAACACAACCATACAATATATAAAATCTAGATCTTATGGAGTTCAGTGTCCTTTGTGTAAATTGATCTTGTTTGTTTTTACACAACCATACAGTCAAATCAGTCTTTGTGTAAATTGATTGTGTTTTTTTTTACAACACAATAGACTTCTAGTCTCTCCATTGTACTTGTATAAATGGCTTGCAAAATTTTCCACATTGCTTTTGGCTAACTTATAGCCCTCATTTGTAAAAGTGATTTCACTTGGATGGTGAGCAAGGTCTAGTGGATCACACCTAACATACATACTACCATATTAGCACTATAGTAGCACTCCATCTATACTCCAAGTCTATTTTTATTTTTCATTTGATTTCTTTCATTAAAAATAAATTCACATCTTTGCATCATCCCTAAAAGGAATGCATTCAATAACTCATTTTGCACCCTAACCTTGTGACATGGTACCACTTACTTGGTGGTGGAAAATCTATATTAATGACCCTATGAGTCAAAGCTGGAATGGACATAACAAGAATACATAGTGAAGAGAGTTAGCCATACCCACAAAACTTAAGAAAGGGATAATCCTTTTTTATGTGCTCAAAAAACTAATTTTTTTTATCAATATTAAAATTAATATAGTCCAATATTCATCATAGTTGTGGAATAGAGCATGTACTTCTCTTCAGAGAGTATGTCACTGAACATAGTAAATTAAGTGAGGACTGGTAGGACTTGGGCTCCATCACGACTTAGATTTCATCATCGAGCATCTATATGAGGGCATCCAAGTGAAGGCCTTAATTTAAGATAAGCTCATTATACCTCTCCAACTTTCAACACCTCACCTACTTGCAGTTATAAGATTAAGGTTACTAGTTTTGCATATCCCACATTTTGGTATTTGGTTGTGTAATATAGTGTTGGAGATATTGGCTTGTATATTCATTTTTTAGAGATATTAGCTTTTACTTTCATCTACAATATTTTAGTTTGGGCTACACATCTTTTTTAGTACTTAAGATTTAGCCACATCATCATCCTATTGCATTAGGACTCATAGCCACTTACTTGTACAATTCATCATTTGTAAAAGAGATTCCACTTGGATGGTGAGCAAGGTCTAGTGGATCACATTCATTCATTGTTATCACTTAGCTTATTATTTATTGGCATATTTTACCTCACTTAGTTATATGTTTCTTGTTCACACTTGACACACATATTGTGGGTCTTTGTAGCATTATAAGTCACAATGAATTCCAAATTTAAACAAAATATTGGATGTACCCTCAAAGTCAAGGATAATTTGGATTAATGGATCATAAACCTTAGGAAAACTACAAAATTTGAGAACCTATGGAGCAACCATATCGATGCAAATTATACACCACCCATAGATGCTGCTACCATAAAAAAATGGTAGATAGATGATGGCTGAATTTGTGTTAGCATCCCACTTGTCACAAAATATCACCTTCATAATTTTATTGATGAGGCTAAGCATGACACAACATGGTCATTTCTTGAAGTCTTCAAGAAAAAATTTGACATCAAATTTTATTTAGAATTTGTTCATCTTATCCTTAAGATGAGTCAAATAAAGATGCAAAAAGGGCATTCTAGCTCCACCATCAACTTGCTTCACCCTATTAAATAGGTAATTTATAAAGATTTCAAAAATCAATGTATCACATGGGCTTTCCTCATTCATTCATGTATTCACATTCTAGACTACAAGAACTTACTTTCTTCTTTATCAGCTAGTGGAACCTTAAAAATTATCAACTTTGAAGCCTTAGCAAAAATATTCATTGAACTTGACAAAAACTTTAACACAAACTTCACCAGTTCTAACCTTAGTGACTCAACCTTTTAGGTCGATGAAGATGAATTTTTTTCAAACAATCAAGGTAAAAGAAGTCATGGCCGAGGTTGTGGTTAAAGCAAAGGCAAAGGACAAGGACAATGTTCTAATAATGGTCAACATGAACACTCACGACATCAAACTAGTCAATGACAATATAGTCAAGGAAAAATAAAATAGTGTAGTACTTCTCAAGGAATTAGTAACTCAAATGTCATGTGCAAATGTTGTAATTGAAAAGAGCACTATACCATTAATTGTCGAATTACTATACACAAGATCAAGAAATTTTAAAAGCATAGTATGAATAATGTAAATGAATATGAATATGATCCAAACATATTCCAAATTTCTCAATTTGTGCATGTGTATATCATTAGCATATGGGAACCTATATCACCATCTATTGACCATCCCAAAATATTCATTGAGCCACATTTAGGATATGCTGGCTATGATATTTCTCATCCCAAATCACAACCCATTGAATTTACCTAAAACATAGCCTCCACTAGTAGTTCATGGATCATGGATACTGGAGCCACCAAACACATGAATTTCAACAAGGATTTATGTGAAGAATTAAAATTAGAAGTACTTGGTGCAGTTCACATGGCTGGTAAATTCTCTTAACTAGTTGAAGGAGCTAAAATTATTTGATTGAAACTTCCTACATCACCTAATTTTTTGCTACTTGATGTTCTCTACATCCCTACTCTAAAGAAAAATTTGTTGTCACTATCCACACTCATCTACCATGTATTTGATCTGAGTGTCATTGCCAAAGATAAAACTCTTTGATTCATTCATCCATCCTCTAAAATAATGGTCATGATCGGTTCCTTAGATGGAAAAATCATCAAACTTGTTAGACATCCTACTTCTAAAGTTCACATTTTCAAAGTTGACATGGCACTTAGTTCCACCCTAAATCCCAAAAAACTTTTGTTGATGCATTATGACATGCTCACATGAGTCATGTCAAACTTGACCGATTGAGATAAATGGAGTTCATCATCAGGAATACCATATTTCTCTTCTAAAACCATAAAATATGAAGTATGTGTTATTGCTAAATCCTCTTGATAGTCTTTTACAAATACTGAGTGGAAGTCCACACAAAAATTAGAGCTAGTCCACTCAAATATTTGCAGGACAATGCTTATTCCCTCATTAAATAGCAAAAAATATTATGTCACCTTCATCAATAACTTCTCAAATAAGCTATGGAATGACTTTTTGGAGAAGTCTAAAGATTTTAAATTATTCAAATATTCAAGACTCATGTAGAATAAGAATAAATTTGTAGAATCATTACCTTTAGGAGTGACAATGGTGGTGAGTACACCTTAAATGAATTCACACAGTACTTATCCTCATATGGAATCAAATATTAATTGACAATACCAAACACACCTTAACAAACTGATATTGTTGAGTGCATGAATAGGATAATTATAAACATGGATCATGCCCTTCTTATCTACAAAAATATTCCTCCATATATTTGGGTTGAAGCTACCTGGATTGCTATGCATGTACTCAACTTAGTAAGTCCCTCAAGTCCTAGCCATCACCTCATAAAAATGGACTGGACACCCCCACTGTCAACCACTTAAAAATATTTGGCTCCATATGTTATGCTCATATTCCTCTAGATCATAGAAATAAAATTGAATCTCGAGCTATTAAATTCATATTTATTGGATACCCTATGGATCAAAAGGGATACAAGGTATTCATTCCTTCACACTAGAAAGTGATTATGATACATGATGTTGTATTTACATAACCTAAAGAACACCTAGTTATATTGGATACCAGGGGACATAATCTTCAACCTAGATGAAAATATGCTAACATATATGTTAGAGTATATTACATTATTTAGGTACATATCAATGTACCACCTTGAATTCATTGTTATACTAGGAATATATCTTAGGTTCCTTGAAGAAGAAGTAATAAATGCACAAGTGTCAATGCGCATTGATGTAAATGTACAAGGAGTCTACTTGTACATAAGTAATAGGAAAGGTAGTTAAGAAGAGTAAGGAAAAAGCAACCTATCTTCTTATATAGGGCCCATAGTGAGTGTGAGAGACATAGATATAGAAATAGATATAGAGATAGAGATATACATAAGATAAGAGTGTGTTGCAGAAGTTTACTCATTTCTATGTAGTGAGTAGGTAAATTTTAGTTTCCATTAGATTTTTTGAGTGCTTATTTCCTCTGTTACATTGCATTGTACTATCTTTGTAACTTTCCATTAATAACATATTTCAGTCATATTGCAAAATTCAATTATCTTACTTTTCTATATATTTTACATCTTGTGATTATTTTCCCCATATATTACATTATCAAAAACTAATAGTGTTATCAGAGCTATGATATATCAAAGAGGAATAGGAAGAGCCACAAAGAGAGATTGAGAGGAGAGAAGAAAATCTTAGTTCCAAAATTTTTGAGATTGCATTTGGCTAGAGTCTTTCCACTAAGTTGCAAAAAAGCTTGTGAAAACTAGAACCCAACATTCATTCCACTAGATTAATAAATCAACTAGTGAAGATTCATCGGTTATAATTTCTTCCATCATAGCCCTAATACTTTATTGTAGAAAAAGAAGATTCAAAGAAAGTTGGGAAGATTTCTACAAAGAGCTAGAAAGAATATCATATTCAAAATAAACCCTAAACCAGATGTAACAAATCAAAGAAAATGAGATTCTAGGAATTTGAGGGAAGTCCTACTATAGACCTACAAATTATTGAAGAAGAAAAGGCCATAGTGCCCTCATTGCTGATCCAAGAGACTCCAAAGAAGAGTCCAAAAGAATATAGGATATTGGTGATCTCCATAAAATACTGTAGATAATAGATTGAAGAAATCATATTGAAGAAGTTGAAGAGATCCATAGAAGGTCCCATTAAAGAACTCACAATTCTCGAATATTAGAGGTTGATGATCTTCATTGAAACATACAAATTGTAGAAGATAAGAAGGACTAGCAAGGTCTTGTTCTAGATTCTAGAAGTAGTAGATTCTAGATACTCAAGAGATCTCATAACCAACACTTCCACAATAGATTGTTAAAGGAAAGATGTCATTGATAAGACCAAAGAAGTTGTGATATTGAAGACCTTGGAGAGGTCTCAAGGAGAAATAAGGAGAAGACTTGGAGAGCCTTATTGTATAGTTTAAAGAATCCATTAAAGCAATTTTATAGTATAAATCATTGGATAAATTCACTCCCAAGGAGAAGCTCCTAATAGTGAAGAAATTGGGACAATTATCACTATTCAAAAACAAGACCAAAGGAGAAATATTTGAAAAGTAGTTTGCCAAATTTTAGAGAAGACCTCAAGAATTACAAATTCTTAAGAAGAAGGCCTAGATTGAATCTAGAATTTGACAAGGAGGTTGAAGGAGAACACAAATAGAAGAAGCCCACCAAATCTAAGATATTTGGAGATTACCTTTCATAGATAAGAAGGCACATTTCAAATATAGGGATTTGTTCAATCTACAAAAAAATACTGAAAGGTTATTTGAGGAGAATCCTAACTACAACACTTTATATTTCCAAGGTACATCCTGAAGGATAAGTTGAAGCCACCTACTATAGTTTCAGGGTAGCAAGTTAGAGGGTTTCAAAAGCTACAATTATGTGCGTTAGAGAGTTGTTCTAGAAAACCAAGAAGAGATACATTTTTATTAGACTAAGGATAGTAACTTTGTGAATAAAGACATCGAGATCAACATCATATTCAGAGATCATTAAAGTTATGCAACTTAGGTGTAAGGGGTTCATTACTTGAACACTTATATTTAGTTCATTACTTAGCTTCATTAAGCACTTTATTAGAATCTAGAAGATTCAAGAAGAAGGTTGTATTTTAAAGTCTTCAAGGAAAATGCAGAAGATAGTTTTTGTTAAGGGTTATTACCTGCACATTAAAATAGGAGTTGGATATATTTTGATAGAAAGAAAAATATCATCTACCTATTATCTATCTAAATAAGACTACATCCTACAAAATTTATTGTAGTGCAAGTTTTAGATTACTTTTAAAAAGGTTATTTATAAAGAGAACATTATTCTTACTTGAAATTTGTAAATATTATTGGTGCAATCTTATAGAGTTATTATTAGTGCATTGGGAGCAATAAGGTGAGTCTACTATTGTACTACTCTATATTTTTTAACTTATTACTCTTAAATATCATTATGTGCATTGGTTGTTAACTTAAGGTGAAAACCAAAGAGCATAAAATTTGTGTATATCAAAGTATCTAAAGAAAAACAAGAATTGCAATTTATTGTGGCCTAAATAAGATGCTAAATAGATCAAAATTCCTCCAAAAAGTGGAGAATAATAAGGTATCCATTAAAATTAGATAAAATATCTACAAAATAAGACATGAAGTATCTCATATTTAAGGTGCAAATAAAGGATATTACAAGTTATTATTTGAGCACCAAAATTACCTCCCACTATCACATAAAAGGGAGATATTAAGTGTCATAAGGATACTTTACATAGCTCTTGATCCTATATACAACCATCTAGTAGAAGCTCTAGTAGGAGCCATTGAAAGATGATCAACATCTGTTGAGAAAGAACTATGTAAAGTATGTGTAAGAGATGAGCCAATGAAGGGCTCAATATCCATTATTGGTACAAGAACAAAGAGCCATCCTAAGGATCAAAATATAGCTCATATTGAGGTGTTCAAATAAACCTTATCATCCACCACATCGAGAATCTACAAAAATGAGTTTCTACAAGCATTAAAATTAATGTAAGGATAATATATTAGGGCAACTATTATCTACAACTCATGACAACAAAGAGAAGAAATATTTAGCCAATACAAAATGTGTATTACCATCCAAAAGTAGCACCATAGAACCATATTTATCAAACTAGACCCAAAACCTTATGAAGGAGAGTGCATTTCTTCACATAAAGAAAGCATTAGCAATAAGAAAAGAACTATGTATTCACTTGCAAAGGAGTTTATAAGGTTTGATAGATGTTAGAAGAGACTATATATGCAAGCTACCATTTGTCACACTCAATAGAGTAGCCTATATTCCATAACATTCACAAAATAAACTCTTAAGGTAATTTCTAAGTCATATATGATGAAATGCATCATTCTCATAGATTTTTACTTTAAGAAGAAAGGAGCTTTACTGAAGATTGAAGCGTTATTTACTAACACCTCTCAAGTGACACGTGGGTGCAAATCAAAGAAGAATAGAAGTTACTTAAAAATTAGATAAAAACATCCAAGAAGAGCATAGTAAATTCCAAGCAATGTAAGAAAAGTTTTAGTCAACATTAAAGCAAAGGTGCATTCAGTAGAGAACGTATTAAAAGGAGTCAAAGGTGGAATTAAGGGAGTCCATTAAAGCTTGTCATAGACTAGTGAGCGTATTAAACATATTTCAATGATTACAATCCCCATAAACCTTTTAAAGTTCAAGGTGTTTAATGCTCAATTTGAAAGGTTAAAATCAGTGTCATCCAGTGAGAGCACCGAGTTCTCATCAACATCCTATTTAGAATACTCTCTTCCATACACTTACATTGAGTAAAGATAAATACGTATATCACTTAATTATTTTCTTTCCTCAAATTAGGATTTATAAGGTGTTAAGCATAAGGTTGGTTGTTATTATTATTATTATCAACCTTAAGAAGCAAGGAAGCAATCTTGAAAAATATAGAAGGAATTATAGAATTTCTTACATTAAGATATTTACAAATCACCAAGTAGGAGATATAAGGTTGTCAACCTTGGTAAATTCAATATCAATTTGCAAATAATATCATTTTATAACATTTCCAAAAAGTAAGGAGTTATAAGGTATACTACACCAAACTACAGATAATTGGAAATTAGGAAATTAAATTATTAAATGGAGAGGCAAATATATTGCTTACATATAGAGTTGGAATTAATTGGTAACACTTGTCTCATACTCATACTAAGCAGAAAAAAGGAAATTCAACTAAAAAAACCTTATTATAGCATACTTCATTAGGAGAGATAAGGGAGAACTGAAAGTATTATTCTCAAAACATTACAAAATCAACTCAAAGTTCAACTAATTATAGCTAAGCACATTATCAAATCTATAACATATCACTAAGGAGTTATAAAGAAACCTGCAAGTATCACCATGACTACAAAGAAATTCATCCTTACAAAATCTCAACTACTTAAGAGTCCAAACTACTTTTCATGGAAAAATAAAGTGAGGGCTATTTTGATATTTCAAAAACTTTGGAAAATTGTTATAGGAAAAAAAACTAAACCAACTTTAGGTGATACAAAAATTTAGAGGTTCAAATAAAGTGATGCTAAGGTATTAATTATAATAACTTTTGCCATCACAGATGAAATACAAGCTTACATTAGTGCAACAGGATCATCTACAGAAGCTTGGAAAACCTTAGAGAAAATATTTGAAGGGAAAAATAAAGTTACTATCTTAAACTTTCAAAATCAATTATATTCCCTAAAAATGAACAGTGAAGCAAATATAGAACTATTCCTAAGGTAGCATATATCAAGGGAAAATTATTAACCTTAGGAGAAAATATTGAAGGTAAATTCCTTGTTCAAGTAACCATGAGAGCCCTTTCTGACAACTACAAGTATCTAGTTACATCTCTATAGGTTCTAAGTAAAGATACATTATTTGATGATCTAATCAACATTCTTCAAGAATATGAGGTAGAAAGCACTGTGAAAGATGAAATGACTAGCAATGCATTAGTGTCAAAAGATACTCCATAGTGAAACATAGCCTCATATTCAAAAGGACAAAAGAATTACAAATATTGTTAGATATGCAGTAGAAAAGTTTACAACACTAATTAATGTAGATTCAAACCTAGAATCTAGAATCAAGGAAACTAGAGGAAATATGGAAGCCAATAAAATAGGATATTCCAACCAAGGCAATATCAAAATAATTCATGTCAGTAATAGTTTTAGTGACAAAATAATTATCCACAATTGGAATATCATGAAGGGAATTAGAAAGGACACCTAGCTCAAAGGATTGAAGAAATTGAATAACTAGAAGAAATAGAAGATCCTACAAATGATCATGAAGTCAAAGCTCTTTTAGTGAGGATAACATTTCATGAAGATACTAACTTCTTGCTTGAACAGGTTATAAAAAATAAAGAAGGTATAGCACCCCAAAACCCAACCAGTTGAGGGATGCCACTACTTACTACTATAATTTTTTTTAATAAATAAGAACATCAAATACCATTATAAAATAACAACCACAAAGCTTATCTAAAATTAGAACAACTAAAGAACAATATAAACCAAGTATTACATCAAATCAAAAATGAGAATTAAGTAGCAAGAGATATATTAAAAAATCCATGGAAAACCATAATAAAAAGATACATTAAATAAAAATAAAGGAGAGAGACAATACCCATAACATAATATATACCCTAGGGAAAAATCTTATGGAAAAACCTAGCCTCAAATGTTCTCTTTTATTGCATAAGTTTGGTCTTTACAAATACAAAGATCTCATGATCCTTCCTCCCAACGTATGTCAATACAATACGTAGAACACATAGTTCATACAAATTTACCATGGATTTCTCAATTAATCCACATAACAATATTCATGATTGCTTTATTGTACTTATACAATTAGTACTAGATTCCACATAAGAATATTCCCATCCATCATTTTGACTAAAGTGCACACTTTTTAATTAAATCAAGAACCTAAATTTGTTTACCAAACTAATTAAAGTCCCAGACCTTTAATTAGTCCAATAATCCAATTTCTATTTACTAAACTAACTAAAGTCCCATACTTGTAGTTAATCTAATAATACAATTTCCATTTACTAAACTAACTAAATTCCCATACCTTTAGTTAATCTAATAATCCACTTTCCATTTACTAAACTAACTAAAGTTCCATACCTTTAGTTAATATAATAATCCAATTCCAATTTACTTCCCTCTATTGTAACTACACTACAATCTTAGCATAATCATAAGTTTCCTTTATTTGCAACTACACTAACATCTTAGCATAATCATAACTTCATTTCATTACAACTATACTAACATCTTAGCATATTTATATTTTTCCTTCATTTACAACTATACTAATATCTTAGCATAATTATATCTTTTCTTTATTTACAACTACACTAACATATTAGCATAATCATATATTTCCTTTCATTACAACTACACTAACATATTAGCATAATCATATATTTCTTTTCATTACAACTACACTAACATCTTAGCATAATCATAACTTTCCTTCATTTACAACTACACTAACATCTTAGCATAATCATAAATTTCCTTCATTTACAACTACACTAACACCTTAGCATAATCATAGCTTTCCTTCATTACAACTACACTAACATCTTAACATAATCATAACTTTCATTTATCTACAACTACACTAACATCTTAGCATAATCATAGCTTTCTTTTATTTACAACTACACTAATATCTTAGCATAATCATAACTTTCTTTCATTTACAATCACACTAACATCTTAGCATAATCATAACTTTCTTTCATTTACAATCACACTAACATCTTAGCATAATAATAACTTTTATTCATTTACAACTATACTAACATCTTAGCATAATCATGTCTTTCCTTTCATTACAACTACACTAACATCTTAGCATAATCATAACTTTCCTTCATTTATAACATAATCAACTCTATGATTATAACATAATCTACAACTATGTTTATAACATCAATATATCCTTTCAATGCTAAACCATTATAGCATCAATATATTCATTAGATACTAAACCAATATACCATCGATATATTTTCTTAATACTAAACCATGATAACATCAATTTTTTTATTAATGTTAAATCACCATAACATAATTTATTTTCAGCTTAAACCTATGCTATTTCATTTAGCATAATATTTAAAGCATAAATATTCCTTTAAGCTTAACCTATGCTATTTCATATAATAACATAATTCACAATATTAACATAAACTATGTTATTCAATTAATAACATAATCTATAAGCTTACTATAAACTTATGTTATTCACCTAATAACATAATCTATAATTTTAATATAAACTATGTTATTCAAATAATAACATAATCTATAATATTAACATAAAAATTATGCGATTCAATTAATAACATAATCTATAATATTAACATAAACTATACTATTCAATTAATAACATAATCTATAATATTAAGTATTAACATAAACTATGCTATTCAATTAATAACATAATCTTTAAACCTACCTTAAAACTTATGTTATTCAACTAATAACATATTATGCAATCTTAATATAAATTATGCTATTCAAATAATAACATAATCTATAAGCTTACTATAAACTTATGTTACTCAACTAATAACATAATCTACAATTTTAATATATACTATGTTATTCAATTAATAATATTATCTATAATATTAACATAAAATATACTATTCAATTAATAACATAATCTATAATATTAACATAAACTATGCTATTCAAATAACAACATAATCTATAATATTAATATAAACTATGCTATTCAAATAATAACATAATCATCCGCTCATTTAGAGGAGTTGGAGAGCAAGTGGGTAGTTAAAACTCTCTAGTTATGGAGAGGCCCAGGTTCAAATCTCTCCCCTCACATGTTGCAGACCAAAAAAAAAAAAAAAAAATATTGTATATAAAAGGTTCCTCATCAAATAATAACATAATCTATAATATTAACATAAACTATGCTATTCAATTAATTTCATAATCTATAATGTTAACATAAACTATAAACTACGTTATTAAATAAAAACATAATCTATAAGCTTACTATAAACTTTTGTTATTCAACTAATAACATAATCTACAATTTTATTATAAACTATATTATTCAATTAATAACAAAATCTATAATATTAATATAAACTATACTATTCAATTAATAACATAATCTATAATATTAATATTAAATTATATCTAGGTTAAATCATTATAACATACTTTACAACTTCGAGTTATAGACTATATTCCATTACCTTTATAAGGCAATCTCTACCCTTTTCAACAAAACATACATAAATCTATTAATATGTTGCCATGAAATAACCTGCTGTCCCACAACGCGCACGAGACCAGGCATCGATGTTATTTTATTTAAATGACTTTGTTTTATCTCAAGATAATGGGAGCACTGGAGACTGACTGTCACATGCCACATGTCGAAATTAGATTGGGCAGATTGTCCACACAAACTAGACAAGTTTGAGCCATTCGTCAATGGGTGCCGAACGATCAAGTAAGCATACTGTGGAAAATCAAATCTTTTCAGAGTTACTGGATGGTTTTGAAACAAAACTTACTAGGTTGATCCCAACTAAAACCCATACCAGGATGTTTCGAAGCAGGGGTTTTAACACTCCAATAATTTTTATTAACTCTACGCAGGAAGCTCCAGGTCGAACGCAAAGTTTTCCACAGTATGCTTACTTGTCAAACTAATAAAGAATAACAAATAAAATTGGTCCAACGTTAATTATCTACAGGTGGTTTTCGTCTGCACCCTCCATTGAGCCTTCTAGAGCTCCTGTCCTCATCGCCCTTCTGGCTATTTTCCAGCCAAACAAAAACACCTCCCTTGAGTCGGCCATCCCCCCTTTTTACCAACTCTCCAGACCCAACCACCCGGCCTCTAAAATCCTGTGAATTAAATGCATATCTATCCTCTTGCAGGCCACTCATCCTCCATGTCAGCAAAACCCATCGCCTCTCTTAACTGCAAAACCTGCCATGGCTTATTGAGACGGCAGAGAGAGATATTCAAAATATCTCAAATATTATTTTTAAAAATTGCGAACTTAAAATAATATTTACCCATTCAAAGAATAATATTAAAAATTCTTTTTATAATAGTGAATATGACTTTGATTTATAATAAACTTTTATTATAACAATGTTTTTATAGATATCTTATTTATTACAACCATTTCCTATTTTGTAATAAATGCAATATTCTCCTATTAAATAACTATTTATTTATAATACTTTTATTCTCATATTATTTATATATAATATTCTATACAATAAATAAACCATTTTATTTATAATACATAATAGTGTTTTTAATTATATATATTATAAATAAACCTCTTTTATTTATACCACATAATTTTCCTTTTTAAGATTATATATAATAGTTTATATATATTACAAATAAACCCTTTTATTTATAATATATAACTCTATTATCTATATTATTAATTAACTCCTTTTATTTATAATATGCAATTTTCTTATTAAAATAAAGTAAAATATAATAGTCTATATATATTACAAATAAACCTTTTTATTTATAATATATAACTCTACTATTATAATTATCTATATTATAAATAAAAACCTTTTATTTATAATATGCAATTCTTTTATTAAGATTATATATATTACAAATAAACCCTTTTATTTATAATATATAACTCTATTATTATAATTATTTATATTATAAATAAACTTCTTTTATTTATAATATGCAATTCTCATAATAATATTATATAATAGTCCTTAGGATTGATTCTATACATGGCATAGTTGTAAAACTATGTACAAACTATCTTTAAAGAGTACACAGATTCTATACCCCTAAGGCCCACTAGGGAGGGTCATGACAAAAGGAGAATACAAGCTTCAATATTAAGAGGAAGTTCAATATTGAAGACTAAAAGTCTCCAATACCCAAATAATGTAATACAGGGGGGTGTTAGAGTATATTACATTATTTAGGTACATGTCAATGTACCGCCTTGGGTACATTGTTAGACTAGGAGTATATCTTAGGTTACTTTAGGAAGAATAAATAAATGCCAATGTGTAATTATGTAAATGTACAAGGAGTCCTCTTGTACGTAAGTCATAGGAAAGATATTTAGGAAGAGTAAGGGTCAAGCAACATATCTTCTTATATATAGGGCCCATAGTGAGTGTGAGAGATATATAGATATAGAAATAGATATAGAGATAGAGATAAAGATATAGATCAAATAAGAGTGTGTTACAAAAGTATGCTCACTACTATGTAGTGAGTAGGTACAATGTAGTTTTTATTATAGTTGTGGAGTGTTCATTTCCTCCATTACATTGCATTGTACTATTTTTATAAAATTTCATTAATAGCATATTTTAGTCATATTGCAAAATTTCATTATATTACTTTTCTACATATTTTACATCCTATGATTGCTTTCCCCATATCCTACATTATCAAAAGCTAACAATATATGATGTGCAAATTCTAACCTTTGGGAGAAAGATGCTGTAAAGTTACTCAAATCTCTAGAATTCACAAATCAACCCACAAGTCTAAAGGAACCAAACTGTGATACTAAGAAAATGTATGTATCTTCTACACTTTTTATCCCTTCACATAGTAATATTGATTGTGATAAAAGTATTGTTTCACATCCATATTTGTTAGAATCCTCTATACCTAATCATCCCTTCTAGGATCATGAAAAAAACTTTGAGATAGGTGAGACATCCGCACTACTCCCCACTTGAGGAATTTGTGAAGCTCACCAGCTCTTAAAAACTATCAAATTAGATGAAGAGGGCAAAATGGGTACAAGATGTACCCTTAGATAAAGAGTGCATGAATCATTACTTGTTGAACTAGAACCTATATAACTATACCTCACTCTAAATAATGAATCTCTCACATACCAAGAAGCTATCAAACATGCAACTTGGAGATATACAATGAACCATGAGTATGAATCTCTAACTAAAAATGGTACTTGGGAGTTAGTTGATCTACCACTTGGAAGAAAGTTAGTTAAAAACAAATGGGTGTATAGAAACAAGTATAAATTAGATGGCACCATTGAAAAAAACAAGACGATATTAGTGGCTAAAGGCTTCACACAAAAGCAAGGAATTGACTACACTAAGGTATTTTCACCTACCACAAAATGACCCATAATAAGGACGCTTGTATCCTTAGCTGCACAACAAGTTTGGAATATTCATAAATTAGATGTAGACTACTTTATTGAATGATGAATTGGAAGAATAAATATACATGGCACAACCACAAGGTTTTAAGATTGCAAGACAGAAGAAAAAGGTATGCAAACTCAAAAAGTCTATATGGATTGAAGCAAACCCCTTGCGTTTGGTTTAGCAAGCTATTAGATCATATGAAACAACTTGAATTTGAAGTGTGTGATTACCAAGATATTAATGCAACACTATTCATCAAGCGCAACAAAGACAAAGTCACATACCTCATAGTATTTTTGGATGACATGCTTCTAACTAGTAACATTGAACACATCATCAAAATAGTGAAAAAGGACCTTGCAAAGTCTTATGATATATTTTATTTGGGATTGATGAAATTCTATTTGGACATAGAAGTAACTCAATAAAAAGGAAATACATCAACAATATTCTAGAGAAGTTTAAACTCAAAGATGCACACCCTGTGACAACACCAATGGAATCAAATTTGGAACTCATCGGGGATGATGACACACCAAATATAGATGAAACACTCTACAAAATGTTGGTTGGTAGTATCATCTATGTTACTAACACAAGACCTAACACACTTATATAGTGGGGATTCTAGCAAGGTACATGACCAAGCCAAAGGATATTCACTAGCAAGCAACAACAATAGTGTTGAGGTACATAAAGACAACCCATAATTATGGCCTATTGTATGAAAAGAATGTAGATTTCAAAATAATCACATACATATACTCAAACGTTATAGGAGATAAAGACACTGGGATATCTACATCTAGGTACTTGATGTTTCTTGGCTCAACACCAATTTCATGGAGATCAAAGTGATAAAATACTGTAGCATATTCTTCAATAGAATCCAAATATATTGCTACAATTGAGACAAGAAAAAAAGTGGTATGGTTGAGAAAATTATTACACACTCTTGATGTATTGAGAAAGTTATTACACACTCTTGATATATTACTATAGTTGAGACAAAAAAATGAGCTTCTACCATTAAGGGGGTGTTGAATACATGTTAATGCTATAAATTCATGTTTATTAGTTAGGTTACTAATTAATTGTTATGAGGATTTAATAAGACCTCATTATAATAGGTTATTTTAATGTGTAATATCATTTCATGTTCATTTGAATTTCATATAATATGGATTTGGGAACCCTAACCCTAATATTATTTTTCTCAATATATAATTCCATAACACAAAGGGAAAGACATGATTTTTCATTCTCTCCATTGTTGAAAATATTCTCCTCATTTTTCTTGTTTCATGTGGTTGAGCTTGATCACATAGCATTGAGCCTTGCTACATTTGCATCACTATAATTCCTCCTAGACATATATTTCTAATTATTGCATTATTGCAACTCCTCCTAGGTTTTGGGGTATTTCTTGACTCAAGGGTCCTAATATGGATCTAAAAATTCATGCCTAAGGATTCCCATCCTAAAAGCATGAAATTTACACCATAAAAAGTAAATATAGATATCTTAAAAGCAATGAAACAAATCCTTGTATTGATCTTGTATTGTTCAAGGTGTTACAGTAGTATCCCTCACAGGGATATTTTATGGATGATATAAATATTACAAATGTGGGGATACAATTTCTCTCTCTTCCACAAAGTGATGTATCATGGTGCAATATCAATTATTTTTGTGCTAGCGCAATTCATGGAGGAGCAGGTTTTCCAGGACCGTCGCATCAAATCTAATGTGGGTCTTAAGCCTTTTGCCATCCTCGAGTCTTGTTGACTGCACACAAATAAAATAAAAAGTATATCAATAGCATATGAAAGGCCCATTGGAGTTGTACCCATATGGAATATGAAAATGATAAATGAAAGAAAATATAGATGTATACATGTATAAATGGAAATCTAAGCTAGTGCAAAAACCCAAAAAACATAGATCTAAGTTAATCTGAAAAAAAAATAGAAAAAACTAGTGGTCTATTCGAGGCCATCTCAGGTCAAGATGATTCTATCTGCGAACCATATTAGGGTGAGATAGTCATTGTCACGGGCTTGCATTTTATATGAATAGGTTCAAGTGGAATTTGAAATGGTGTGGGTGGGTATTTTCGATGGATTTTTAGAACGGGGAGGTGAGTTAGCGGACTTGAGTAGTCACTAGAATGAGGGTATTGATCATGCAATGTAAGAGAGTGTAGTTTCCAATCCTATATGGTATTCTAGCAACATCATCTTAATGGTGGGAAACCCTAGTGGATTGATTTTAGCAGCACTTCATTGTACGAATTCAAAAACTTTAGGATATTTAAAAATAATATGGAATTTCCCTATTATAGACCTCTTGTCTAGAGGCTAAATGTGACAAGTTCTAGTTAGGGAAGCCTACATGAAAAAATAGATGGGTAGTCTACATGAAAAAGTAGATGCATACCCCTAAATGATTGAATGCATGTAATTAATTTGAATTGACCTCATGTAGGGCATCCAATATCAACGTAAAATCATGCATGGTGCTAACACATAGTTTTGACTACCAACTATAATTTTATCTTTCTATTTTTTAATCTTTGCATGACAGTCTTAGGTCGAGACGATCATAACCCTGAGAACATCTCGGGTTGAGACAGTTAGGATTCCCATAGGGAAAGTTACCTATTGCTGGTGAAAACCACTAAATTATCCTTGAGGCTATCCAAGGTGGATTATGTGAGTTAGAAAGGATATATTTGGATTCTCCTCACGATGATGCATTTTATGTGTCTACACATCCCAACCCAAGAATCTAAGCATCTAATATAATAGATTATATCTCTCAAAATACGTAAAGTGCTATAATTAAACATAAATAAATGCATCCATTCACAAAACTAACCATTAGCATTTTATTGATCTTATATGAAAAGAATAACCAATATTTAAAAGGAAATATAACTCTAATTTATAGACTAGATTCCAACAATTTATCAAAACATACATTTCTTTAATTTAACCAAAATACAAATATCTTTACATTAAAAAATAGCAATACTTTAATCTTCCATTATAGGAATGCTCTAACAAGAATACTATTTACAGTACATCCTTTATTTTTTCTTCATTACTACTTTGTATCAGCACAATAAGAATAATCACTTCTTCACTAACATCATTTCATATCTAATATACAATAGTCCTTAATCCTCTTTCTCTTCAAGGTCCTTCTCTTGATTATATTTTCCCACAAACTTGTTCAAGAAGTCTAGGGATCAAGACAACTCATGAAAATGCATATGCAACTTAACATACTCTATGCAAAGCACAAACAACCATGCAAGATACATTCTATTAAAACAATGAGAGAATCTCATACTTCTCTCAATAATGGATTCCTTTATGTACTCAAGCCATGAAAAGCCTATTATTAATTTCCAGTATATTCCTCTCATCGACAAACATAAATACAACATAATGGAACTACAGAAGAATTCAACTATATTCTTTTATTTTTAAAAGAAAACTACTTCCTCTAATATTAAGAAACATAACATTTTTTCCCATAGACTATGAAAGTATTTAAATACTGATATCCAGAAACCATTAAAAAAATTTAAATCTTCCATAATAAAACTAACAAATATTTGCATTATAAACTTGCCTAACTTAATATTCCAACAACAATGATAGAAATAACATATCTCTTTAAATTTCTAGCAATAACATATAATATGCAAGAACAATCTTTGGTGCTAGCTTACATTAAAAGAATTGGGCGATCAACACAAAAACAAATAATTGTATATAAAGGGATGGATGTTTCATCAATCATCCATAACATTATTTTAAGTTGAATCTATGCCTTACATTTCAACACAATCTTACTTCATGAAAACACAAATTAAAAGTTTAAAAAGATCATCATAAGCCAAAAGCAACATAAAATCTAATGCAATAATGATTTTAAATAAATCACAATGCTTCCTCCTAAATGTAGCTCCTCCAACCCAGATGCACCAACTAGAGATAAAACCACACAACTACAATTTTAAAAACAACAATTGTTTTCCTCTAAAATCTAAGAAGGCTCAAGCACTACAACTCGGCTCAAGGTTGCCATCCTTAAAACTAGTAAAAAAACTAAACTTCCAAATGTTCAAAAAAAGAAAACAATAGATCCCAAACCAAATATAACCAACTAAACCATGGTTTGTAGACAATAAAGAACTTGGATAACACTTTTAGGTTTTCTAGAATAAAAATATCTATATAAAAAATTTGTATTTAAGGTAAGTATTATAACAACATACAAACTCAAAGAAATACCTTCAAAAGCAAGTCTAGAAACCTCCTTAAGCAAAACCTTCTTTTGAAGCTCCCATATTATTTTCTGTTTGACAACCATCTAAATAAAAACTCTTCCAAACAAGCAATATAAATCCCTTTTGAGGAGCCACCAAGATTAATCATTTTACATGTTTGTTACTCCTTTCATGTAACATTTCTAGAAATTAATGTTGAAAAGGCTTTTCCCAAGTTGCCAATTTTTTTTCATGCTCCTTTATTCCCCACTTCCATCTTTCCAAAATAATCTATCATTATTTAATAAATAAATTTTCTTAATACAAGGTTTATGCTATTAATATAGATCTTTTAATATTCATAAGAAAATGTTATTATTAACTTATTTCACTTATTTCAATAGTTAAATTAACTACTTACCTAATTAATTTAATTAATATTAAATATTAACATTAACCATTAGCATCAATATTCAAGTATTTTTAGGTAGTAATTAACTCATTTTTTAGACCCCTCATAAAAACCTCTGTAAAATAAAAAAATCAAGTGGCATTAGCTCAACTGATTAGATTCCTCAGTATCTCAAGGAGGAGACTCAAGTTTGAATCTTGTCAAATTATAAATGGATAATATCCAAGATTTGATGTAATACCACTATGTGGTGATGATGTAATATGGGTGAGACCCATTTTAATCCCATATAACCCATTAAAAAATTAACTCATTTATTAATATCAACTTAATAGAATCAACAATTTGTATGCTTAAAATACAAGCATAAATGCATCCCAATGCAATTAGTAACACACACAACATTGTTTTTCCGTAAGAAGATGGCTTTTAATATAACTAGAACATCATTCACTCACCTA